>JAZHEH010001747.1:247500-340000 GCA_036589455.1 Ateles fusciceps | reverse complement strand
GTTTGGAATTTACTGCAGCTGCAGAAATGTGTTCATAATAGAACTTAACCCTTCAAAGACTTGAAATTCTACCATTTTTTAAAAATCTGGAATCCTAACTTCAGCGCATTTCATTGTTTCACTTTTTATGATTCAAAAGAGGAGTGGTGAAGAACTGATATGCTAATTGTCTTCTCTTTTTGTTATCTGGTACCCATGGGATCTCAGGTAAAGCTTCTGGAGCCTGTCCCCTTTGAAAACTGCCCTGAAGGACAACACTGAGTTCCCAGAGGACACCAACATGCCAACCTTTAATATTTAAATGTAATCATATCAAGCCGATTTCCCACTCCTCACAATAGGAATTGCTCTTATTGTTGGACTGTGACAAACTCTGGGTTTCCTGCTGCGGACCTTTTCCTACTAAGAACCTTTTCTCCCATTTGTTGTATCGCTACATTAATGTTGCCGTTATTAAGATCCATGTTATAAATTAGATAAGCTTTATATATTTTTTTATTCATCATGACTTTCTTCTGTTTTCCAAGGGTAAAAGTATATTGAGAACTGACTCTCTTGCAAGCACTTACTTTTCGAAAGTAGTTTAGAAGCAATCTAGCCATGTTTTACAGTTATAGCGGCAATTGTTTCAACAGCCCCAAAAAAAATTGCATTACTGAAATATATTTCATGGGTGCAATTGGCCAGGGACAGGGAGGGCAGCAGGCCATTTCTTTTATTAAGGTCTTGCGCAAATGTTATGAAGAGGGCAGTATCTCAAGAAACAATTTCACAGCTGGTTTGCTCCTAAGCCACTCAAGCCTAAAAATGCACCGAATTCCTTGTGGAAAAAAAAAGAAATAGATGTCACTCCCAAACAAAGACAGGTGCTAAGCTGCGGGGAGATGAGAGAAGGGGGTGAAAACAGTATCCAGCTTTAATAGCAAAAGCAAATGCTAGCTAATGGCCCGTTCTCAGGAACTCGTTAAGTCATCTCTAAGCAACCACAGGATAATACACTCGTTATTTCTGCTGGTATGTTTCCTAAAACTGAGGCGTATTGCTTGGAGTCCAGAATCTTAGTGGATAGTACGCCTCACCTCTGTATTAACCTGTTGGCACGAGACCCTTTCTGCCGTCTTATGCCTTCTTAATGGAATTTTTATTAGTCATTTGGGTGTTCTTTTTTACTTTATTTTCTTTGCTCTTAATTTTTAGCTTTTTAACTAAAAATGTTTTTAAGTTACCCAATGTTTTTACTCCTATAAGATAATTTCTCCCCTTGGCTCACCTGCTGATTGGTTTTTGTTAATGCTAAATTATTCAGAGCTTATGCAAAGTGTTTAATGTATTTTCCAAGTTATTGTAGGGGAAGATGGACATTTGTCTTTGGATAGGAATATCTGCATTATTGAAGTTCAAGGCAGGAGTTGTTTTCTGCTCAAATTTTGTATTTGTTCGCCATGATGTTTGAAGTACTCATCGGTGACCGAACACTGACTGAAGGGGGTCTAAATACCACGGGGATTTAAAATAGCAAAACCACATGCTGAAATTAGAATTTATATTTAGATGATATATTGTCTTTCACTCACCCTGCAGAATTTTATTTTTAAGGCTGTACATTGTGTGGCTGTTTCTCATTTTAGAAACACAAGGAACTCACTGGAGAGCCAGACCTGGTTAATACAAACATAGTCTGGGTAAACATACAGGAGTTGCTATGAAGAATAAGGGCAAAACTTTCTTCACCAGCACCACATTGGTTCATTATAATCACAAACACTGAAATTTTACTTTGTGAAAGTGACATTGTGAAATGCTGTAATAAAATTTTGCAAGGCATTTCGGGATGTATAGTTCAGCATTCAACAGGACCACCAAAGACATAGGCAGATGCATTTCCGCTGCTTCAAGGAAGGGTACCGATTGTGTGCAGGCCCTCCATGCTATCCTTCATCGTTCCCAGGTTTACCTTCCTATTTCTATGCAGTGTAGTGCGAAGATTGTTTGTTGGCAGCCCTGAAGGCTTTGCAGTGGTACTGAATGGTAGAAACTGAGATTTCTAAATCCTGCTAGGTTTTAGGGTAGCACCCTTTAACCGTGTTATAGGATTTCTGAGTCTAAAATCTTTCTTATATCCTTGATAATTTATATATATACATATATATGTGTGTGTGTGTGTGTATATATACATATACACACACATACACATATATTTTATTGCATTTTAGGTTTTGGGGTACATGTGAAGAACATGCAGGATTGTTGCATAGGTACATACAATACATGGCAATGTGGTTTGCTGCCTCCATCCCCATCACCTATATCTGACATTTCTCCCCTCTGTTATCCCTCCCCAAATCCCTACCCCCCCCCACTGTCCCCTAGCCCCCACAAACAGACCTCAGTGTGTGATGCTCCCCTCCTTGTGTCCATGTGTTCTCATTGTTCAACACCCGCCTGTGAGTGAGAACATGTGGTGCTTGATTCTCTGTTCCTGTGTCAGTTTGCTGAGAATAATGGTTTCCAGATTCATCCATGTACCTACAGAGGACACAAACTCATCATTTTTATGGCTGCATAGTATTCCATGGTGTATATGTGCCACATTTTCCTGTCCAGTCTATCATTGATGAGCATTTGGGTTGGTTCCAAGTCTTGCTCTTGTAAACAGTGCTGCAATGAACATACGTGTGCATGTGTCCTTATAATAGAACAATTTGTAATCCTTTGGATATATACCCAGTAATGGGATTGCTGGGTCAAATGGAATTTCTATTTCTAGGTCCTTGAGGAATCGCCACACTGTCTTCCACATGGTTGAACTAATTTCCTTGATAATTTTATATCATTTCTTCCTTCAGACATAACTTTGATGATAACTTTGATATGGGCTGTGTCTCCTTGGAATGCTAAGCAGAGATCATTTTATGCTTTGAGGTCATAAGTTATAAATAATATTGCTTATCATATACTCCAAATTCATTCAGAAATTTAGTGAGCACCTACTCTGGACCAACACTGATATAGCTAGTAGGTATATAGCAGGAAACTAAAACTAAGTCCCTGTCCTCATGGAACTTTCATTCCAGTGTGGGGAGAGAGATAGATAAACAATAATGATATGACATGGCGGGTGGCGACAAAATACTGTGGAGAAGAATTCACCTGTGTGAGTAGGAAAGGGACTGGCACAAGTGGGGGGTTGCCAATTTATGTAGGGCATCTAGGGAGGTTCTCCTTGAAATAGTAATAGCGAGCAAAGGCCAGAGGGATGCGAAACAGTGGGCTTTGCAGATATGAAGAGGAAGGGAATGTATAAGGGGCCTGGAGAAGCTAGTATAAAGGGCCCAAGATAGGAGGGTGCTTGGCATATTTAAAGAATAGGAAAAGGGCCAGTGTAGCAAGAGAAAAGGGAAGGATGTGGAGAGCAGAAAGAGGTAAGGTGAGAGAGTTAGGGGCAGAGGGTGGAGACAGACTATGAAGGGCCATGTAAGCCATTGTAAGGGCTTTAGTATAGATTCTAGGAGAAATGGGGCTATTGGGAATTCTGTGCAGAAGAGTGCATGATCTGACTGACTGAGAAGACTGCTTTGACTGCTGTAATTTAAGCAAAATATGTTGATGGTAGCTTGGCCAAAGAAATAGAAGGGGATTTGTGAGAAGTGGTTAGATTCTTGATGCATTTTAAAGCTAAAACTGATAGGATTTGCTACTCCAATCCTTCTTCCCCCTGTGATATTATATAGAAGGAAATGGAGGAGTGATTCCTCCTTACAAGCTAATGATTCTCAACTGAATTCTAATATATTTAATTAGTCACCTTAAAGTAAGATCTTGCCTATGGACTCCATATAGCATAGCAGTATCCTTACGCTTAACAGACTTTAGGGGGAAAAAATGAATTGTGTTTGACTTTCAGCTCACAGTCTAGCCAGTGAGGCAAAATTACAGGACCAGAGAAACACCTCTGTGCACGTGTGCACGTGCACACACACACCCCTATCTGTACACGCATGTACAGATCCCTGAAAGTCATGAGAATCACAGCTGGAATCAGTCATTGTCTCAGATGGGTGTGTGTTCATATGCAGGTGTGTTGAAGGGGTGGTGGGAAGTAATTAACAACTGCTGCACTAATTTTTAATGTAAACATGTACATAAGTAGTTAGAGGAGATGATAAGAGAAGATTGCATAGAAAAGGTGAGATGTAAACTAATACTGGTAGAATCAGTAGGATATAAATAGGCGAAGCTGAGGAGGCAGGAAGACATTCTTGTCAGTCCCTTCTCTGTGCGTCTGCTTAGAAGGTAGAGGATTTGGTGCCTTCTACTCTTTCTCTACACAATCTATTTAGAAGATGCTCCATTGTTGGGGAAAACAGCCTTAGGAGGCTGTATGGTTCCTACTTAGAAACAGTAGATTGAAGTTGAATATTTAGAGCACACTATTCTGTGATGTGACTAACTGTCAGACTCCAGTTTAGTGGTGTCAGACTATACTCGTTTTTTGGATGGTTATAGATTAAAGGAAAATCTTCTAGGGCAAATCTTGAAATTAAGAAAGTATTGGGAGTATGCTTCATGTTCTGTTCCTTGTTTGTATCCTTATGCCCTGTCCTTCCACCAGTCTTCCTTCTCCTCTTCATTTACACTCAGCTGTCCTGTAACACAATGTATGTGTTCCTAAAAATCACTAAGCTATGGAAAATCACATAATGACAACCATGCAGTTTATGGAAAAACAAAGTTTAGGGCAACACACAAAAAACTTCATCAGTGACACATCAAAAAGGATATAGGCACCTAAATGAGAGCAGTGACTTAGTTTCACACATCTTTAATAGCTAAGAAATACATAAATATTACAATAAATGTGGTACTTTACCCTGAGAAAGACCTGAAGTTTGCTTATGGAAGTGAACTCAGAGGATTGCAGCTGTAAGACCTGGTGACGTAGAGAATGGAAGGTTATCTAAAATTGGAAGGAAAGTTGTAACAAACACCAGATGTGGGTGAGTGTAGCACAGTGAACTGAGGTAGCTGGTCGATGTTTGAGGTATTTGCATGTGTGTGTTTTCATATATTCCTGTATAGCTTGGTAGAGTTTCCTGCATTCACCTAATATTTCTTGCAGACAAAATCATGCACGAGCAAACACGAAATTCATGTTATGTTCAAACTGTTCTGTGATATATTAATGGCACTGGAATAAATTCTCATATTGAAAACAAGCACTGTAGCAGAACCAACTGTACTTTGGTTTGTCTTGATGATTAACCAGCACCTTAACTGTCTCCGTGCTTTATTGTTTTCTCTTCGTTCTCATAATGTACAAAGACACTCTTATTTTTAGAGACTTATTGGAACATCTGTCAGCCAGATAATTAAACTTATTTAATATTGTCTATCTCCAGGATCCTGGTCTGGGACGTGGGAAATAAAAAATATTTTGAAACAATGGGTTCTGCCCTTATACAGCTTGAATATGGGGAACGAAGCGCAGACTTTAGAAGCAAAACAACAGTCTTAAAATATAACATATAGAATTAATATATCAGTGCCGAAGAGATAGGGTAAGTAGTTAGTAAAGAGATAGGGTAAGCCGTGCTTGTGTGGCTCACGCCTGTAATCCCAGAATCTTGGGAGGCCAAGGCGGGCGGATCACGAGGTTAGAAGTTTGAGACCAGCCTGACCAACATGGTGAAACCCTGTCTCTACTAAAAATACAAAAATTAGCTGGGTGTGGTGGTGCGTGCCTGTAATCCCAGCAACTCAGGAGGCTGAGGCAGGAGAATTGCTTGAACCCAAGAGGCGGAGGTTGCAGTGAGCCGAGATTGCGCCACTGTACTCCAGCCTGAGCGACAGAGCGCGACTCTGTCTAAAAAAGAAAAAAAAAGAGAGAGAGGGTAAGTAGATAGTAAGGTAAAGTTTCTTAGAATATATGTAAATTTTGATCCAGATTGTAAACAAACTTGTGAACATGGATTGGGGAAGTATTCTCAGAAGATGAAAACCCTAGCATCAAATTCTACCAGCATTTCAGTTCCAGGTAAGACGGAGTAAGAAAAGTTCTCCTTGTCGCTCAAGTGAAAGCAACTGTAAAACCTGGACAGCATGCATGGAGCAGTTACATGAATTCTAAAAAGTAAACAATAGCATGTAGGTTAAAGATGAAGACCAGATTCTTTTTTTCCTTTTTTTTGGAGACAGGGGGACAGGGTCTCACTCTTGTCAACCAGGTAGAGTACAGTGGTATGATCAAGGTGCACTGCAGCCTTGATCTCCTGGGCTACAGTGATCCTCCTGCCTCAGCCTCCCATGTAGCTGGGACCACAGGCACTTGCCACCAGTGACTGGTTAGTTTTTTTTTGTTTGTTTGTTTGTTTTAATAGAGACAAGGCCTTATTTTGTTATCCAGGCTGGTCTCAAACTCCTCAGCTCAAGCAGTCCTCTCACCTCGACCTCCCAAAGTGCTAGGATTACAGATGTGAGCCACCATGCCTAGCCAAGACCGAATCTCAAGTACTTTTTTAAATCAGCAGTGAGTTCTGCCATTTTCTCCCTGCTATTCCCCTCCCTGGAATGCAACACAGCCTAAAACCAAGGGTGGGCACAAAGCTATAGCAGAGAGCTCCAGGAGAAGCAGGTAGTGGCAAAGGTAACACCCAGAGAAAATATAGAAATGCCCATGGCTTTTCTTTTGTTTTTTTTTTCTTCATGCCTTCATGCATCAGTCTTCAAGTAACCTTATGGTGGCAACAGAAGGTACAATGAGAGTCAGCAGGAGCCAGGGAAATCTCTTCCCCTAATCGTCTTCTCTTCTCTTTCTTCCTATCCATTGGTCCTAATTGGAGTACAGTCACAAAAATACATAAGTTGAATAACTAAAGACACAGCTTTCTGACTGGAGGAATGAAACGGGAGTTACCTGCATACAACTAGAAGGTACCAGGAAGATGACAGACAGAGAAAGTCTTAGGGAAACTGGCCCCATAAAGTTGTTTATGAGTTGGGCACAGTGGCTCACACCTGTAATCCTAGCACTTTGGGAGGCCAATGCAGGAGGATCACTTGAGGTCAGGAGTTTGAGACCAGCCTGGCCAACATGGCAAAATCACGTCTCTACTGCAAATACAAGTATTAGCTGGCATGGTGGCACACACCTGTAATCCCAGCTACTTGGGAGGCTGACGCAGGAGAATTGCTTGAACCCAGGAGGCAGAGATTGCAGTGAGCCAAGATCATGTCACTGCACTCCAGCCTGAGCAAAGGAGGAAGACTGTCTCAAAAAAAGTTGTTTATGAACTTTTGAGCCTATAGAAAGAAAGGGTCTGATTCTAATCAACATACCAAAGACATGGAGAACTGAAATAAAAACCGCCACCCAGAACCCAGTGACTACCTAGTAGTGCACAGAGGCGACAGATCGAAAAAACTCTGCAAAAGTTTGGACAACTGAACTGACATTGGTGCCACACAAAGTGGATTGCAACTCACAGCCACAGACTTAATGAAATCAGTTGCCTGCTAAAATGAAAATATTAACAATTTTCATAGGATTGAAGCAAGACCCCGAGACTCATGCTATTCAAAATGTCTACGTTATAATTCTGTAAGATAGAACCAGGAAAATCCTATAAGAAGAACCAAGAAAACCTCAGATTGCACTGGGCACGTGGGAGAGATGAGCCAAAGAATATCAATGCTGAGATGACAACAATATTAGAATTATATGATAAAGACTTGAAGGTAGCTATTATCCAAGTGTTCCAACAAGTAATGGTGAACACCCTTTTTTCTTTCGGGACGGAGTTTCACTCTTCGCCTAGGCTGGAGTGAAGTGACATGATCTCACTGCAACCTCTGCCCCCACCAGGTTCAAGTGATTTTCCTGCCTCAGTGTTTTGAGTAGCTGTGATGATAGGTGCCCATCACCACACCTGACTAATTTTTGTATTTTTAGAAGAGACAGGGTTTCGCCATGTTGGCTAGGCTGGTCTCAAACTCCTTACCTCAGGTGATCCGCCTGCCTTAGCCTCCCAAGTGCTGGAATTACAGGCATGAGCTACAGCACCTGGCCAACACTTTTTAAATGAACAGAAAAATAGAAAGTCTCAACAAAGAAATAAAATACGCAAATTATCAGGGAAACTAAATGAAAACCACAATGAGATGCCACCTTACTGCTGCAAGAATGGCCATAATTTAAAAGTCAGAAAATAAATAGATGTTGGCATGGATGTGGTGAAAAGGGAACACTTACACTGCTGGTGGGAATGTAAACTAGTGTAACCTTTATGGAAAACAGTATGAGATTCCTTAAAGAACTAAAAGTACAATACCATTTGAACCAGCAGTCCCACTGCTGGGTATCTACCCAGAGGAACAGAAGTCATTATGTGGAAGACACATGCACACATATGTTTATAGCAGCACAATTTGCAATTGCAAAAATATGGAACCAACCTTAAATGACCTAATGTAGCAACTTGGGTAGGGCTGGAGGCCATTATTCTAAGTGAAGTAACTCAGGAATAGAAAATCAAGTATCATATGTTCTCACTTATAAGTGGGGCTAAGCTATGAGGATGCAAAGGTATAAGAATGATATAATGGACTTTGGGGTCTTGGGGAGAAGAATGGAGGGGATGAGGAATAAAAGACTATACGTTGGGTACAGTGTACCCTGCTTAGGTGATGGGTGCATCAGAATCTCAGAAATCACTAAAGAACTTGTCCATGTAACCAAAAACCACCTGAAACCCAAAACTATTGAAATAAAAAAGTTTTTTTTAACTCACGGAGTGGTTGGAAACCCTTATAATGGTCTCCACCCTCCTGGTAAAAAAAAAAAAAAGAAATAGAAGATGCAAGGAAGAATTAAATGGATATATTTTAACCAAAAAATATAATTACCAAAGCAAAAAAACTTGATGGGCTCAATCACAGAATGGAGATGACAGGAGAAAGAGTAAATTAGCTTGAAGATAAATCAGTAGAAATTATCCAGTGTACACCAGGCATGGTGCCTCATACCTGTGAATCTCAGCACTTTGGGAGGCTGAGGTGGCAGTTCACTTAAGACCAGGAGATTGAGACCAGCCTGGCCAAGATGGTGAAACTCCATCTCTACTAACAATAACAATAAGAATTAGCTGGGTGTGGTGGTACATGCCTGTAACCCAGCTACTCAGGAGGCTGAGGCACAAGAATAATTTAAACCCAGGAGGCGGAGACTGCAGTGAGCTGAGATCATGCCATTGAACTCCACCCTGGGTGACAGAGCAAGATTCTGCCTTAAAGAGAATAAAAGAAACTATCCAGTATACAGAGAGGGGAAAAGACTGGAAGGGGGAAGAAAGAACAGAGCCTCAAAAACCTGTGGAACAATAACAGAAAAATTTAACATTCATGTCATTGTAATACCAAAGAAAGAGGACCATAGGGCCAAAAAATTATTTGAAGAAATAATATTTGGAATTTCCTGAGTTTGACAGAAGACATGAACTTACAGATTTAAAAAGCTCAGAACCCCAAACAGGATAAACCCAAATAAATTATATTCCCCAGGTAAATCATAATCAAATTGTTTAAAACAAAAAATTCTAAAAGCCAGAGAAAAACGACATATATAAGAAAAAATGATTTAAATTATGATATATTTCTCATCAGAAAACCACGGAAGCCAGAGGAAGTGGAACATTTTGGAAGTGTTTAAACAGTTAACACAAATTTCAATATCCAGCAAAAACATACTCTCCAGGAGCAAAAGTGAAAGAAAGACATTCTCAGATGAGTAGGATAACTCATTGCCAGCCAACCAGCTTTGAGAATTGCTAAAGGAAGTTATTCAGAGAGAGGTGAAATGAATACTGGAGGAAACTTGGAACATCAGAGATGATGGAAAAGCAGCAAAAATGGGAAGTATAATAGACTATTTTTCTCCCTCTTGAGTTTGTTGAAATGTATTTTACAGGTGAAAACAAAAATTATAGCATTGTCTGAGATTTTCAATGTACATAGATGTAATATAGAAGACAACTGCAGCATAAAGAGAGAGGGAAATGGGGTTTATGTGTTTTTGCATTCACTTGAAGTGGTAAAATTTTAATTCTAAGTACGTACATTGACATACTAAAGTATAGACTATATAAAGAGGTGTCAAAAACACAATAATAGCTAAATTATAATAAAATTCAGAATGTTCAAATAACCAACAAGAGGGCAGAAAATGGGAAAGAGGAAGGAGTAAACAGAAAATAAATAAGAAATCCAAACATGTCAGTGACCACATTAAATGTAAATGTTGTAAATGTGTATACATCAATTAAATTTTCAGAATGATTTTTTAAAATGATGCAACTCTAAGCTGCCTTCAAGAAACTCAGTTTAAATAGAATATTGGTACATTAAAGTAGAAAATGGCAAAAGACATACCATGCAAATACTAATCAAAAGGAAGTTAGAGTGGATATATTAGTAGCAGAAAAATTAGACTTCAGATTAAAGAAAATGATTAGAGCTAAGGAGAAATACTACGTAATGATAAAAGAGCTAATTCACCAGGAATAATAATTCTAATTGTATATGCACCTAACAACAGAGCTTCACAATACTTGAAGCAAATTTGGCAGAAAGGAAAGGAGAAATAGGTAATCCACAATTATATTTGGCAACTGTAATACTACTCTCTAACAATTGATAGAAATACTGGACATAGAACCAGCAGGGATATAGAAGAACTGACAACTGAATCTGATTAATATTTGTAAAACATGTTACTCAGCAATAGTGCCATGCACGTTCTTTTCAAGTATACATGGAACATTCAACAAGATAGACCATTTTCTGGGTCATAAAACAAACCTTAGTGAATTTAAAAGAATTGAAATCACACAAATTACCTTCTTGAACCATAATGGAATTAAATTGTGGAAATCAATAAAAGAGTGATAACAGGAAAATCTTCAAGTACTTGGAAATTAAATAGCACACTTCTTAATAATCTGTGGGTCAAATAAGAGGTATTAAGGAAAGTTAGAAAATATTTTGAACTGGGTGAAAATGAAAATACCAAAGAGTAAAAAACACAATATACACGGTGATATGTACTGTAATACAAAGTAGGTCAGTTACCAATGCTCATATTATTTATTCATCATGAACACACAACATCAGTTAAATACTCAAATAGGACGTTTTAAGGTATTGGTATATTCACCCAGTTGATAAAATCACCCAGTTAATTTGACAGCTAAGTGTTTATTAATCAGGATGTTAGAATCAGGTGAGTAAATGAGAAAGTTAAAACCTGAACAAAGTAGGAAGATGCAGCTAAAGCAATGCTTAGAGGAAAATGGATAGTATTAAATGTTTATATGAGGAGAAAAGAAAGATCTCAAGTAAATACCCCGAGTTTGCACCTTAAAAAATAGAAGAGTAAAAGCCAAAGCAAGCAGAGGGAAGAAAATGGTAAAGATGAGATCATAAAGCAATGAAATTGAACACAGGAAAATGGAGAAAATCAATGAAACTAAAATTTGTATTTGGAAAAATCAATAAAATTGATAAGCCTCTAGCAAGGCTGACAAAAATAAGAAGATACAAATCCGCAATATCCAGAATTCTGGACCGCCATGGGCTTCTTTAAAAAATAGTAAGGGAATACTCCACATATTAGGCAATGTAAACAGAATGGACCAATTCCTTGAAAACCATAAACCCTAGAACTCATCCAGGATGGCACAGATAACCTCAATAGTCCAATGTTATGTTTATTAAAGAAATTGTATTTATAGTTAAGAAGGAAGCAAAAAAGGAAAGTAACGTTGGCGGTATCAATGCCTACTTTTAATACTTACTACAAAGCTACAGTAATCAAGACAGTGTAGAATTGGCAAAATGAGACACCTAGACCAGTGGAAGAGAATAGACTTTCACAAGTGTGGCCATACCTTATATAAAAATCAACTCCAAGTATATCATAGGTCTAAATGTAACTATAACACTTTTAAGTAGTAATGCATAAGAGAAAATCTTCATGACTTAGGGTTAGGCAAAGCATTTTTAGACATGAGACTAAAATTATCCATAAAAGAAAAAAGTTGATCACCTGGACTTCATCAAAATTAAAAACCTTTGATCTGCAAAAGACACTATTAAGGAAGTGACCACCAGAGATTGGGAGAAAATGTTTTCAAATTACGTATCTAACAAAGGTCCTGTATCCAGTAAATATAAGGAATTCTCAGAACTCTTAAAGCCTTGACAAGGGCTGGGCGCAATGACTCACATCTGTAACCTCAGCACTTTAGGAGGTTGAGGCTGCAGTGAGCAGTGACTGCACCACTGCACTCTGGGTGACAGAGTGAGACCCTGCCTCAAAACTTAAAAAATAAATAAAAATAAAACTGAACAAGATATGGCTCCATACCTATTAGAATGGCTAAAATATACTGACAATATCAAAAGCTGGTGAGGATGCAAAACAACAGGAGCTCTCATATGTTGCTGGTGGGAATGTAAGTGGTATCACCACCCCAGAAAGGTTGACACTTGCTTATAAAGAGTAATCTATACTTAACATACAACCCAGCAGTCCTTCTCCTGGGTATTTACCCTAGAGAAGTACAAACTTATGTTCATTCAAAAACCTATACATGCATGTTTATAGTAGCTGAATTCATAATAGTCTAAAACTGGAAACTATTAAGAAACTCTAGTCCTTTTTTTTTTTTTTTTTTTTTGAGAAGGAGTTTTGCTCTTGCTGCCCAGGCTGGAGTGCAATGGCGTGATCTCGGCTCACTGCAACCTTCGCCTCCCGGGTTCAAGCGTTTCTCCTACCTCAGCCTCCCGAGTAGCTAGGAATTCAGGCATGTGCCACCATGCCTGGCTAATTTTTTGTATTTTTAGTAGAGACGGGGTTTCTCCATGTTGGTCAGGCTGGTCTCAGACTCCCGACCTCAGGTGATCCACCCGCCTCAGCCTCCCAAAGTGCTGGGATTACAGGCATGAGCCTGTACACCCAGCAAGAAACTGTGGTACTTTTCATATCATGGAATACTGCTCAGCAATATAAAGGAAGTGACTACTGATACACCCAATAGCTTGGATGAATAGCAGAGGCATTGTGCTAAGTGAAAAAAGCCAAGACTCAAGGCTAGATTCTGTATGATTTCATTTCTTCAAAATAAACTATAATGATGGAGAACAGAAGAGTGGTTGGCATGGGTTAGAGAATGGTATGATGGCAAACTGGCAGTATGAGGGAGATTTGAAGTGTGATAGGACTATTCTTCACCCTGATTGTGGTGGGTGTTGCATGTGTTGAAAAAGTCATGGTAAGGCCGGGTGCGGTAACTCATGCCTGTAATCCCAGCACTTTGGGAGGCTGAGGCAGGCGGATCACCTGAGGTCAGGAGTTCAAGACCAGCCTGGCCAACATGGAGAAACCCCATCTCTACTAAAAAATAGAAAAAATTAGTTGGGCATGATGGCAGGCACCTATACTCCCAGCTACTCAGAAGGCTAAGGCAAGAGAATTGCTTGAACCTGGGAGGCGGAGGTTGCAGTGAGCCGAGATTGCGCCCTTGCACTCCGGCCTGTGCAACAAGAGCAAAACCCTGTCTCAGAAAAAAAATAAAAAAGTCATGGTTAGCCAGGCGTGGTAGCTCACACCTGTTATCCCAGCACTTTGGGAAGCTGAGGTGAATGGATCACCCAAGGTCAGGAGTTCAAGACCAGCCTGGCCAACATAGCAAAAACCTGTCTCTATAAAAAATGCAGAAATTAGCCAGGCATGGTGGCACGTGCCTGTAATCCCAGCTACTTGGGAGGCTAAGGCAGGAGAATCACTTGAACCCAGGAGGCAGAGGTTGCAGTGAACCAAGATTACGCCATTGTACTTGAGCCTGGGCGACAAGAGTGAAGCTCTGTTTAAAAAAAAAAATTTTTTTTTTTTTAAAGTCATGGTACCAAGCCAGGCACACTAACCTGTGCCTGTAATCTCAGCTACTTGTGAGGCTGTGGCAGGAGGATTGCTTGAGACCAGCCTGGCCAACATAGCGAGACTCTGTCTCAAAAAAAAATATATTGTGGAACTGTACCCCACCAGTCAGTTTTACTGTGCAATAATTTTTAAAGTAAGATTTTTTCTTAAAAATAGAATTACTATGGCCTGATGATAAGAAGATACAACTCTGCTCAAGAAATTCTATGAATGTCCAACATTGAGATTATTACAAGGTATTTCCCAAAACTGCCACACTGAAGACAAGGCACACCTAAATAAATGTTACTGGGAGCCCCTGATAAACTTTTTGGCTAGGAATCCATACCAAGGAACTAGTATCCAACTATGACAAAGGAACAAAACATTCATATTCTCCTTGCTAAAGCACATTTGTGAAAGTAAAATATCTCCTTCCCCCCGCCAAAAAAAATAAAATGAAGGAAAGTCATTCCTAAAAATTGATGGAATAGATTTGGACATCAGAGTGTCATGCCACTCATGCAAGTTCTAGCCCTTCAAATAAAAATGTAAAGCCTTAAAAACATGACACCGTTTTGAATAGGAAAATCTAGATTTATGGAGCAGTGTGTGTTTTTGACAACAGTAGTTCCACATTCTTTTATGTAACATAGGCATCAATTTGTTTACTTCTCATTCTTTTATTTATCCAGGGGGAGCATAGATAGCATTATAGGGAACAAGAGACTGTCCTGATTTGTTTTCTCTTTGTTTCACTACAGCCAGCATTCTGGAACCCCCTTTCAAACATCCCTTCCTGTGGGTTAAGGGAGATCATTTAAAAACAAACAGACCACACAAAAAAGAGCACAGTTTCTAAATTTTTGTAATAATAATTGAAAATATAAATTAGTTTCAATCAAGTTCCTTTTGTTCTTCTGGTTTAAAATTGCTGGTTAAGGTTATTTTGCATTCACGAATGTTAAACAGTATATCTGAGCAAGGTGAAATAGATTACAGTGGAGTCATATTGGTGGGTGGGACCTCCTACAGGCTTGCAGATGACTGAAGGCTCCAACTACCTCCAAAGGCTTCTGCTTAAGCCCCACCCACCTATTACAGTTCTGAAGGGGAACAATATTCCAATAAAGGTATTTTCTTTCCTATTATTTTATTTTATAATGGCTGTGATTGTATACCATTTCATATTAGGCTTAGAAAATTCACATCCTCATCTTCAGTTGATGATGTACCAATATGCTCTTTTCATGCCTATGTTGGAGAGCCTAAAGCTCTAGTTCCTAAATTCCTCATACACTTTTTGACATTTTTTACTAGCATAAAGTGTTTGAAGCTGCATTCTGTAGGTGAGGACCCAGACCCTATCCAGTGACATCCCTGGAGTATTTCTGTTTCTGTTTGTTTTATATATGAGGTTGCTGTGTAAAGGTTTATCTAAAAAAAAAAGAAAAAAGATTCCATTACTAAAAAAATGTTTGAGCACCACTTACCTGGACAAATGAAATTCACAGATAATGAGAACTTGAGTTTTTAACCAGTTGTCTCCCCCTTCCCATCCCTCTACACTTTGAGTGTTGCTAACAGCAAAATTTGACTATTTTCATCCTTTATTTGTGAACATTGGAAAAGTGTTTATTGAATACCTTCTATATGCTTTTACCATATTTCAAGGGGTGCGTTACTTTGTCTTACTTTGCCTTTGGAAAAACTGCTGAGAAGTGAAGTGGCTAAGGCAGAAAGGGGAAGAATAATGACATGGATTATCTGTCTCAGAGTAATTGAGTGCCACAGGTATGTACTGACTAATGTACCAGACCTTCAAATGAGATAAATGGGCAGTAAAAAGTGATTTCAGAGAAACAGACCTGCTAGAGCTTAGAGTGAGGCACTTCTGTTATAATCATCGAAAATTACAGAACAAGTAGAGCCAGGAGGAATGCAGAAGAAACAAAACACTTTGATGTTAATACAACCTGCAAAGGAATCAGATAAGATATTGGCATAACATAGGCTTAGGAATTGAAGAATTCCTGTGTTGTTGATCCTTGAACCTTCTGTTGAAATCCCCAGATAGAGAGCGATAGACGGGTAAGACAGAAAATTGACAGTGGCGTGGCATCTCAATATGTTGAGGCTGGAATGAAGCCTATCACAAGAACCTAAGAACTTTTTTTTTTTTTTTTTTTTGAGACAGAGTCTTGCTCTGTTGCCCAGGCTAGAGTGCAGTGACGTGATCTTGGCTCACTGCAACCTCCAACTCCGGGTTGAAGTGATTCTTCTGCCTCAGCCTCTCGAGTAGCTGGGATTACAGATGTGCACTATCACGCTCGGCTAATTTTTGTATTATTCATAGAGATGGGGTTTCACCATGTTGGCCAGGCTGGTCTTGAACTCCTGACCTTAGGTGATCCACCTGCCTCAGCCTCCCAAAGTGCTGGGGTTACAGCCAGCCGTGCCTGGCTACTGAGAACAATTTTTAAAAGAGGACAGAGAACATAGATGGGATATATTATCAAAGGACTTCCCATACTTTGAGACCTAGACTGGGAGATGTATAGCCTAGGCAGGTTTTTTGTTTTCTGATTTCTCCAAACAATTTTTTGAGTTGTAAAAGCTTAAGATAAAAGTTACAGGAAATGAGTGTTTCCTTTGTTTAGGTGAAAGTAGTTGAGAGAGAACACATTCATGGCTATGTGTTTTTTTTCCAAGGAAAATCGATTAGCCAATTGGTTTTTTGTATTTTAAAATATTTCTATGTAGAATGGTTTTGTTTTCTATTGAGTGTAGAAAGCAGCCTAGGTAAGCTTTCAATGGGAAAGATCAGAACTTGTATGCAAGCAAACCTAGTCTTCTAATTAAACAAGTTTCTTAACACTTTAATTTCTAATACCCTCTAAAAAAAAGGCAGGCTGGGCGTGGTGGCTCACGCCTGTAATCCCAGCACTTTGGGAGGCAGAGGCAGGTGAATCACTTGAAGTTAGGAGTTTGAGACCAGCCTGGCCAACATGGTGAAACCCTATCTCGACTAAAAATAGAAAAATTAGCTGGGGGTGATGGTGCATGCCTGTAATTTCAGCTACTAGGGAGACTGAGGCAGAAGAATTGCTTGAACCTGTTAGGTGGAGGTTGCAGTGAGCTGAGATTGCACCATTCCACTCCAGCCTGGGCGACAGGGTGAGACTCCATCTGAAAAAGAAAGAGGCAAAAAGCAGCTAAATCATTTTGTTGTCTGGCTCTGTTTTTGTAGTACCATTATCATTCTGGCAAACTGGAAGAATTTAGGCAAGGAGCTAGTGAATTACACATGCATGTGTGTTAATACCCCTTTTATTACCTTTTTTTTTTTTTGGTTTTTGAGATTAGTTTGCTGACATTTGAAAATATACCTATAATTATTTGTTACTGAATAACTACTCATACAAAATATCATGGAGGAAAGTCACAAGATGTCCACCATGATTCAGTAACTAAATTATGTTAATAGCTACCTGAAATTTCCTAAAGAAAGTCCAAACCAGGCCGGGCATGGTGGTTCACGCCTGTAATCCCAGCACTTTGGGAGGCTGAGACTGGCAGATTATGTTAGGAGTGCAAGATCACCCTGGCCAGCATAGTGAAACCTGTCTCTACTAAAAACCAAATTAGCCAGATGTGGTGGTGGCACATGTCCGTTGTCCCAACTACTTAGGAGGTTGAGGCAGGAGAATCGCTTGAACCTGGGAGGCAGAAGTTACAGTGAGCTGAGACCATGCCATTGCACTCCAGCCTGGGTGACAGAGTGAGACTCTGTCTCAAAAAAAAATAAAAAATAAAAAACCCCAAACTAATGGACTCCACTAAGTGATCTTTTAGAACGAGAATTACTACCTATGTCTCATTATGATGGCTAGTTAGGATAAAGAGTCTGTGTCCTCAGAGCCTAGCAGCCAGGTTTAGGGGTGGGCTGATGAATGTATTTCATTGATCAAGCTGGCTAGAGAAACAGGGTAATGGCCAAGCTAGTCTAACCAGTAGAACTGAATATTGACAAGAATTAATTCTTAATTAATGAAATAGGAGGACATAGTTAATGTGAATAGAGGATTTACCATGTGCCAGACAGTACCAAACACTTTATATTCATTGTCTCATTTAATCCTTGCAACATTCTGATGGATATTTTACAGCTGGGTAAACCAAGTCTTCAAGAGGTTAAATGGCTTGTCCTAAATGATAGAACAGGATTTAAAGCAGTCTGTCCAACTCTAGAAGCCACACAATTAACTACTATTTATATATCTATATTTTCCTGTTATTAATGTGAAACCAAATGATACCAAAAAGAAAAGTTTGAGGATAGTAAGCAAAGATCTCTTCAAAATCTACCTCTACGCTTTCTGTTAAAGGATGACTGACACCCTACCACCACCACAAAAAAAGAAACACACACACACACACAAAATTTATGGAATATTCCAGAAAAATTTTATTGTTACATATGTGAGTCTGTGCTGTTCTATGAAACTGTTACTAAAACTACATTTATAGGTATAATTTGTTTCATAGTAGCTTATAAGGGATATAACTGACTCACATAAACAGTCTAAAACAAAGCAGAGACTGTAGAGATACATTAAAGGTTTGTTGTAGCCAAATTTAACCCCCCCAAAAAAGATTTAAAGCAAACATACACCAGCTACTATGTTTCAGGCACTGTTCTAAGCATTTTCTCTATTTAAACTCATTTAATATGCACCATAATCCTATGAGGTACTGTTATTCCTGCTTTACAGATGAGGAAACAGTGGTTAGATGCTGTCTTTATGTACTTCGTGTTACTATTAATATGAAAGATACCTGAGTCTGGGTGATTTATAAAGAAAAGATATTTATTTGACTCGTGATTCTGATGTCTGGAAAACTTCAAAACAAGATTGGGCATTTGTATTAGATGAGGGCCTCAGGCTGCTTCCCACTCATGGGGAAAGGTGAAGGAGGTCACATGGTGAGAGAGGAAGTGAGAGAAGTGGGGGAGGGGAGAGGTGAGGCACTTTTTAACAACCAGATCTAAAAGGAATTAATAGAGTAAGAACTCACGTAGAGCCACTCCTCCCCCTTAGGAAGGGCAGTCTTCGTGAGAGGGTCTACCCGCCGTGATCGAAACACCTCTCCATTAGGGCCCTCCTCCAACATTGGGAATTAAATTTCAACATGAGATTTGGAGGAGACAAACATCCAAACTATAGCAGATATCTTGCCCAAGACCACACATTAATTAAGTAGAGCTAGGATTTGAACCCAGTCTGGTCCAAGTGTGTGCTTTAACCACACTATACTTGTCTCATTTTGTATTTTTAAATGTAGTAGTTTAAAATACTTTGGCTTTACTTAACACCTTTCTTGTAAAGAACTTACTCTGCTAGCCTCCTGATTCTGTCTGTGCCAGAATTAGTTTTTTGTGAATGTCTGTCTGTCTCAGGAAACTTCCCAAAGACAAATGTTCACAGCTAATAAATAGTTAGAGTACTCACTGCCATTTACTTAGCACTTATTTTATGCCAGATACTTTACTGTTTCCTATACATTATCTCATTGAATCTTCATAACAGTGTCTTGAGGTCATGTTTCCCCACCACCACCATTTACAAATGAGAAGTTACTTGGCTTCTCTGAGCCTCAGTTTTTTCATTTGTAAACCTGAGAAAGTCTCTTGACTTTCTGTTAGGTATTTCTAAAGCCAAAAGAACACTTTTTCAAGTATATACATAGACTGTAGAACATAAACTTTACTTCTAGGAACTCAAATTTTGATGTTTTTCTTTTTATAATTTTAGTTTTTAAGTTCTGGGTACACGTACAGGATGTGCTCTGTTGTTACATAGGTAAATGTGTGCTATGGTGGCTGCTGTACCTATCAACCCATTACCTAGGTATTAAGCCCAACACACATTAGCTATTTTTCCTAATGCTTCTCCCTCCCCCAACAATTTTTTTTTTTTTTTTTTTTGAGACAGAGTCTCACTCTGTCACCCAGACTGTAGTGCAGTGGCACGATCTCAGCTCACTACAATCTCCACCTCCCAGATTCAAGTGATTCTCCTGCCTCAGTCTCCCAAGTAGCTGGATCTACAGGTGTGTACCACAATGCCCAGCTAATTTTTGTATTTTTAGTAGAGACGGGGTTTCGCCATTTTGGCTAGGCTGGTCTCAAACTCCTGACCTCAGCTGGTCCGTCTGCCTTGGCCTCCCAAAGTGCTGGGATTACAGGCATGAGCCACCGAGCCCTGCCATCCCCCCAACAAATTTTGACATCTTTTAAATCAAAGGTGCAATTTCTAAAGGTGCTTCTCAATGAAGAACAAGAATTATAAAATTAAGTTGACATGGTTAGATGTTGGGTCCCTAGCATAACAATGGTACCCATTGGAAAGCTTGTCTATTTGGCTGGATCAGTTTTTCATTGCAGCCTTTGCCCTCCGCCCCAAGACCTTTTTGTGGCCCTGTGCTTCAGCCACTTTTGACCTGTAGTGAACTATACCCTGAATGTGACATCATTGTAGCCTAACTGTGTGAGGGAGGTACCAGATGCATGTGAATAGACTGTTCTGGCACACAAAGCAAGTACGTCAGATTGAAAACTGGCCACAAAGAAATGATTAACACATCGAATTACATAGTTGAAAATGCATGAGTGAAACGTGGCATAATAAAAACATCAAAGGGCTTGGACACTAAAACCTAGCATCAAGTGTTGGCTCTGCCACTTACTAGCTGCTTGACCTAAGGCAAGCCCAGTAACCTCTTTGAGCCTCAGCTCTTCTTCTCTGTAAACTGAAGGTAATCAGAATAGCTAGCTCACATATTGAGGATCAAATGGGGGGAGAAACCATAATGCAAAGTAGAGTGTCAAACTGATATTAATCTATCATGCTGAACTTCATTAAGCCCCTCCTTTAGCTAATTGTGATTTAATCCATATGCAGCATGCATATATGGGACTTTACTTTATCTTGTTCAGTCCTAGACCAGCATTTCATGCCAAGATGTTTGATGTTGTTTGGAAATAAAAATATATGCAGCCTTCTCAATTCTAGCTATGAATAATCTAATTTTTACTCTGCCAGTTTTTCTAAGAGGTTTCAAACAAACCACAGCTACCCATTTACTGACCAGATCTAGTATTATGAACAGATGACTTCACCTTGATGAACTAAGGGAAATAATCCCAGTTTCCCCTGACCTCACAGAGCTGTTTTAAGGATTCGAATACTTTAAAAAATATCACATACTATACAAGTACAAACGTTGTGAATTCTTGTGTGTTTTTTAATTGTTTAGCAGAGTAACTAATTTAGTTATTGAACAGGCATATTGATAAAAATATTTTCAGAAATAAAAAAATGAATGTGACCATCAAAGACCTCTCAGTGTAGCATCAGAACTAAAACATACATTACAAATAATTCTGTTAGAAATGAAAGGTGATGCATGCCATTGAAAATTATAGAAAGACAGTGGTTGACATGAAGAGAGGGATGTATAAATGGAAATATCCACATCTAACTGTGTTACAGTGTTGGAAAAGATGCACCCACACCAGACTGTACGTTTCTGCAATCTTACAGTGTTTTCTCTTGTCCCCTGATGTAGCCCTAGCAACTAGAACAGTGCCTTGGCATGTAGTACTTTCTCAGTATGTTAGATGAAGGAATAGTTGTCTTTCTGATGAGTATGGATGGCTCATGCTATGACAGTGGGCTGACTTTAACTTGTCGTACGTTTCCATAAGAAGCAGAACTTGTTCTGAGATGTCACCTTACCCAGAATCTACCCTAACATCCAGGTCAAATTATAAGGTTAAGTTTTCATCCTGATGTTACTCCAATGTATTTATAGTAGCCATGTATATTTATTTTAGTCACTGTTGATATTTGTTTATCACAGCACCAAGGGACCAGTTATTAAGATATTTGAAAGCTGACTGACCAAACATTCCAGATGCCAATTTTGCCTATTTTTTGTGGATTGGGGTGGAATGGGAAATAATGGAGGATTTTTATTTTAACAAGATAATGTGCCAGGGAAGAAGGACCAGTGGCTTTTTTTGGCCATTAGGAAGACGAAGTCACGTTGCAGTTTTTCATCGAGTTTAGATCTGAAAAGACATCCTAGAAATTACCGAATCCAAGAAACTGAAACACCCCCCACCTTTTTTTTTTTTGAGGCAGGATCTCTTTGTGTCACCCACACTGGAGTACAGTGGCATGAACATAGCTCACTGCAGCCTTGAATTCCTGGGTTTGAGGAGGTCCTCCTGCATCAGCCTCCCAAGTAGTTGGGACTACAGACATGTGCTATCATACCCAACTAGTTTATTTATTTATTTATTTATTTTTCTCGAGAGAGGGTCTCGCTATGTTGCCTAGGCTGTTCTCAAACTCTTGGCCTCAACCAGTCCCCCACCTTGGCCTCCCAAAGCACTAGGATTACAGGCATGAACCACTACTCCTGGCTCCATTTTTTCCAAATAAGATTTCATGCAGAATTCCCGTCTATAAAACAGATAAATATTTTTATCAATATGATGTCTATTTTAGCTTTGTTTTTTACAAGTCTGTCAGTGAGAACAGCAGTTAATATATTGGGATCTAAATGTCTTAAAAGTTGGTATGTAGCACATATCAGTGAACCTTTTAAATTTTTTTAATGAAAATATACTTTCATAAATGAAATTAGAATCAAACATCTGGAGAAGCCCCTGAGGCCCACAAATAACAACACTAATCTAGCCCTACCCATTCATACTGTAGATACGGAGTTTGAAACTGTAATCTATAGAACCTCATTCTATCTCTACATTTTACTTCATGATGTGGTACTATTAATAAATCTGACTTTGGCTGACAGTCTCAGCACTTCCAGGTTTTAAGGGTTTCTCCAGCTTAAACATCAATAAACATTTGGGGGCCATCTTAAAGTTCCAGTGGAATCCAAGGGAATGACTTGCAAACCTTGATTTTTATATTATTATTTCTTCTGGTTTGAAATTTGTATTTAAATTTTCATTGTGGTATTGATACATGCTTCGTTGTAAGAGGGGGACAAATTCAATCTTTTTTTGACATTAGCTTAACCTAGAAATAATGACATTAGAGAAAACCTTCTGAAGGGAGGGCAGTACATTCAAGGTAGAGTCCTAGGATTGTCCTCAGTCCCAGTGAAGACCCCATGGCCAATATTTGGATATTTCAGCATCTGCAGTGTTGAAGCCAGCCGTGTCTCCTCAGATGGAAATTGCCATGTGCAGAATGACTTGATAGAAAATGGTGTACATTCTATATAATCTTCTAACAGCAGAATCCGACCAGTGGCACTTCCCCTAAAAAAATAAATTACCCGAAATTTGCAGCACATTCATATTCAATTTCATCACAGCAGATGCTCATTAGTATGTTGTTATTAATTGGTATTCACTTTAGGTTTTGTTTAAAATGAAGATAATAATTAGGTTTTAATTACTGCATCATTCTGGGGGGGTGTCTGTGGGGAGAGGGGAAAGAGTGAAATGCCTCTTAAAGCACTGAAATATTTCCTCATGCTTATTCAGCAACGTGTGTTGCCAAAGACTTTGAAAAATAACTTCATCTTTACAAAAAAAGGATTCTGAAATGAAGAAATTACTGTGTGTTTTTTAAGCCCATCGTTATCAAGAACTTGCTGTAAATTGTCTACTTGATGGACATACTGAATCAGATGATAATGTGCACCACCATTCTTTCTAATCAAATTACCAAAAGACTTCTTGGAAAAGTAACCCTCACAAGCGGCTCATTAATGAAGTGGTGGCAATGTTTTGTATTAGAACTCATTGAAGTAATCCAAATAAGTTATTTCTGTAGCCTATGGAAATAATTTCCTTTGCAAAGAAGTACAGTGGAGTTGGCAAACCAGTATTTTTTTTCACCCTCTGTTGTTCCACATTTTGCAGAGTAGCTAAGTTAACATAGATACTGCAAATAAAATGGTTATAAAAACGAAGTAATTGAGTGGCAGGGAAAACAAGAAAGTTTATTTCAACCTTTTTATAATCAAGACTAATAATTTGACGAAAGCTTAAAGGTGTATGGAAATTAACGATGCTGAAATTCAAAGGCATATCTTTAGTAAAATGCTGTAGAAACAGCAGTTTTTAATGCATTCATTTAAAAGAGACATTCATGTCAAGAGTTTAAACATGTTTCTTAGACCAAACTTCCTGGAGAACCTATGGCTCACATGGCATTGTTGTCTTCTACAACTGTGCACAAATCAAACCCTCCAGAAGCTTATAGTCTAAATCAGGAAATGTAGAGGATCTATGACATATCCACTGTGTACTTTGTAGCAGTCGTGGTGCTAGGAGCTTTTTGTATGATATCTTGTTATTTTAACATTCCTGAGATAAGTTGGTCTTGTTTTACACATGGGGGAAATTGAGGTATGAATATGTTAAGCAATTTGTCAAAGGTCACCCAAGCCTTTAGCGGTAGAAATAAATTTCAAGCCAGATTCAGTCTGACCCAAAGCCTAGGATCTTTCTGCTATTCCAGTCTTCCACGGGGGAGATACACATAAGACACATTAGAAATCAATTCAAAGGACTAGTGTTGTATCATTAGGCAATATGTCAAAGCTAAATGAGAGGTGTGAGACAGATTTTTTGAATCTGTTCCTTCCACAAACATTTGTTGAGGGCCGGGTGCATGCAGGGCTGTGTCCTAGGTACTAGGAGTGCAGAGGGGAGTACCTGTGGTCCCTGCCCTTAGCAGCTCACATCCTAGGAGGCTCAAGGGGGTGATCAAACCAGTGAGGACTACCTGGGGTGGGAGCTCTGGGTTGGAGGGTGTAGTGAGCCATGTAGACACAGGAGAAGCAACTATGTCTGTCAGGTGGAAATTCAACAGACAGAATCATGGAGACAAAAGGCTTCCCGAAGATTATGATGACTGTGGGGTCTGGTGAGATGGATAGTAACAGATTGGGTCTTTAATCAAGACCGGAAGGATAGACCTGAAAGCGGTGGAATTGCTTGGGCATGGGTGCAGAGGAAGGAAGGATACATTGCCTGACTGTAGCTGGGATGGTGATATCACACACTTTATCATGTGTGTGGCGAGGGTGCTAGTACAGATTTTTGAGCAAAGACTATCCTAAGCTGGTTTTTCATTTCTAGACATGTACCTCATGATCTCTGTCAGTACTACTGAGATTTAGAGTTCTGAATCTGCTGTATGGTATGATACCTAGATTTAACTGTATCTTCACCATTTGTGAAGTAATGGGGTTTAATATGCCTTCATTATATTTTACAGTTATAGTGAGTGCTGGATTATCTATGCTTATAGTAGAACAATGGTGTTTACTTTGGGGGTATGTTTTGGGTTTTTTGGCAGCGAATTTTCCTTCATGATTTGATATTTTTCAGTCTTCACCCAAGTGAATTTTGCTTCAATGAGAATATACCAGTTGATGATGCAAGGAGGCAGGCCTTGCATGTTCTGGGTTGTGTGAGGGTGATAACTTGAGATTAAGATTTTGCTGTGGATAATCTCTAAGGTCATGAGCCCAAGTCTTCATACCTCAAGGAATTTAATTCAGGGGCAAGTCGTGTTAAGAGATGATTTTTGATCTGAGGCGGGCGGATCAAAAGGTCAGGAGATCGAGACCATCCTGGCTAAAATGGTGAAACCCCGTCTCTACTAAAAATACAAAAAATTAGCTGGGTGTGGTGGCACGTGCCTGTAGTCCCAGCTATTTGGGAGGCTGAGGGAGGAGAATTGCTTGAACCCGGGAGGCAGAGGTTGCAGTGAGCCAAGATCGCGCCACCGAACTCCAGCCTGGACGATAAAGCAAGACTTCATCTTAAAAGAAAAAAAAAAAAAAAAGGTGATTTTAGCTAATTTCTGCTCTGTCCCCTACAAATGAAGACAGAAAAGACTGGTTATGTTCCCATGAAAATATCTTAGAAATATAAAGTAAAAGACTGTATTGTCAAACCAGTTCAAAAGAAAGTCATTTGAAGTAAATACTACAACCACTTCAGAAGACAGTTAGACAGTACCTACTAAAGCTTAACATTTGCATGCCCTATGACTCAGCATTTCCTCTCTCCAAACTAATCAACAGAAAAGTATACATGTTAATATGTGCTTCAAAGACATGTACAGGAATATTCACAGCTGCATCATTCCTCTTTGTTTATTTGTTTTGAGATGGAGTCTTGCTCTGTTGCCTAGGCTGGAGTGAAGTGGTGGGAGCAATCTCAGCTCACTACAACCTCTACCACCTGTGTTCAAGCAATTCTACTGCCTCAGCCTCTGGAGTAGCTGGAACTACTGGTCCGTACCACCACGTCTGGCTAATTTTTTTGTAGTTTTAGTAAAGATGGGGTTTCACCATGTTGGCCAGACTGGTCTTTAACTCCTGACCTCAAGTGATCCACCCGCCTCAGCCTCCCAAAGTGGTGGGATTACAAGCATGAGCCACTGTGCCTGGCCAGAATCATTCTTAATAGCCAAAAACAAAACTACTTAAATGCCCATCATCTGTAGAATAGATAAATTGATTTTGGTTTATTCATTAGTGAAATACTTCACAACAATGAGAAGAAATGAATGGCTGCTACACAAAACAGATGACTCTCACAGACACAATATTTGGAAAAAGAAGGCCAAGTGCGAGAACAGTCTGGGCAACATAGCAAGACCTCATCTCTACTAAAATTTAAAGAAAAATAGCTGGGTGTGGTGACGTGCCTGTGGTCACAGCTACATGGGAGGCTGAGGTGGGAGGATTGCTTGAGCCCAGGAGTTCGAGGCTGCAGTAAACTATGGTTGCACCACTGCACTCCAGTTTGGGTAACAAAGTGAGACCCCGTCTCACAATAAATAAAATACAAATAAAGAGAGAGAGAAACCAAACAGGAAAGAACAAAAACTATATGATTGCATGCACATAAAGTTTTAAAGGCAAATTTTATTGTTAACTTTAAGGGGAAGATGGGAAATAGTTAGGGGAATAAGGGGGCCTCTAGGGTACTAGTAATGTTTCTTGCTGTGCATGTTGATCACAGAGATGTGTTCATTTTGTTCATCAAGCTGTACACCTCGTATTTGTGTACTTTGTGTGTTTATAATTCAGTAAAAATTTAGGACCAAAAAAATGCAAGTCAGCTTTAACACTGCCCTTTATTTTATATAACAGAAAATATATCCTATCCTAATCTTGAAATAACTTGCTTGAACAAGCAGGTATCTTCCTCAGAAATGATTCTCATGAAAACTTCTCAGCCTGTTTTGGATAGCATAAATTCCTTGATCTTGAGCCAGGTCAGAAGGATCAGAGTCTGTGGTTCTAAAAGTATCTCCAGTATAGGCAATGTGTAGCACGGCAGTTCTCATCTCAGACTGCCCACTAGAACTACCTGGCAGCCCTTTAAAATGCCCATATCCAGCACTCCACTTCATATTCTCATTTGCTTGTTCTGGGCCTGAGGTCTGATCATCAGTACTTTTTATTTTCTTGAGACAGAGTCTCACTTTTTTGCCCAGGCTGGAGTGCAATGGCGCGATCTCGGCTTACTGCCTCCCAGGTTCAAGTGATTCTCCAGCCTCAGCCCCCTGAGTAGCTGGGACTACAGGTATGCACCACCACGCCCAGCTAATTTTTGTAGGTTTTTTTTTTTTTTTTTAAACTAGAGATGGGGTTTCACCATGTTGGCCAGGCTGGTGTCGAACTCCTGACCCCAAGTGCTCCGCCCTCCTCTGCCTCCCAAAGTGCTGGGATTACAGGTGTGAGCCACTATACCTGGCCACCAGTACTTTTTTAAAGCTCTTGAGATAACTCTGATTTTGCAGCCAGGTAATGGACCACTGATACAGAACCTCATCAGAAATCTCAGGAGAGAGACTGGATAATATTGATGAATGGATTCAGGGCGATGTTTTGGTCATAAAGTATGTTGGCTTGGAGAAAGAATGAAGTTTGCATTGTTTCTAATATAATCTGATTACAGAATTGAAAAAGAACACATAAAAAACAGTACTATTAAAACATTTTTCTTTTCCCTTTATTTCTTCGACAATATTTGCCAAGTCTTCCCCTGTGCCAGATATCAAAACAGAGTCTTTTCCTTACCCCTGTGTGTATATGGACCTATGAGTGCACCTATGGCCCACTCTTATTACTCTGGTAACACTCCAAGTAACTGACTTGAATGCAGAGCGAGATAGATACAGTAGCTATTTCAGCTCAGTATTGTCCTTACTAATCACAGTCGGCCACTTTGGTACATGATGTTCTAACTATAAAGGAAGACTGAAAGAAGCCTAGGCACTGTGTTGAGTGCAATTTTCAAGGAAGAGCAAGAGATCGAACATTTTAAACCAATAAGTGAAAGCTGGAGAGAGAAAGAAATGTTAAAATATCATCTTATTTTCTTGAAGTATTTTCCATCCAATCTTGTACAGTCAAAATGAGCATTTAAGTGTGAGGAAAAAACGCTGAAGATCTCAGAGAAGACTCAGAGAGTGTCAGGTTTCTTGATTAGAAGAATCTATCATCAAAGGCAAAAGAGAAAAGATGGTAAAGATTTTTCAAAACACAAAAAACCTCCAAGGGATCACAAATTAGTGGGGGCAAAATCAAGAAACAAAAGTAGGTGTTATTCTTGTTCATTTAAACTGTAGTTTTCTCTGTTTCATGTGTGTTTTTTTAAAAACCACTTAATTGTATTTGACATTGAAAATCTAATAGGGCCTTTTGTTTTCAACCAGTTTACTAATTGCAAAATATGTCAGGAATCAAAAGGGCAGGAGGTGTTGGTATATTTTTTTTTTAAATATATAACTCCTTTTTAATTTTTTCCTCTATTTTCCTTATCCATTTAGGCAGTGACTTTCAATTAGCCTGCCTACTAATATCAGGTCACTAAACTCCGTGGCTGACGCTTTATTCCCTTCATGTGGGTTGTCACTCGTTTGCTTCAGTTGGCTGGCAAAGGTTGTTGTATATCCATTACCAGCAACACAGCACTTTGCATTTCTGAATTGACAAGCAGCTATATTGACCCCAGCGCTTATTATGGGTCAACAGCTGCGTTAACCAACGGAAGGACTGAGGGGCAATTAAAATGAATTGGCAAAAATATATCTTCCTAATTTACTCCAATTTGTTATTTATGCTAACATTGTATGGCTTCTATGGTGACACTAGAACAGAATGGACCCAATAATGGCAATTAACATAAAAATATAATGGCTAATCAAATTGACAGCAACTGTTTCTCATCATCTCGACACACAATACATTATCAAAACAAACTATTATGAAGGAGGTAATTTCAGTGTTCTATTCAACCTGCAGCATGTGTGCAGTCAGGGAGATGTGTACCAGCAATTACTGCTGAATCTAAAAAACTAAACAAATAACTTAATCGCTGTCGTCCTCCTTTTCCCCCCCAGGAAGCAGTAATGAGGATTCGCTAAAAATAACTGGTGTATAATAGTATAATGATGATGCATATTGTAGAATAGCTAATAAGAAATAAAATAAACTTCTAGGTGTATACTTTTTAAAATAGGTTCAGGTAAAGAAGAGAGACTTGTGGAGGAATGCACACACAAAAGAGACAATAGCCCTGACCGATAAATTGCTCCATGCGGGTTTGTTCCTGCTACCGAATATTTATAGATACCATTTGTAATGGCCAAATAAGTTAAAATGCACTAAATTTAGTAACACATTTTATAAGGGAATGAGCAGAAAGGTGAAGTGTGTGCTCTAATAACTGAATTTTAGTTACTCCTGCATCAAATTGGGTTGACTATAATTTTATCAAGACCCAGCTAGGATCCTTGGATCTAATACTTGGTTACCCAAAGAGATTCCCTTTGAAACTAGTGCTGTTTCCATATCCAGTTGTAGATAGTGGTTTTCCTTAATTTCTTACTCACATGATAGTCTGTGTGTGCCACCTGACCTTGCTGCATGGATTGTACAACTGACTTGGCTGTTGTGGTCATTCATTGATAAATTGAACCAACGTCTACAACATGCTTACTGTATGAGTTAGTTGTATGTCCTTAGGGATGCCAGACTTGGCACACAGTGGGTGTTCAGTGTTGGTTAAATTACATGTCATTCCAAGGCAGCAAGACAGAAACTGGTAACATGTTTGTCATTTGATCTTCTCTTTTGAAAACTTCTGAGGCCTTAGTTGTTTCACTTTGGTAGGACCCCTCAAAGAAAACACCAAAGCTTGAGCTCATTGTTGTCCAGCTCAGGAGTTTCCCGTGTCTAACCCCACGGGAAGATGGAAAGAAAGTTCCTAGGTCAGTTGATTTAAAATAAATAGAAGTGCATTTGAATGTGACTCATCAAATAATTTTCATGTTGGTTATTGAATTGATGACATGTGTTTTTTCCCCATACAGAGTGAGACACAGTTGCTTAGAATACACAGTGACTCTAAATAACCTCAGGAATGTTCGTGTTCAGTATATGTTTGCTGAGTGAATAATAGTTCAGACACGCCTCCCATACATTGTTGAATTAGAACTTGCCAAGGTCATTAAACGAGTGTTTTGACATGGGTGGGATGAAAAACCTTGGTTATTTCTTATCACATGGTACTTCTCAGAGATCATACATTGCCCACTTAGGATTACCACAGCACAAATGGTCAAGATGTTACTTGAGTCTGTGCTTAATTCACAGAGTTGTGTCTGTGAGCCAGTTTGTGGTACAGGCAATGGACTGTCACCACAAATCATAAAACGGGCTCATGGTATAGCAATATGTGTTAAACAGTTTTAGAATTTGTTTAACTTCCTGCTAGCATGGACAGGTCCCAGTTAGGAAGCACGTAACACTTTTCCCAATTAACAGTGCAAATTGTCATGAGTGCATAGGAATTTGCAATTTGACAAAATCAGGTTTTTGACAGCAGGGGTAATCAGTCTGCAGCTTCGCAAGTAGCAATCTATGATCGAAGTTGCAGGATTTATTCTAAATTATGAAAGGTATATATGCTATCTAAGAGGGACAGACCGTTAGTATGATTCTGCCCTTCTACCCCCTTTCTTTAAAAAATGCTGCTTGATAGAGAAGTTGAAAGTAGGGGATACACTCTGCTGAGAGTGATCTCCATCACTTCCCCCTTCCCAATAGTAGTATTCATTTATTTTCTGTTATATTACAGTATTCTGACAAGTCCCTGTACACCCAGCTGTGCTTACCGGTACATTTTTGATGTGGAGTGTGCACTGGAGAAACTTACTACTGATCATGAGAAAGGTACGTTAAAATACTGTAATTACCTTTGAGTTTAAAGTGGAAATTTGCATCATAAAAGCCAGACCTACTGTGTCAGGCTGTTCACGCAGCATCACATTGCTGTCTCAGAAGCAGGCTGTGGGGGCCTATCTGAACACAGGGATCCCCTGCATGAGGGGCGGCGACATAGGAATCCCCCAGCTTTGGCCCCCACTGCCTGTTTCACATTGTTCTCTATTAAAGCAAGGCTTTCGGGGGAGGCAACAGTACAAAAAGGACTCTTTAAATGCTATATTTTGAGGACGCTATTTTCTACAGAGTTTAGTAATTGTAATAAAGTAAGCATAGGCAACGTGATCATTGGGCCTACAAAAACCAGATATTACCACAAAAAAAATAGACCTGGAGGGTGTCTCTGCTGTTCGCTAAAAGCCTGGGTTCATTTTGAGACAGGGATGGGGTAGACTTCCTTTATTGGCTGCATCATAAGAGAGTGTATAGGCGCCTCAGCCCATGCAATCAGGTGTTTCCTTATACAAGACTTGCAGGCACTGTGGGACTTAGTGGGTCTGGGAAAAGCTTTGTTACATAACTTAAAGTATTTGAAAATGTATGACAACTGCATGTTTTCTTCTCCTACCCTGAAAATCACATTGACTTTTCTATTACCTGTGAAAAATAAAAAAGGCAAATTTATACATTTTTCTTATTAGTTACCTACAGAGTGTTTATGTTGTTTGTCAGCGAATATCAATTCAACGTTTCGTTGGTCGGTATTAGGACTGTAAACAACCACAGTGACATAAAAAACCTACAGATATTACTAGATTTCCCCACATAAGAATCCTCATGCTGCCCCTTGATTTGGTCTCACTGTTTTTCATTCCAGTCATAATTGCCTTGTTTTTCCATCCACAAGATTGGCTGGAAATTATCTTTTAAATGCCTTATTTGGTTTTGCTGTCCTTGGAGAGAAAACATTTTACAACTGATGGAGAAGCTGGTTCAGACTTTAGTATCTTATCTTTAGATGTTCAACAAGGACTTGGGCTATCTCCACAGCATGTTTTCCATGAATTAGTAAAATTTATACAGAGAAGAAATTTCTTGTGTCTATTAATAACTAGGTTTTAGAATTTTTATTCATGGCTAATGTCTAGCCCATATATACTGTAATATCATTTACAGCTGTTTTTTCTTTTATCCCCCAAGGACCTTTCCTAAAGACAGTTATGACTCGAGAAAATTAAGTACTGATTATCTGAACGCATTGTCTGTTTCTATCAGGTCTGTAACCTCTTTCTGGATATCAGTATATTAGAACCTGTTCCCCCCATTACTTTTTTTTTTTTTTTTTTTTTTTTTTTTGAGACAGACTCTTGGTCTGTTGCTCAGGCTGGAGTGCAGTGGCAGGGTCTCAGCTCACTGCAGCCTCTGCCTCTTGGGTTGAAGTGATTCTCCTGTCTCAGCCTCCCAAGTAGCTGGGATTACAGGCATGTGCCACCACACCCGGCCAATTCTTGTATTTCTAGTAGAGACTGAGTTTCACCATGTTGGGCAGGCTGGCCTCAAACCCCTGACCTCAAGTGATCTGCCCATATTGACCTCCCAAAGTGCTGGGATTATAGGCGTGAGCTACTGTGCCTGGCCACCCCATTACTTCTTTCTGAATCTATCCATCCTAGATTGATTTCTATATGTTATTTGAGGAGAGAGAGTCCTCTTCCTATACAGCTCTAAAATTCTTATCTGAGAAGCAGAATCAGTCTTTTATGATCAGCAGTTTTCAAAAAGTCTGGCAACTCTTGGAGGCATGTAGAGGAGTGATCTGGAAAGTCACTAGAGATTTAGCCCAAACTCTTAGAGGACATTGAGAAATGCACATACACTTGCAGAAAAATAAGAGGAAATAAGTAGCCACTTGGAAGCCTCTTGCTTGGCTAAAAGGGGGAAAGTATTAACAGGATCTGTACATTCAGAATTTACTGTAGTCCCATTTCACAAGTTTAAAAATCAGCACACTTTTTTGTTGTTTGTATCTAATAATATACTACCCAGCAATTCGGGGCAAAAATGGCACTCGAGTTATTGATGGGTTCTTTTACATGTCAGAGGGCTAAAAAAAATAAGATGAGAAGAGTAAAAAATATATGTGACTGAAAGAACTTCATGAAATGTTCCAAGAGCCTTTTTTGTTTTATTTAGTGAATTTTATCTGTTGAAACTCTTAGAGTTTCTTGCTGTTTATTTATTATTCCTGAATTACAGTTTGGGAATGAGTGAATTAGCTAAAATTTTCATGCTCTGGGCATTTTCAAGTCATACAGTAATGCTAAGTGGTATTAGGGTATTCATAAGTGGTGGAATATAAACCAAAACTTGGGGGCACACTTCGCAATGGTCCGAGAGCAGAGGTTTCCCTAACACATGACATCTGATAAGCCCTCTCCTAAGAGTCACCTGGGACATATTAAAAGTCCAAATCCTTAGATTCTGTGCCCACAGATTCTAATTCAGAAGATGTAGGGGGTAGAGCTTAAGAAGCTATAATTTTTTTGAAAATTCCCCCCAGATAATTCTAACGTGCAGCCAAGTTTGAGAACCCCACTCTTGGGTACTCTAAATACATAGTTGGATAGTTTCTAAATAAAAAGAGAATTGAAGGCAAGTCATAGTCCATAGGAAACAATGGGGGAACAAGAATATTCTTACAGTCGAGAGGAAAGCAATTATAGAGGAAAACGCCATAAATTTAAAATAATGCAACACATAAAATTGACTTCTCACTTTGTAAGTAGGAGTGAATTCACTTTTGATTTGCTATTCAAGGGAGACCGGCTATAAAAATGAGTTTAAAATGTAAGGGAACCAGAGGGCAAATATGTTTATTCAATTTGGACCACAGCCAGAACACCAGTAGATGTTAACATCAAAAGTCCTATGAAAAATGACAGTTGTTACACACGGTTATATTATTGAGAATGGAGTCTAAGTGTCTACTGTCAACAAGTGCCCTGTAACTGGTGTGTGAAGTATTTACTGTAGACTCTCCTTTACTGTCAGTACCTAGCAACATTTCCTTCACTAAGATTGTTTTACCATTTCCATCATAAAGCCCATATTTTAAGGGTTGTAACTGGATGGTGGTTTTAATTTTTGTTTGAAACTTGGCAATTTGACTTAGAATAACACGTACAAATTATTTCAAAGAGGTTTATTTTTATGGTGAAAAGTAGCTCTTGTCAAAGCTTTTTCTGTGCTTTGCTTTCAAATGAAAGTTTACAGGCCATTAGTCCATAATGTGAATTAACCCCATTTGATATTTTTTCCTTTCCTTTAAAATGGTAAAGGACTGTTATTCACGTTGGTGAAGTGTTTACTGCATATTTGCTGTGACTGCATTACATTTTAAAAATCTTATTTCTGCGGGGACTTTGGCATTATTATTGTAACTGCTCCAGAATGTACACAGATGGCATAATGGATTCAGAGGCGGTTTTACAGGAACATACGGGCAATCTATGAAGTAAAAATCCATTTCCAGGATGGCAGCATGAAATGGCCCCATTTGACTGCCTCATCTCATGGCGCCTTGCCTGAGTAGGGGTAGGTGAACAGTTTAGGGGAAATCTGAATCAGTTCAAATCTTTACCCAGTTGTCTAAATTATTAAGTCTGCTTAAAAATGCAGGAAGAAAAAAGTCTCTTAGTTTTCTCAACTGAACCTGTGTTGTTGTTTATTTGGCAATAGTAAAAATTATTTCTATATAGTTTCTATTATGTGTTGAGTGATATTCCTCATGTCAGAGGAACAAAGGTGGATGGCCAACACTCCCTGCCCTGGAGGAGCTTAGAATCTGTTGAGGAAAGACAGATTCAGCAACAACTAAGTGTGGTATGGCCTGAATGTCACCACCAATATGGTGAAATTATTTTGGGAACAAAGAGAGGAGCCACTCACTGCCTTTTCACTTCAGTGTTTGATCTTTCTGTATTTCTAGAAGAAACATTTTTTGTTTCTGCGCTTGCTAGCAGATGCTTCTCTCCTCTTATTCTGTGTCAGCTATTGGTAGTAAGACGGTGTATTCGTTTGCTAGGACTGCTGTAACAAAGTACCATGGATGGAGTGGCTTAACCAACTGTATTTCCTCACATTTCTGGAGGCTATAAGTCTGAGACCAAGGTGTCAGCAGGGTTGGTCTCTCCTCAACTTCTTTTTTTGTTTGTTTTGTTTTGAGATGGGGTCTAGATGGAGTCTCAGTCTGTTGCCTAGGTTGGAATGCAGTGGCGCGATCTCAGCTCACTGCAACCTCCGCCTCCCAGGTTCAAGCGATTCTCCTGCCTCAGCCTCCTGAGTAGCTAGGATTACAGGTGTGTACTACCACACCCGGCTAATTTTTGGGTTTTTAGTAGAGACGGGGTTTCACCATGTTGGTCAGGCTGGTCTCAAACTCCTGACCTTGTGCTTCGTCCGCCTCAGCCTCCCAAAGTGCTGGGATTACAGGTGTGAGCCACCATGCCTGGCCAGGTCTCTCTTCAGCTTCTAAAGGGCTATCTTCTCCTAGTGTCTTTCCTCTGTACCTAATTTCCTCTTCTTATGCTGACACTGGTCATACTGGATTGGGTCCCATTGTAATGACCTCATTTTAACATAATTCTTTAAAGGCCCAATAAAGTCCATTCTAATACAGTCCACTCCAGATACAGTCCCAGTCTAAGGTACAAAGGGTTAAGACTTCAACCCACCTTCAGTATGAATTTTGGGGGGGGACACAATTCAGTTCAGAACTGATTATCTACTTGAATTTCTTCATAAATCCCTTTGAACACATTGCATATGTCTCTGCGAGAACTGGAACACTAGGATGTAGAATTCTGTTGAAGACGGAAATTGGAGTTGCAGCATAGCGGCTAGCTAAAAGATGACGATTTACTCATAGGAGAAGTATCCGAGTGGGAAGCTTGGCTTCTCAAAAGGAGTCTCTTTAGGCCTAGATGAACTGCTTCAGGTCACCCTGTTTCTCTCAAAGGGCTATGGGCAGCCTTAAGTGCCCCAGCCTCCTGAGTTGCACCTGCGAAGACTGCAGTTTTCTGGCTCACCTCAACTGAGTGAAATCCCACAGTCACTTCCCCTCTTGAGCCTCACATGCTTTCTTTTCTTTTTTTTCTTCCCTTAAACTTTTCAGTTACTTGTTGTCTCTTTTCTTCTGTCTTTTCTTTAGGCCTTGTGGTAGCATCTGTAGGCACTTGTGTTTCCTAACATGCCACCCAGAAGAACTAGGCTGCCCCTTTTTAAGGTACTTTATAGATTCCTTTTGTCCTTTCACGTGTATAACACAAGTCCTTACAATAGTCCCGTGAGGCAGCAGTGGATTGTACTCATTATATTGAGGAAGAAATTAAAGTTACTAAAGTTCCTTGACATGTTCAGATTTAATGCCTGTCGCTTGAACTCTTTGCAAGTGATACTAAAGGTAGGTAACATGTGTGTGTTATTTTGCTGATGCCAAATGTGAAGTGAACTGAAAGACTATCCAGTCACTTAACTAATGAGTGAGCCAAGCCAACTGCTTCTCACCCCACACTGCCACAGGGTCCTGTTCTGTGTTCCCCATCAGTTAAGTAGTTATACTGATGAACTGGTAATAATTCTATTACTTTGTGGAAAATGGTCTCCAAAACAAAAACAACAGCTAGTAATGAAAAGGGTCTTAAAAGGTAGTGTTTTTTAAGCCAGAAAATAAGGGTTTTATAGAAGAAATGATATGCTTTAGTGTATATGGGAATTTGGAGATTTTGGAAAGTCCCAAGATGGGTCCCATTTCAGTTTTCCGCTATATTTCCCAAACTGTTAAAGTGAAAGCAGGCAAGTTTTATCATGAAAGTAGCCCTGTAGTCCTCTCTAAGCTAGTTGACATCCTTAGAATTTACTTGGTTAAATCCTTACAAAATATTTTTTTAAAGACTGTGTCAGAGAGCACCTGTCTGGTCCATTTCTTCTTATGCCACTTTTTGAAGCCCACTGGTTGTGTTATTCCTTTAAAAAACTGTTGGTGAATTTTGAGGGTGAGCTTTTCTGTTTTTAGTAACTAATAACAGGTAAAGCATACACAAAACAATTCGCACCTACCAAATACATATAAAAGTAAATAGAAATTCACTTAAGCATCTATTCATTCTTAAAATTATATTTTGTATAATCGTACAATTTTCTTAAGAAAACTAGATTTTAAGATGGGTAACTGTAAACTTCATTTTTTATTTCATTTTCTTACCAAAAAAAAAGATATGAGTGTTTTTAAAAATGGTTTTTTCTTTGATTAGTTTAAGGGAATTTTTATGGTAGGAGGCTCTGACTTGACAATTCAGAACATTGTTAGCTATCTGTTTCTTATAAAGAAGTGATTGTAGAAATACATAAAGAATTTTGGTAAGAGAAAAGTGGTTTGCATAATCTTGAGCTTCTGGGGGTTGTTATTGTTAGATATTACATAGTTTTAATCTTTAATGATATAAGGAAATACAATATGATAAAATACAAAACTAGGTAACTTATGATTCTAATTCGTGGTGTATGTGCAAGGTAAAAAATTTAGTAAGAAACAGTAGAATTTGTTATAGTTGTTATCTCTAAGTGGATTATAGATTTTCTTTTAATAATTTTATCCATCTTCTAAGTTATATACTCTGAGCATGTACTGCTCTTATAACACAAAAAAATTATAATCACTAAAATGTCATAGAGAATTTTACTCAACTTCAAGTAATTACCCAAATAATTTCACAATTGAGGGAAAAAGTAATATAGAAGTGAACCCAAACCAGCTTTTTTTCTCCATGTGTTTTTTTCCAAGTCAAACCTAAGGCCTTGTTACTCCAAGTGTAACTCCAAGTGTGATCAGTATCCCAGCAGCATAGGTATCACCTGGGAGCTTGTTAGAAATGCAAAATATCAGACCCTCCCCCAGGCCTACTGCTTCAGCATCTGCATTTTAACAAGATTCCCAGGTGATTCCTCCATGTGTTAAACTTTGAGAAGCACTGATCTAAGACACTCTCCCCTCTTTATAACTAAAGTCTGCTTCCATTTTATTAATTCATTGATTGGTGCCATTCTTTTGGTAAACCTTTAAAACGACAACTCTGCAGGCTACAGAAGGACTACCCAGGTTTAAGGTAGAATTCATATCACACCTGGCCTTTTGAAATATGTTTTCATTAAGCTAAAAATGCAGTGGCCTGACAAGGGCTAAGAGAGGGGTAAAAAGGAAAAAAGTATGAGTTCTTACACTTTGTTTCTTTGTAACTAGACAGAACAAGGGAGAAGTAAATTAAGATTTTCAAAATAGCTTTCAGCTTTTTAAGATTAGTGGCTTATAAAAGGACTGAGGCAGGGCACCATGGCTCACGCCTATAATCCCAGAACTTTGGGAACACTTTGGTGGGTGGATCACGAGGTCAGGAGTTCAAGACCAGTCTGGCCAGCATGGTGAAACGTGGTCCCTACTAAAAATACAAAAATTAGCCAGGCATGGTGGCACGTGCCTGTAGTCCCAGCTGCTCAGGAGGCTAAGGCAGAAGAATCACTTGAACCCGGGAGGCGGAGGTTGCAGTGAGCTGAGATCACACCACTGCCCTCCAGCCTGGGCAACAAAGTGAGACTCCATCTCAAAAAAAAAAAAAAAAGAATTGGAGTGTAGTTTTACACCCACTTCATGTAAGGGTCACTCTATGTGCCCAGAGTAAAGTTTAACCCTATCACTACATTCTGGACCTCATTACAACATTGATTTAACAATGTTTTGTAAAGATTTCAAGGCATTCAACTAGATTCTTTTAATGGAAACAAGAGTCTATTTCTTAAATTTTGCTACTAAAAAGTTTAATTTGAAATTTTCTTCTTCCTCTGTCACTGACTTTTCTGTGATGTTTTAATACTCACTGCAAGAATGAGAAAGTTGGTATTGTCCAATGGCAGCATGGAGCCTGCTAACACTGGTTTATTTTTCTCTGTGGATACTGCCTGTTTTGTTTTTGTTTTAACTCAAGGTAACTTTACAATGTGACAGAAGATAAACTACACTTTCCAGGAAATGGTCACTTTAGTTGCTTTGTCCATAAGTAGAAGCATCTTGTCTCTGTACATTTTTTGCCATTTTCTTCAAGATAACTAAGTTAGTATATGAAAGTTGCCATATTTTGGACCAGCAAACTTCCAGATTCTAATTACGTCTCTTTAAGCCCATTTCTGTAAATATGCACTCAACGTTTGCACTTTTATGTACAAAGAGACTTAGAGGCTTGCTATGATAACAGATGTGTTACTCGTTCTATAAAATCATTTCCCATTATGTCTTTTTAGTGGGCAAGTTCCTTTCCCCTTTTATAGTGGCAGGGACAGCAACACAAGGGCTCTGTGGTGATAATGTGGTTGATGGTCTGCATTTGCAAATTGTATTGTCATTTTTTTAGTAGGAAAAACCTGGTAAGATTTTTTTCATGTACTTCTTAAAAATATGCTTCTATCACCAATGATGAATAAAATGAAACAATTCTCAAGCAGTTAAGCCATAATGTGAGCTAATCACTTTATTTTGAAGAAAAGTATTTTTAAGCATTTGAGCTAGTGAATTTACTTTTAAAATGTATTGTGCTTACACAGTAGATGGTTTTATTTCCATGATGTTTTTTACTACATAATTATACATCTTAATTACGTAATTACTATCATAATTATTATGTAATTGCATGTACTTCCACTAATTACAAAATCAGGAAGTGTAATTATCTAGTAAAAACTTTATGAAATTTCATGCACTAAAAGTTACTTAAAAGGCTATTCCAGTGGTCTGGTGGAATGCTTTCCATGTTTAGTCTTCTTAGTCATGACTTTAATTTAGAGCTTGAATTCATAGGCCAGAACAAGGATAACTACGAACAGACCAACACTAAACTGAGTATTGTGATATAGGTAAGATAGACTTTTTCCTTGTATATAAGACGTCGAGTCGGGCACGGTGGCTCACGCCTGTAATCCCGGCACTTTTGGGAGGCCGAGGCGAGCATTTCACGAGATCAGGAGAGTGAGACCATCCTGGCTAACACAGTGAAATACAAAAATTACAAAATTTTTGTCTACTAAAAATACAAAAAATTAGCCGAGCATGGTGGCACACGCCTGTAGTCCCAGCTACTTGGTAGGCTGAAGCAGGAGAATCGCTTGAACCTGGGAGGTGGAGGTTGCAGTGAGCCAAGATCACGCCACTGCACTTCAGCCTGGACTACAGTGCAAGATTCTGTCTCAAAAAGAAAAAAGCATTTTAATTTTTTTGTGACTACAGAGTGTGGTAAGAATAATATGTAAATGTTTGAGGTAGGTACCACAAAAAGTGTCAATGGAAAGGGCAGTTCTTTCTTAGGAAAGAATTGATTAATAGAATCAACAAGGCATTTACATTACAGCCCAGTCTTCTATAATTTTATAATGTGAATGGCTTATTTAATAGCTATCTCTGCCTTTAAAAGCAATAATAATATTCAATTTTCTGTTTCTTCAGTTTGGAGAAAGTGTTTTTCCAGTTTGTGTTTGTATTTACTATATGTGAGCAAATGTATCAGGAAAGCATACTCCTTTCTACTACTCGATGTCAAAAGCAGCTTTTGAGACATAAACATAAGCGCACAGACATGTAACATCAGACCCTAAATACAGAAGGTTTAATTCAATAAAGCTATGATGCCTTTACCATTCAAAACGACATAAAAATTGCACAGTGAAACAATAGTCATGACAGCAAATTAGATATGACATCTAAATTACACTACAAAGAGAAATCCCAGAACCATTTTTGGTCTGTAGGAGTCTATTTTAGCCCAGGTTTAAAACCCAATCTAGAGGCTCTGCTTTATTGTCTAAGTAGGGTAATGTTGTAGAAGACTAATTGGAGGTTGGTTGAATTAATTGCACATTAATTAGGAGGAAAGGGCTTGTAATATTCATGGCAGAGAAAGAGTAGATCCTTTAAGTATCATGATAGAATGTACTACGAGTTTCAGGAATTAATATTAAATTATCAGTATTTGTGTAATAACTGTATAATCTATTACAACATGACCTAACTCAAGCCCTTGGGGTTAGATACAGGTATACTAATTTCCCCCTCCAAAATTAGTGCTTTTCACTAGAAATGTATTGAAACAGCCACTTAAAATATGTGAGTTATTTCTTTTAACTCACCTTTAACCTTAAACATTAAAAGGTTCAGCTCTGTAGTCTTAGAAGGAGAAGACATTTGTTTTTTCTTAAAACTTTCTAAAGAAACGCTCATTGTGGTATTACCAGTTATTGAATTTGTGACTTTTTTATACTAACTAAAATTTCCAGTAAATGTGAATTTTTTTTAAAGTCAGTGAACGGTATGAAAATGCCAGTCCCATTTGGTTCAGGCAAGTTAGAGGATTTATATTTATCCAGAATTGTTTCATGGTCTCAGAGACGTTTGGGATTTGAACAGATTTAGTCCGACTCTGCTGTTTTTCTCTAGTAGTTAGGGGTCATTTTGAAATTGCATATTCTTTTCCTCTTGGGAATCTTTTCTCATTTGCTTAGCCCAGAATTTAATGTCTTAATCATTTCTTATTTGCCTTGACTCTATTGTGATAACATTTCTTTTCATGGTTTCAGAAGTGTTTGTGCTCCCTCTGTGAGACAGCACTGCCTCTCACGTTTCCTCTTAATCTTTTGTTTTTGTCTTGGTGGTTGGTATTTTTTATTTGTTTGTTTTTTACCAGTGTTTGTACCATGCCAGATTAGCCCTTAATGGTTAAAAGCAAAGTGTTTACTTAAGTCCTCATCTTTTCAATTACAATACAGATTTAATTTTGAAACTGACATTGTTTTGTTTTGCTTTGCTTTCTTGCTTTTCATATGAATTGGCATATGTCGTCATTATCCTCTATAATTCTTGATAAATTTTTCGTAATTATCTAAGAGAATCAACCGTAACTTTTGAAGTCTAATAATGTCCTTGTGGCCAGGTGCGGTGGCTCACACCTGTAATCCAGCACTGTGGGAGGCCAAGGCGGGCAGATCACCTGAGGTCAGGAGTTCGAAACCAGCCTGACCAACATGGAGAAACCCCGTCTCTACTAAAAATACAAAACTAGCCGGGCGTGGTGGCTCATACCTGTAATCCCAGCTACTCGGGAGGCTGAGACAGGAGAATTGCTTGAACCCAGAAGGCGGAGGTTGCGGTGAGCCAAGATCGTGCCATTGCACTCCAGCCTGGGAAACAAGAGCGAAACTCCGTCTCAGAAAAAAAAAAAGCAAAATGTCCTTGTAGGCCCAGGCCAAGAACTGATGTTGATTTTCACATTATTATTTTATGCTATACTATCTTGTTCATATAATGCTACCCTTCATATACAAAAGGAAACCGATCATCAATTTGACTCATTCTTAAACCAGTTCTTCCTGTAGTTGTCATGAATTGATTCAGATCCATCTGCATTCTCTTACCTTGTGGCTAACAAGACAGTAACTAGACAGACTTAGTGGCCCATCATTGTGTTAAATTAACCTTGACTACATTCTCCCTGTATAAAGGCCCTTAGAAACCTTTCTCTCCCTGGCCTGTGAGCCCTGCAAGCCTTAGCACCATCCCCTGGAGCTTAAGGCTTAAACCAGTACGTAGAAAAATTTGCTGGCTAATTTTAGACACTGATGTACTTTTCTTATTTTAAGAAATTATTGTAATTTCAAATAGTGTCACAAAAGCAGGTGTGTGTGTAAGTCTGTTACTCTGTTTGTCCTCTCTTTGCGTCCTGCACCCTCCCCCAGCTTATTCAGCGAATAATGTATTATTGAGCCTCTGTCCTATATGATATTGCTTCTAGAAGTCCTAATACTTCTGACTGATTGCTTATTCGTGCATTCACCTCTAAATACCTCCTTTTATAGGACTTTACTTTTGTGGAGAACATTCACAGCCATTATCTTTTACATTTTCCAGACAATTCCATTGGATAGGGGTATGTAGTTGACACTTTTCAGATGAGAAACAACTCCAAAAGGATGAATGACTCTCCCAAAGTAGCAAAGCTTAGAAATGTCAGAGCCTGGTTTTTCTTTCTGCTGTATCACAGCTGCCCTGTTCTTAATCTATTAGGGAAACTTCAGCTTGAAGACAAATAAATAAAAGGGAACAGTATGAATTGCTGAGGGATCTCAGCATAATACCTCAGGGAAGGTTTCTTGGTGGAGATTTTCTGAGTTGGGCCTTAAAGAGTGTGTGAGATTTTAATAGGCACAGATGCAGATATGTAGTCTGAGACTTCAGTTTTGCCTTTCTCGTTTTTCTTTAAGTGCTCTATTTATCTTGCTTTTATAAAGGGAGAACCTCGTTTGACAAATGTATCATGAGTTGAAAGCATGTCTGAATTGGAAGTTTAGTCTAAAAGTGCTTATTAAGAGGCAACGCTTTGAACTCAGAACTGTAAGCTTGAAGGGCATTATTTTTTCACTCTGTCACCTGGGCTGGAGTTCAGTGGCACGATCTCTGCTCACTGCAGCCTCGACCTCCCAGACTCAAGCGATCTTCCCACCCCAGTCCCCTGCCCCCAGTAGCTGAGATTACAGGTGTGTGCCACCACACCCAGCTAATTTTTGTATTTTTTTGTAGAGATGGGGTTTTGCCATGTTGACCAGGCTGGACTCCAGCAATCCATCCGCCTTAGCCTCACAAAGTGCTGGGATTACAGGCGTGAGCCACTGGGCCCGCTGTCCTTGAAGGGTATTCTCTCTTCACTCTCCACTGTAACCAGTGGTGGTGCTTTAAAAGAAATTGATCCATCCTACAGGATACATCTGTCAAAAGTGTATCAAAATGTTTTTCTATCTTAAATAATTTAACTCAGAATATAATAATGTAAGTATTTTGACATGAGAATGTTACATACTGTGATATATCCACTTATCTTAAAACAGACGTCTTTAACGATAAAAGAAAAGGAGTGTCGTAAGACAAAACAAAATAGAAATTGGAATTAAATGGGATGACTGACAGACCAAACCAGTTTTATTTAGACAATAAAAATTAAAGTCATATTAGCATTATGATGAAAAAATGTAAAAATGTTTTAAAGCATGGCTAATTTTTTGTTGTGTTTTGTTTTCTCGCTAACATTATGGTGAAAGTTTAAACATATAAGACCTGTTTATGAAGTAAATGTTTACTGCTGAACTAATTCTTCAAGTTTATTGGTATATTATATATTGTCTTACCAAAAAATGTCGATGCTGGAAAGTCAGTAAAATCCACAATAAAAGAAAGACTGTGATCATTAGTCTGTCTATAGGAAATTACTCAACAGAGTGCATTCTGGTCTCTGTCAGTGAAAGCTTAACACTTTTAATAAATAAGCCCCAGTAAATTTATTAGTATGCTACAAAGAAATTTTCAAAATAATTAAGACTAAACTACACTTGTCAAAATAAATGAATGAAATACAATTTTGAATCATCTTTCTTCACTTATTGCTCATTTGCATAATTCAGTAACTTACACAGGAGTCTTTCAGTCATTGGTGTGAATTAGCAAGGTTCTGCTATTCCTTGTTGTACGGCAGGAATTACACTGCCATGTAATTAGCTATTCCAGACATGGACTAACGGGAAATACCAAAGGGCATAGCAAAATCTAAAGAGACAAGGCAGGGAATCTGAAGACAAGAGACAATCAAAGACACCCAACAAACTCAAGCTGGTAGACCACAGGGAATTTTGAATGAAGCCTCTTAATTTATTTTGAGAATAAGAAATCAGTAGTATGAGAGAAATCTCAACAAGATTAGCTGACTAAGCCTACTTAAAAAAAATATCTCTATAGTGCATGGTGCGCCAGGTTAACCACTCCTGTTTGTTAGTCTGTATACAGCTCAACAAATAGGCGGCAAAGCTTTTCATGGGTATATAGTGGCTTTCCATTGAAGTTTTTACTCTTTGAAGGAGGTCATTTATACCAATGAGATCTGTAGATGCAAATTGCTTTCCCTATATGTGAAGGGTCATTCCTTTCACAGCCAGCTTGCTCATCTCTTTTATAAAGGTTTTGTTATTTTTGTACTGCTCCCAAAGGAATGATGGGAATTATGCCCCCGCCCCCCATCTAACTTAGCATCCAAATCTTTTCCCTCCAGCTCTGTGAAACTTTTGTGTGTTGATCTTTGGAAACAAAACAAGCTGTTGGCAGCAGCCTTTAACTCTGAATCAGGAAACTTTTTTCCTTCTTTCAACCTGAAATATCATCTCTTTAGATTTGCCTTCTTTCTCGCCTAATTCTAAGGAAATATCTTTTTCATTGCAGCAGAGTGTCACTGTAACATGCTACAGTCATGTGGGAATTCTTGGTGTCCTCAAAATGTCATTTTTAGTTTGACTTAAATGATGTAAGCTCTAGGTACTAGAGGAACCGAAATGACGGGATCAATTTAAGGGTTAGCTATGAAAACCTAACTTCTGATCTCATTACTGAAGTAAAGGGAAAGATGATATTTGTTTTTTGCCTAGGCTTTAAGGAATCATACAAACATTCAAGAAGTTCTAGTTTGATGTGTTCAGGAGTTTTAGGAAGGAGGAGCTTCAGGCGTACCATGTGAGTCCTCTGCAAATATTTGTTGTTTTGTTCCTTCCTTCCTCTAGCATTTGTTGAGCACCAAGGGCATTGGCCTGGGTTTCTCAAAAGCAGTATAGGGTAGTGATTAAAAACTCAGGCTCTGGAGTGAGAATCCCAGCTGCAAGTTTTGGCTTTCCACCCCTTACTAGATAAGCAACCTTGGAGTACATCTATAAAACAGGAAAGAAATAGCACCTACCTCAAAGGGTTCTAAATTCAGCAGGATAATATGGAAATAGGCTAATATGTAAAACGTCTAGGACATTAAACAGGCAATATGTAAAATGCTTAGGACAGTGCCTGGCACATAGTAAGCATGCAGCAAATGTCATTTGGTTTTGTTACTTCTGAGAAGAACACTTTGTCTAAACGACTGTCTATTATAGTACTTAGTGTTACGACTGTATTTGAATGGTTTCTGCAGCCTGTCATTGACCATGTTTTGTTCAGATTTGTATCCTCAGCATCTAGCACAACACCAAACATAGTAAATGCTCGATTCATATTTACCAAATGGTTACAGTATGAAAAAAGCATAGACCCTCTTCTGAAGGAGCTTAAGATGTATCTTGATAACTGTGTTTTGGTTTTCGTATCTATGGAAATAGTATCATGTCAGAAGTAACTTTAATTCTCAGTTTTCCATACTTAATGGAAGAAGTTGAAACACGAATAGTCCACAAGCCGGATTTCTGATTGAGTAGGCCTAGGGTGGGGCCCAGGCGGCTGTGTATTTAAAAAGCTCTGCAGGTGATTCTGATGCACATCCACAGTGTTGAGAATCTCTGAGTTAGTGAAACTCTTCAAACTTTAATATTGCTTCTTGTCAAATATGCATTAAGTTTGACTTTGATATAGAAAGGGAGACTGGGTAGCATCTAGATAACAATTTAAACAGACAGTAGAAAGGAAAATGAAGTCAAACACAAGAATTATTTCCTAGATAAAGGAAGCATTTATGGTGCTGTGTAAGCTAATATAGCATCAAAGATAAAGTGAAGAAAAATAAGCTAGGGAAAAGTAAGCAAGAAGGAACTGTTTTCTGGTAATGAGCAAACTGAAGATGAAATAAATGCGTTTCAACAAAATTGGCTATAAAGCACATGTTATTTTCCCCATTAACTGGCATCATAAAGAAAGAGGGGGCTGCCAGGGAGCTTGGGGGAGCTTTCGAGGAGACTAGGTGGATAACTGGGGAGGCGTTAAGGTGGAGGCTAACTGAAGTGTGGTATTTAGGAGCTTCTGTGGTTTGGATTTCTGAGACCTTTCCCACCTCCTGTCCTCTTTTACTTACCTTGACACTCAGCTGACTGGATCCTGGGTACAGCAGCCTTCTGCAGCTTCATGTTGCCTGTCCTCCAAGCGGTCTGGAACAGGATGGTGGTAGTAGTAGAGGCTTTAGGAGGATATTCCTGTGTCCCATGCTCATCTCTTAGGCTTACCTGGGGTGTCCAGGCAGGAGAAATAGCTTGGCTGGCCTCACTTACCAGTTTTGAGATGCTGGAGCTATAAAATAGTCTCAGATCACTCCCTTTTGCCTAGGATTAGGACTGCACCTTGTTGGTACTCACAAATTAGAGGCTTCTCCAGTCCCTGAGCAGACCTTGACTCCACTGTGCTCACATCCTTCGGCCGGTGTGGTTTCCCTGCCTGGGTTAGCCAACCTCGACCCAGTCTCTGTTCATATTCTATTCATACTTTAAGGCCTCCCAGCCATAAGTGATCTCTTCGTCCTCTAAAACCCTGCAGTTCTTAAGCACTGTCCCTCTTACATTATAATTCTTTGAGGATAGGGATCATGCTTGATACATTATTGTATGTCTGATGGCAACTTCCTCATGATAGGAGCCTAATAAATGGTATGTTAAATTAATGTTTTCTATAATAGAGCACTTTCTGACTGCATCCTCTTTTATCTGCTATTTACTTCCTATTATGCCCTTCAACTGTGTCACAAAAATTTTCTATCCATGTTTCCATACATTCATCAAACATTTAGCCCATACCATCTCCTCTTCGACATGGACTTCGTTTCCCACCTTAGTTTGTCTACTTTCTGACAATTGCTGATAGAGTTGTGCTGTGATATCATGCATCTCCAGAAGATTACATAAATTCCAGCCTAGAAATTTCTTTGTTTAAACTTTTAGGTTATATAAATCAAACTGATGCTCTGCCATATTAGTGGGATTGAGTTTGAAAGTCTAAAGTCATACTTCAAATGAGGACTGTCAACCCAGGCACACTCCTTGCCCTCCAGAATTTATATACATATGATAACAGCTAGTTGTTTTCCCTGCAGATTCTTCTCTCTCTCTTTTTTTTTTTGAGACAGAGTCTCACTCTGTTGCCCAGGCTACAGTGCAGTGGCGCAATCATGGCTCATTACAGCCTTGACTCCCCAGGTTCAGGTTACCCTCCCACTTCATCCTTCCAGGTAGCTGTGACTGCAGGCATGTGCCACCATGCCTGGCTAATTTTTTGTATTTTTATTTTTTTAGAGACAGGGTTTTGCCATGTTGCTCAAGCTGGTCTCGAACTCCTGAACTCAAGGGATCCACCTGTGTTGGTCTCCCAAAATGTTGGGATTACAGGCATGAGCCACCATGCCCAGCCGCCTGCAGATTTTTCTAGTGATTCACAGTTTTAGCTCTCCACTCCAGATGTGTTATTTGGTTGGCTAGCCTTAATATATCTTGCATGTCTTGAGGCCAGCTCCAGAAAGCTCTCGTGAAGGTGGGAAGGTGAAGAACTGCTAAGAGACTTACAGACTGGTCTTCTCTTATCACCCCATGTGACTCTCAGTTGAGGGGCATGCAGGCACGCATACTGATGGCAATGTAGAGGTTTGTAAACAATACTATTAATAGGCTGGGGCTGGGAGAGAAAAATAGCCCACAGGAAATCTGGAGATACCTGTCTTGAGTGTAACCTGCAAGACATACTCTAACAGAGTAATCATAGCATGATATAATTGCTGGAGACTGAGCAAGTTAGAAAATCTGTCCCTAGTTTGTCGCTGACTCACTTTGTGGCATGGGCAAAACATTATTACTCGTTGATTTAGTTGTCTTATTTGTATGAAAAAGGGAAAATAACGTGTGTTTAAAAAGCACTCTGAAATTCCTCTGAAAGGAGGTGTATAAGTGCAAAGTACTATTGTTGTTGTTATTATTATTATTAGTGTTCTAGTATGATTTAGTTTTATGCCATGTAGGTCACAGATGTTTTAATTCTTCTCATTGATGAATCACAAAATGCTTGCATCTCATTCTGTTTCATAGCATTGATAACAGTTTAGCACATCTTTGTTTTAACCCCAGTTAATGTCCAAAATAGACCTCATTAATAAAATACAATTACCAAATTAAATATGTCTATGCTACTTTCTATTGTTTTTTTTTTCCTCCTTAAAAATGTGGTTACCAACAACTACTAAATAAGACCTTTAATTACTGCCAATCTTCTCTTGAAAGTAACAGTGCTTATCTTGAGTAGTTTGAACTGTAAGTGGTATTCAGTACACAGTGGGGTTGTAATGCGATTATGAAGTGTAGCAAGTGAGCGATAAATAAGCGTGATAAACCATATATTTTGTATTAGAAATAATATTTGAATTATCAACTGAATAAAAAGGCTGCAACTGCTGGTTCCTTGGGGTGGGCATGTGATAAAAATAAAATACAGTTAAGTATACTTGGAATAAAAAATTGTGTATGCTTCAATATGTATTATAGAAACCTTTTAAATTGAATGTGTTTTTGAGTTTACAGCATTGAAATTACTGGGAGACTTAAAAGAGTTGCTTTGCTTTCTGACATTAAGCTTTTCAAATTAGAATTTAAAAAACTTTATTAACTCATTCATCAGTAGAGAACTTTGGCTTTTGTATAAGATACTATAGTTCTCCCCCAGATTTTCAGTGATTTTCCAATGGAGTAGCAATAAAAAAAAAATTCCTTTAATTACAGTAGAACTTGCACATAAAATCGTGCAAGAAAGAAGATGTAATTTTCTTGCCTTTTTTCCTTTTCAATATTTTAGTAGTTATAGAAATAACTTCTTAATATTGGAGAATGGTAATTTATATAAAATAAGTAATATTGTGACTCTTATTTATATTTCACATGAAGTAAAATGAGCAGTAAATTGTGTGCATTTATTCATAAGTATCCTAAGTCATGGGGCCACGTAGGAGGAAGTATAGCTGCCATAGGGTCTTAGAAACCAGAGGTCACATAGTAGCAGCCACAAACTGTGTATGACCTCTAAATGTGTTTAATTTGCCTGAAGAACACTTCAAATTTCTAAATGGTTGCTAATATTTTTTAGGGTGGAGAGTTCCTATAAAGAGCCAGATTTCTGGCATTTTAAATAAAATCAGTATGTGGCCACCGTAGGTCAACATTCCTGAATGGCCACAATTGACTGAAGCTGAGTAGCAAGCTAAGCAGTTTAGACAGAACGTGAGGTCTCCAGTTTGCCATGGCCTCATCGCAGCCCACTTCACTCATTTCTGTTATTCATGTGGCTACTATAAGCATTTGTTTGCTAAAAAAAGAATCTGGAGGCATGTTTTTCTTTTTCTCTTTTTTAACCGGCTCCCTCCCTTCCCAATAAAAGAAAGAAAAGAGCCATGAAACTTGGGGTTTTAAACAGTAAAAAATATCCAACTAACATAAGTGTGTTTATTGTATCCAACTAACATAAGTGTGTTTATTAAAGCAAATCATATAAAAATATAACTTAGCAGCTAACCTATTCATGGCACTGTATACTTTTCTTTCTTTCTTTCTTTTTTTTTTTTTTTTTCAGACAGAGTCTCGGTCTGTTGCCCAGGCTGGTGTACAGTGGTGCAGTCTCAGCTCACTACAACCTCTGCTTCTTGGGTTCAAGCAATTCTCCTGTCTCAGCCTCCTGAGTAGCTGGGATTACAGGCACATGCCACCATGCCTGGCTAATTTTTGTATTTTTAGTAGAGACGGGTTTTCACCATGTTGGCCAGGCTGGTCTTGAACTCCTGACCTTGTGATCCACCCACCTTGGCCTCCCAAAGTGTTGGGATTACAGGCGTGAGCCACGATGCCAAGCCACTGTATACTCTTCAAAGCACTATCACATGCCGTTTGTCCTCTTATACTCACAGCATGTCTGGGAGTAGGATAACAATTACATATTCATTTTTCCAATGAGAAAAGCAAGTTTTGGTGAAGATCATTATCCAGATTTGCAACTGATTTGTTGGAGCTGAGCTATAACTCATCTTCAGACTGTTCATCTAGAGTAACACTGTCCACTGGAATTCTTTGCAGTGAGAAATGTTCTGTATCTGTGCTGTCCAGTGCTGTTGAACACTTGAATGTAGCTAGTGGGATTGAGGAACTGAATTTTCCATTTTACTTAGTTTTAATTAATTTAAATGGAAATATATTTAACAGTTGTATTCGTTTCAATAAAATTCATTAAAAGATTTCTGTTAGGTTTTTTGTAGTTAGTTACCCAAGTGGCAAGCATCTGTTCCACCAGTAGTTCAACATATTAAAATATTGAATATTTTCTGTATCTGCATAGATTTCCTTCCATAAAGGAATCATACACAGTAGCATTCTTTGTAACAAAGTCAGGGGACCCAGTGGTAAAGTTCTTAATGAACGTTATCTTCCAAGATTCCTAGTTCAGATAAAGGGCATAATTAGAGGTGTGTTTAAGCATCAGAAGCATGTAGATGACTAAAACCATCTCCTTCTCTGGTGTTTTTTATTTTCTAAGATACTAGTAGCTGTTACAGAATCATGTAGGAAACTTAACATTCTCTGATGATTGATTGGCTGGTTTAAGTCGGACCAGAGTGACTTTTAGAAAGGTGACCATTAGCTAAACTCCTCAGTTAGCGTTTATCATTAAATCCAGAATGGCACTGACTGGGACGCATTCTGATTTCAGAGATGTTATAACGTAGGGGAGGAGACGTACCTTAAAATTGGTGAAATATGATTTGTCAGTGGGCTTCATCTACATTTGGTCAGCTTATAACCAGAGACAGCATTGAGATGCAAATGTCAGCTTCTCTTTTGCCCTGTGATTAATTAAACCCTTTATCTTTACCAAAACAGGACCCCACCCCACCTCCATCCCCCATTGCTCTCTGCACTTTGTCTGTCCCCTTCCTCACTACCTTATCCAGATTATGATTAGTTAACAGAAAGAAATCCTGGTGATTAGGAGTGGGCTTAAGCTCTTGTTTAGTAGCAGTTTGATTACTTCACATATACTCACTTTCTGTAAACACCTCCCTACCCCCTCCCCACCAAATGCAGGCAAGGGTATTTTATTATCCTAAGTTATACCGAGCAAGCTTAACCAATCACCTTCTAGCACACAGGCAACTCTGCAGCACTCTGTTTTAGAATACCACATGCTGTAATTCAAATGATCACATTAGCTATCCAAACGCACCATTTAAACAAATGAGGTTTGGATAAATGAAAACCTCAAAACAGGTCAAACACAAAAATGAGGTTTTCATTATCCAACGCACCATTTAAATACTGGAGTGTTTACCTAAATCTTTCCCCTTTTCATCTTCCCCGCCCCACTTCACCAGTACATTGTCACTGCAATGACAGGTTTATTTGTATGCCTTAATATCCCTACTTCCTGTTATTTTAAAAATGTATTCCTATGTCTCTGTAAGAGTCTTCTTGAACATCTTAAAATATTAGTTATTATGTAGATTCATGTCTTTTCCATTATGCCCTTTGAGTCTTGCCTTTATTCAGACTTCAAAATAAGCACTCTAAACTCCCGTTTTAAATTTTTAATACCAATCTTTCTCTGGAAACTGAGGATGCCTTCTGAAACCTTAACAGCCGTCAAAAGAAATTTGGGGATTTGAATCTATTAAAATATAAGAGTTTCTTGTCCACAATGGAGTCTGACACCCTAACAGTTACCATTTTGGACACTGCTGTATAAAGGTTCCAAATACAAGCCATTCAGAGTTTACACTTGCATGCAAAACTCACGCACAAGTGGGGGGGTATCATTTATTAGGTAGTAACAAGGAGTCCTGAGTGCTTTGGTAAATGTGTTGGTTTGTACCATATATAATTGCTGCCATTAGATATTTTTTGTATACAAAACGTGGCAACTTCATATGCACCCTGATATTATAGGTGCAGACCAGTCCAGCTTATATAAATTGCTTTCTCTATTTTTGCTGTTTTCTCTTATTTTTCCTCAATTAGTAACTTTACTCCAACCTTCTCTTTGCTGCCATCCTTTTGTATTTCTCAGTTAATAACATTTTTTCTAGTGCCCTTCCCTTTTTAACTAATTCCCCAAATCTATTAGCTGCAGAATTAGTAGCACAAAGAAGGCTGGTTGCATAGTATGTACCTCCATGATGCAATCAGTACTTACCACTTCAAGTGTTTGACCTGTTTTGAGGTTTTCATTATCCTAAAAGGGTAGTGTCTCGAATACATTTACTGCCCAATAAATAAGCCACCATAGTTCCTTAATGCTCACATGAAAAAAGCAGAAGGAAAAAAACGCTACTTTTTTGTTCAATGCCGATAGAAGCCATGCTATGTGATGTCTTTGTTATGACATGGTTCAGCTAAAGCATCTCAGGAAAATAAAATTAATCAGTACCCTTTGTTATATTTGCCTTTGTTTAAGTGAATATAAATTAATAAATCTGCAGGTTTTTTTTTTTTTAGTAATTGGTTGTCTTTGGATCTTTGTCTCAAAAAGAAATGGGGGTTTTGTTGCCTGAGGGGGGTGGCGGTGGAAGTTGAGGGAGTTAGGGGCTCCCGCTTCTCGGGACCCGCAGTCGCGGCCGTTGCAGCCACTTCGCTCGTTGGCCTTTAGCATAGGAGGCGCGCCGGCAGCAGCCATGAGCGGCGACGTGTACGGGGGAGATGAAGTTGGAGCCCTTGTTTTTGACATTGGATCCTATACTGTGAGAGCTGGTTATGCTGGTGAGGACTGTCCCAAGGTAGATTTTCCTACAGCTATTGGTATGGTGGTGGAAAGAGATGACGGAAGCACACTGATGGAAATAGATGGCGATAAAGGGAAACAAGGAGGTCCCACCTACTACATAGATACCAATGCTCTGCGGGTTCCGAGGGAGAATATGGAGGCCATTTCACCTCTGAAAAATGGGATGGTCGAAGACTGGGGATAGTTTCCAGGCCATTTTGGATCATACCTACAAAATGCATGTCAAATCAGAAGCCAGCCTCCATCCTGTTCTCATGTCAGAGGCACCGTGGAATACTAGAGCAAAGAGAGAGAAACTGACAGAGTTAATGTTTGAACACTACAACATCCCTGCATTCTTCCTTTGCAAAACTGCAGTTTTGACGGCATTTGCTAATGGTCGTTCTACTGGGCTGATTTTGGACAGTGGAGCCACTCATACCACTGCAATTCCAGTCCACGATGGCTATGTCCTTCAGCAAGGCATTGTGAAATCCCCTCTTGCTGGAGACTTTATTACTATGCAATGCAGAGAGCTCTTCCAAGAAATGAATATTGAATTGGTTCCTCCATATATGATTGCATCAAAAGAAGCTGTTCGGGAAGGATCTCCAGCAAACTGGAAAAGAAAGGAGAAGTTGCCGCAGGTTACGAGGTCTTGGCACAATTATATGTGTAATTGTGTTATCCAGGATTTTCAAGCTTCAGTACTTCAAGTGTCAGATTCAACTTATGATGAACAAGTGGCTGCACAGATGCCAACTGTTCATTATGAATTCCCCAATGGCTACAATTGTGATTTTGGTGCAGAGCGGCTAAAGATTCCGGAAGGATTATTTGACCCTTCCAATGTAAAGGGGTTATCAGGAAACACAATGTTAAGAGTCAGTCACGTCGTCACCACGAGTGTTGGGATGTGTGATATTGATATCAGGCCAGGTCTCTATGGCAGTGTAATAGTGGCTGGAGGAAACACACTAATACAGAGTTTTACTGACAGGTTGAATAGAGAGCTGTCTCAGAAAACTCCTCCAAGTATGCGGTTGAAATTGATTGCAAATAATACAACGGTGGAACGGAGGTTTAGCTCCTGGATTGGTGGCTCCATTCTAGCCTCCTTGGGTACCTTTCAGCAGATGTGGATTTCCAAACAAGAATATGAAGAAGGAGGGAAGCAGTGTGTAGAAAGAAAATGCCCTTGAGAAAGAGTTCCCAAGCTTCTACCTTCCTTTGTCACCTTATGTTTCATAGCTTTAGTATACTCAGGAAAAGAATGACCATCTTTTGTAGAATGTTTATACATTTTTGCATATTTCAATTTCCACTTAAATTTTTTAAGGCTTTAACTGGCTCTATAAATTAAGATAAGTTTGTGCTTTCCTTGAAATGTACTTATTCTTATTACAAGCATTTTATAATTTTGTATAAATGTCTATTTTCTCTAAATACTTTGCTTTCAGTAAAATGCTTTCCAACTCTGTTTAGTATATGAATTACCAGTGGATTGGTAGGATTGCTTTTTATTGACTAGTAAGTTACTGCCTATGCTTTTTACCTTAGGCTTACATAATTAAATAAAAATTAGCCATTCCAGAAATAAAAAAAAAAAAAAAGAAAAAAAGAAATGGGATATGTTATATTTTATAATTAGAAGTGATAGAGACATCAACTGTCACTTAAAAGTTGAAAAAAAAGAACTCTATAAATTATACCATTTTTATTTCTGTCCATTTGTGTTTGTAATCTGCTAATTTCCAAGGTGACATGGTGATACAGTGAGTGTTGATTCATTCATGTTTTTGTTATTTGGTTGCCATTTTTATTTAAAGAGGATGTCAGTAGTTGGCAGTAAATACAAATAAACAAGTATCAAATACTTTACTGATTAACTGTTCTTTACGTGTAGTCATGCTAATCTTCACAATCTGCTAAATGTTTGCTTTTATCCCCCATGTTACAGATGTGAAATAGGTAAACTTAACTTATTTTCTAGGACGGTAAATTATATCTCTACTACAGACCTGCAGTTGAAACTTAGGGCCAGCAGACTCCAAAGATGTTAGCCCCCCTGCCCTTCCTCAGTGTCGTACATCCTAGCTATTGAAAAAGAAATTCTTAAACATCTGTGTCACTGCAGTGCCTCTTTAGAGGGTCTATTATTGTTCTATGTTGTAAGTTTGTTTTTAGCGAATTTGTTTTGCTTATCATGCATCAAACATAGATAAGGTGTCTGTTCTCATGGCACATTTCTCCAGAAAAGTGAAGAGCAAGATCAAGATCAAGATCATTTCAGACAGTAACAACCCCTACAGAGACAATAAAATGGGGTGGTTTGATAGAAGTGGATAGGAAGTTCTAAGAAGCTGGTGTTTAAGCCGAGACCTGAATGACAAGAGGGAGGAAATTCTGGAGGCAGGATGTTCTACACCAGGGGAACAACTGGGGAAAAAGCCTGAAGCTGGAGCATCTTAGGACAGTTAGGAGGCAGGATATTCTACACCAGGGGAACAACTGGGGAAAAAGCCTGAAGCTGGAGCATCTTAGGACAGTTAGGAGGCAGGTGTGACTGGAGGACAGGCAACGAAGGGAAAGTATTAGAAGATGAAGTTGGACAAATAGGCAGGGGCTAGATCTTGAAAGAAGGGCGTTGGTAAGGAGTGTGGTGTGAGTATTATCCTCAGTACAGTGGGAAGCTCTTCAAGGCTTTTAAATAGGACAATGGCATGATCTGATTTAGGACTTATAAAAGATAACTCTGGCAACTATTTGATGAGTGACACTACATCTGATTGTGTATATTTCCACTGTGGGAGCTTTTGGAAGGTCCCCCTCCACCAAATGTGCACCTCTTGGAAATACTCCATGTTTTTCCTCTAGAAATTATGCACAGAGGTCTAGAGGAAAATACTAAAGCCCTAAAAATTACGTATTAATTAGGGAGATTCTGAAGAGCATCACGACTTTGAAAGGTGACTGGGATAATGCAGTCTCATTCCCATCTCAGTATGTTATTTATTGTGCGCTCTGCTAAGCAGCTGCTAGGGTGCTAAAGACCTTTAGTATTACAGTGACTACATTTGTAAGTTGTGTTGCCCCAAATTGTAGTAAGGATGGAGATAAAGAAATGCGTTTGTATACAAATTCTTGCTAGATATTAGTAATCAGTGCTGGAGAACCTTTACATTCTTTCTGGGAAGTGCCTTGTAAAGACCTATTGATTTTAGTTTTCTTCTGGTACATTTAAAATATGTCACTGGCTTTTAAAATTAAATATATGTTTTACTTAAATATTGTCTTTTTTGAACCTTTGAGTGTGAGGGTTGAATTTTTAGCAAGAAACGAATTTTGTTTGGATTTGTTTTTAATTACTATTTTTAAAAAAATAAGTTAAGGGCTTCTGGTGGTGGTGGAAAATATTAATTCCTTTAAAAATATGGCTGCGTTACTAGATCCACATTTGATTTTCTGTGTTTTTGTGAACAACTGATCAAATTAGATTCGTCACTCTTGGCTTGTGGTGATTTGAAATTGAAATGGAATATATTAAAGCAGCCAACCACACTGATTACATTGCAAGCCTCATTTAATTTCATACATTCACACATTACAGTGAAAGGCAGCTTTTTAAATGCGTGATTGTGACTGTACCTTGAGCAACTCCAAAGGTCATCTGTAATGGGCGCATAATTTGTTAGTGTTAGATATCTGATTTATGGTAGGTGTTCCTCAGCCTGATTTGTACTGGTAGTAAATATGGTGAGCATCAAAAGTCAAATATGTCAGAAGTTTAGCCTGTCACATTTGGTGGTATTGTCTTATTCTTCATTGGTCAGTAGACCACAGTAAATCATGGACTAGCTGTCATCCTTAAATCGAGAAAGTGGCAGTACTGATCCCCTGTTAGCACAGGGGTTAAATAAGCTATCCTTCTTAAGAGGGCAGGCTGGCCCAGGTGGAGGTTATAATAGTATTACCAGCTCAGCTAACAGTACTTGCTCACAGCTACTTGAGCTCTAGTCCCAAGAAGGCTATCAGTTTCACGGACGCATGGACATTTGTGAGCTTTCTCTTTTTTCTTTGACTTTCTGTAGCAGCGAAGTCTACCAACTTCATTTCCTTTGTGTCTTCTGTGTGGCAGGCACTGTGGGGCAGCCCCCAGAGACCCAGAGTAGAATTTTTTTTTTTGAGACATAGTCTCACTCAGTTGCCCAGGCTGGGGTACAGTGGCGCAAGCACTGCCCCCTGCAGCTTCAATTTCCTGGGCTCTAGCAATCCTCCTGCCTTTGCCTCCTAAGTAGCTGTGATCACAGGTGTGTATCACCCACACCCACCTACCCCATCACCACCCTCCGCTCCCACCAGCTAAATTTTTAAATTATTTTTTGTAGAGACTGGGTCTTGCCATGTTGCCCAGGCTGATCTCAAACTCCTGGGCTCAAAGAATCCTCTCGCCTTGGCCTCCTAATGTGTTGGGATTACAGGTATGGGCCACCACGCCAGCCCAGAGCAGGATTAAGACACAATATCTGCCCTTAAGAAGAAGACAATTAGATATGACCATTTGTTCCATTGTGTGGTTTTTAATGACATAAAATGGCTTTGACCCTTTCAGTGACTTGGGAACACAATTTGCATTAGGCAACCCCCATTGTTCATAATTTTATCACTCGTGGAGTGGGTTAGTATAGTGTCACAGAGAATAAGACTGACATGGACTTGATGAGAACTTCCAGCTACTTTGAGAATCCAGTTGCAGAGTTGCCTTTGATTTTGGTTGCGATGGTGGAGACATGTTTATTTTGATCTCTGTTGCATTCTAGGGTTTATTCAGAGATATGCAGATTTGTTTTTGTTGGCTTTGATCAACCAGTTTGTTATTTTTTAGTTGTCAGTAACAAGAGACACCTAAAACCATTTTTTAAAGCTTTATTATTGACATTCCTGAATGGGAAAATAGTAAGATAGATATTCTACCTAACTCCTCTCCTCTCTCTAATAACTTTCAAATATATAGGCAAAGTCTGGTGGCTTATGCCCGTAATCCCAGCCCACCCTCCCCTGAACTGAGGCAGGTGGGTAATTTGAGGCCAGGAGTTCTAGATCAGTCTGGGCAGCATAGTGAGACCCCCATCTCTTAAAAAAAAAAAAATTAACTGGGTGTGGTGGCACATGCCTATCTGTAGTCTTTGCTACTTGGGAGGCTAAGGCAAGAGGATTACTTGAGCTTAGGAGTTCAAGATTATAGTGAGTTATGATCATGCCACTGTACTGTAGCCTGGGTGACAAAACAAGACCCTGTACTGTATATGTGTGTGTGTGTGTGTTATATATATGCACACACAAAAAAAATATATGTGTATGTGTATATAATTTGTTGTGTGTGTGTGTGTGTATATATATATATATATATCCCCCAAATTCCCTAGGAAGGTAACTTTATTGTTAGAAACAAAAAAGACTTTATAGATTAGTGTAGGGGAAAAAAATCGAAAGTTGAAGGGCCATTTTAAAACAGCAGCATTTCCAATCTGTTCTATCTAATTCTAGTGCCATTAGTATTCCTGGGGTTAACAAAGGCTCCCTGACCAAAGAAGTTTAGAGAATGCTACATTCTATATCCCCCTGCCCCTTTGTTGTTTTCATTGTATATTAGCATATTTGAGCCTCAAAGTTATTCTGCAATAGAGAAATTTAATTTTGTTTTAAGCCTGCTTTCTCCATATTTATGCACGTGCAGGACATAGTTTAGTAAACACTAGAATAGAATTTTGGCAATCATTCATTCTCTTTTATCTTTGCTTAATAAATAGATAAAGATTCAGGCTTCTGCTGTCTCCTGAACTTACACAATATTTATTGAATACATGTTACATACCTATAAAAGTTCAAAAAAGTATGGTACTAAGAATATAGGCAGTAAAAGAATGGAAGGAGGAGAGAAGCAGGTAGCAGCATGAACTAAAATTAATAGTACTGATGAGTTTGTGGATAAAGAAGTGAGTTGATGATGAAAAGACCAGATTGGGGTAAGGAGTGGACAGATAGGACCTGCATATGAGTCATCACCTGTGGACCTGTGGGTATAGCCAGCTCCCAGACCTCTAGGACTCGTGGACACCAGCATGCCACACTGAAGGCTGTTGGCTGGAATGGTTCAAGATTTTAATAGTATGTCATGGCCACCTAATGCAGGGTTCACAAACTCAAATGCCTTTAGGACCATGATGAAGTATAAATGCTGTTTTCATATAGAAAACATGAGCTCTGTTTTGCCAGACATTCTTATTCTTCAAGCAGAGGAAGAAACACGGATCATCCTCTGGAATTGTCTGTTGTTTGAATACTGGCTGTAGTTTTTGTATTGCTTTGTTTAACCAAAACTGGGGAATACTGGGTGAGGACATGGGAACTCTCTTACATTTGCTGATGGGAGTAAGTTGGTATAAGAAATGCGGCAGTATCTAGTAAAGTTGAAGGTATGCAAGCATAAGACCCAGCAATTCCACTTCTAGGTGTATGCCCCAGAGACAGACACCACTCCCCACCCCCATGTACCACACTCAAGGAGATGTTTATGGATGAATATCTGCATTGTCTGTAACTGTCCGCTAGGTAAGTAAGTGGCAGATAGAGAAGTACATATAAAATGATTTATATAAATTTTATAAACGGCATTAAAACAATACCTATGTGTTGTTTGTTCTTATACAAATACATAGTAAAAGCATAATATGCAGGTAGGAAAGAGATACAGCAAATTCAGAATTGTTGCCTATAGGAAATGGGGGTAGAGAAGCTATGTACACTAGGAAGCCATTGAAGATTTTAAGCAGAGAAGGGGTATGGCAGGATCTGATCTGTTTTTGAAGGTCACTCTGGGTGCTGCATCATAGGGAAACAAGAGGAGAAGCAAGGAGAGTAGTTAGAAGGTTTTAGTCACAGTAGTCCTGCTTCCTGGTGGGCAAGAGGTGACTTGAATTCCAAATGTAGTGGAGATTTTCTCAACCTTCGCATGGTTGACATTTTGAGCTAGGTTATTCTTTGTCATGGAGGCTCTCCTGGTTCACCCCACGATCGAGAACCTCTAGCCTAAGCTGTATATTGGGAGGTTAAGAGTAAAAATTTCTAATCCATTTTTAAGAGGGAGAAATCAGATAGAGCTTGAGTTAGTGGGAAAAGAATTTGTGGAGGAGGTGGGATTTGAGGTGATCTTTGCAAGAGAATGGAACACACACACTCGTTCCAGAGACACTAAGCCTTGACTATTTTAAAACTTAACAAAAGCGTTTTTCTTTTAATCTCATATTCCCCTGCTCCCACTTCTCCTTTGTAAGATTCTTGTAAGAGAGCTGTGTATAAGCTCTTCACTTCTCTAGCATTTAGTTCTCAACAGCTCTATTGCTCACACCAGGGTCCTTAGTGACTTCCTAGTTACCAAACCCAGTGGAATCTTTCCAGTCCATCTACCATTGACCTCTCCACCCCATTCGTTTTCCTTTTTTATTTATTTGTTTGTTTATTTGTTTATTTTTGAGATGGAGTTTTGCTCTTGTCGCCCAGGCTGGAGTGCAATGGTGTAATCTCAGCTCACTGGAACCTCCACCTCATGGGTTCAAGTGATTCTCTTGCCTCAGCCTCCAGAGTAACTGAGATTACAGGCACCTGCCACCACACCCAAAATACAAAAAGCCAATTTTTGTATTTTTAGTAAAGACAGGGTTTCACCATGTTAGTCAAGCTGGTCTCGAACTCCTGACCTCAGGTGCTCCACCTACCTCGGCCTCCCAAAGTACTGGGATTACAGGCGTGAGCCACTGCGCCCGGCCTTTTTTCCATTTTTTAAATGATTTCCTCTTACATAATCCAAAGTGCAGATCACAATGTATGTTGAGACATTAATCTATATGTTGATATAGTTTGAAAAATTGTACATCCTTTGTATCATAGAATATTGGGCAGCCATTACAGTGTACATTATTATCCATGTTCTGTAAAAGTGAATTATATGTATTAAGTAAGAAAAACAGGTTTCAGGTCCATGTAGTTAATATACTGTCACCTGTAGTAACATACACACATATATTCATGAGCATCAGTTTAGAAAAAAGCTGGCAGGAAATGCACTAAGATGCTAGCAGTCATTTTCCTGACAGTGTGTTACTTTCATAATTGAAGTGGGGCAGCATGCTGAAAACATTGGTTTATCCAATGTCCCCCTCTGTTCTCTTCCCTCTGCGTACATTCTCTGTGGATGATCTCATCTGAACCCTGTGCACCAAGGACTTCAAGTATAACTCGACTGATCAGTTCCTCTTTTCAGACTGACTTTTAAACTCGCATACCTATTGATCTCCTAGATAAACCCACTGACATGTCTATCCCATGAACATCTTTCAAAATCAACATGTCCAGAAGTGAAGTCATTGTATTCCTTGTTCTCCACTAGCTGTTTCTTTTACTCTCCCTTTCCCAGTCACTGGCACACCACACCTATCCTGTCATCCAAGCCAGAAACAATCCTATAGACTCTTCTCTTCCATTCCCTCCACATCCAGTCCATGTTCAAGATTTGTGGCTGGGCGTGGTGGCTCATGCCTGTACTTCCAGCACTTTGGGAGGCCAAGGTGGGCGGATCACAAGGTCAGGAGTTCAAGACCAGCCTGGCTAATGTGGTGAAACCCCATCTCTACTAAAAAGATAAAAATTGACCAGGCGTGGTGGCATGCACCTGTAATCCCAGCTACTCAGGAGGCTGAGGCATGAGAATCGCTTGAACCCAGGAGGTGGAGGTTGCAGTGAGCCGAGATCATGCCACCACACCCCAGCCTGAGCAACAGAGCGAGACTCTGTCTCAAAAAAAAAATATTTGTAAGCTGGTTCTACCTCTAGGTACACCCTGCGGTGCTCTCCTCCACCATTTTCACTTGCTGCCACCGTAATTCAGGTGGTCCTCTCAACAGGATTCCTAGACAAGTCTTACTGATTTTTCTACTTCTAGACCTGCTCTGTCTATTGCAGTAGCCATTAGCCACGGGTGCCTATTGAGCACTTGAAACATGGCTAGTTTAAATTGAGATGCATCATATGTATCAGATATACCTCATTAATATTTATACATTGATTACATACTGAAAGGATAATATTTTAGATGTACTGGATTAAACGTAACATTATTAAGATTACCTGTTTTAGGGGTTTTAAAAAATGTGGCTACTAGAACATTGAATGTTCTCAGAATGGCATATATGGCTTACATTATATTTCTACTGGACCACACTGTGTCTAAGCAGCCATCCCCCCTTTGATTTATCCTCCACATTGCTGTCAGAATGATCTTGCTGAAAAACAAAGTCCCTGGGCTAAAAATTCTTTGAGGTGCTTTGGGATAAAGTTTAAGGTTAGCTTAACATACCATGCCTTCCCTAAAGGCATTCAGTTTCAAAAACTTTTAAAACACTGTGCTGTCCAAAGTGTCCGGTTAGATAGGTTGCCAGCTTTCAACCCCTGATCTAAGGACTGTCTGTCATCTCTGTGGCACCTCTACCCTCAGATATTTCAAAACTTGTTAGACAATTGATGCACTATAAATAGACTGAAGTAGAGCTGAGTATATGAGAAAGTACCCTGTATCAATTCTACATTCATGCCAAATAAAAAGTTTTATACAAACCCTCAAGGGACAGCTACATTCCTAATACTCTGTTGAAAGTTATCTACTGAGCTGTGCACCTATTCCTAGTAGACCATATGTGTTAGTAGGCACTCTGAGGAGACTGAAGTGGCTTCGAGGACCCAGCCCCTACTTTGAGCTGACAGTGGGTGAATCAACAGGGAAAGGAAACCTTCATGTGTTGACAGTATCAGAAAGATTCGATGAAAAGTTACTAAATTTGAAAAATCGATGCTTATGAGATAATCTTTCTTTTGGAGTGGGGGGGATTGTAAACAGGAGGGTATTAGATAAAATGGCAATGTTTTTAAAAAGCTCAATTCATACGAGGATGTTGAATAAAATGGCTCTCCAAAAAAGTTCTGAAATACTAAATAAACTTAAAATAGCTGTATCGTAACAATATTTTGATTCTCCAAAATATGTTTTATTTGTCCGTAAGTATGTGTCTAGGATGGCTGACAAACTTAGAGAACCATATCTGAGGTATTTACCAATGAGGACTTTCACTAGGTTGTATCCTAACCAGCACAATTTGATACGTATGTAATGCCAGATACCCGTGAACTAGACAGAACTAAAGTTATTTTCAAATACTGAAATACTGTTTTGACTTTGGCTCCGATGTTGAACCATAGAGTTAGAGGCTTAATTTTGTTTTCTCAGTATATTGCTTTTTTTTTTCTTCAACGGACCTTAATGTTCTGCGTGTTTAGTGAGGACACTTCCACTTCCAGTGTAATAGCGTCATGCGTTAGAGATGCCCCTGCTAGAAGTTTGCAACTAGCTATTCCTTTCATGACTTTGTGACTGGGGCTTCCATAAAGATGCACTCCTGCACAACTCCTTTTTTTGCCTCCCACTACAAAACTGTAAACTCGGGGATACTAGTCTGGTTTGCTCAATTTCTGCTCTTTTTCCCCATCTTGCTTGAATGGTATCCCATTGGTGTCTAGAGCTCTCCTGCCACCTGCCTCCTTCTCAACCTCTAAAATAAAGGGAAACTTTCTGTTGGTACCATTCAAAAACTGAAAAGATTTATTTTTTGATGTGTTTGTATTCTTTTTTCCAGGGTTATTTGTATTGTCAGATTTAACTTGCTCTGTTTATGTGGAAAGAATGCCAACCATAAGCAAGTAGATGATGGGTTATATTTGGAGCAGGGGTACTTTCCTGTTGCTCCTAAAATCACATATACACAAAGCTGTCCTTAAGTTCAACCCTAAAAACACACTTATTTCCTCTTCTAGTGCCCAGGGGAAAAGACCTCCTTTCTACTTCCTCTTCTCCCAAAGTAAGCAGGACTCTCACTAAGATTCGTTGGCTGTCTCTGGAACCAAGACTGGGTTTTGCCTGAGGTCAGCCATCCCTCCAACAGAGATTCTCCACTTCAAATACCCAGTAAAGCCTAACTTAGGAGCTTTTTTTTTTTTTTTTTTTTTTTTGAGATGGAGTTTCGCTCTTGGTGCCCAGGCTGGAGTGCAGTGGTGTGATCTCGGCTCACTGCAACCTCCGTCTCCCGGGTTCAAGTGCTTCTCCTGCCTTAGCCTCCCAAGTAGCTGGGATTACAGGCATGCGTCACCATACCTGGCTCATTTTTTATTTTTAGTAGAGACGGGGTTTCTCCATGTTGGTCAGGCTGGTCTCGAACTCCCAACCTCAGGTAATCCGCCCGCCTTGGCCTCCCAAAGTGCTGGGATTACTGGTGTGAACCACCGCGCCTGGCCAGGAGCTTTTTAAAAAATTCCCAGTGCCCAGGCCAGTTAAAGCTGACTCTCTGAGGTGTACCCTGGCATTAGTGTAATTTAATCCCAGCATGCAGCAGCAGTTGAATACCACTGCACTTAAGTCTTACCTACCTTCACGTCTGGAGCTTGTTCCTAGGCTTCAAGTTTTTGAGAATATGGCCATTAAGTTCTGTAGGGGAAAGAGCATTGTGATGTTTGTCATGACAAACTATAATGCAGCAGCTGCTATTTATTGATCAGTTCTGTGTCAGGCATTCTGCTTTTTCTCTATGTAATCTTTATGTTTTTACTGCATCTTTATATACGTATTATATTTACTTTTTATACTTCACTATGTTTAATCTTAACTATGAAATGGATCTTATTAGCATTTCACAAAGAGGAAAGAAAATGTTAAAGAGGATAGGTGATGTGATCAAAATCACACAACCAGTAAATGAGGGAAAACAGTAATGATATTGATCACATGTTAGATCAAGAACAAAGAAGTGAAAAACCGTAAAAAAACAGTTTGACTATATACTAATTACAGTCAGTTATACCAACAGTTTACCATTTGTGCCTAATTACAATATAGCACAATAATGATTATGATTATAAATGCCATTAAACAGATATCGTATTGACTTGGGCAAAAAAATGTCTTTTGATTACTGAACGACTTAAGTCTTTATTGTAAATAGGTATGGAATGAATAGCTAATAATCATAACTAATATTTTATTGAGTGTTTACTATATGTTAGGCATCACAGTAAGGACTCTGTGTACATTTTGTTTAACCTTTAAAAGCTAAAACTCAGGTTGGTACTATAATTATTTCTAGAGGAGAGGAAACTAGGGCTTGGAGAGGTTAAGTAGCTTACCTGGTAAATGGCACATCCAGACCTTCTGCTCGGGCTTGTGGGACTCCAGTGCTCTTCGGCCCTTCACTATTTCATCTCCTTATATAATATGCTGCAAATTAATAGGACAGTTCGTGTTTGCTCAGCCTTTGCACTTGTTACTAATGTGGGCTGGTTATCTATTCAAAACTTTTAACATGACTTGTGAGATGGGTATAATTATTTTAAAGAGTTTCCTTCTATGCTATTAATAGTTTAATTTTGAATTCATATAATGGTAACCCCATGAAATTTCACTACTATATAAGAACAGTCCCAATTTAGTTATTCTCTTCTCCCTTCAATGACCTAAAATCAACCTATCCTCTTAGATTAAATAATAATAACAACTTTCAGGGTCATCTTAGTTCTTTGAACTGTGGGTCTTATTAAGGAATAGTAGAATATGTGCATGTTTAAAATAATTATTTTGTATTAAGAACTGACCCCAAAACATACACACAGAAAGGCCTGATTAATAACAAACATTATTATGAAGTGTTTTAGGTGGGAGGCATTCAGTTCTAAAGATTATATACAAAATAAACCCGAACCTAGATGCCCTTCAATAAATTATCGGCATATTAATATGCCAAGAAACTCAATGGCATGTCTGATTCCAATTCATCGTGATGAAGAAGAGGCGTCTTGCTCCAACCGTGGCTCAGAGCAGTCGCACAGGGTTGTAAGTGATCTTCTTAAAAGACTCTTTGTCTCATCTTTGTCAAACCCCTCTTTAAGGGATTACAGCCGGTAGAGAATCCATAGGTTTGGGGGGGTCAGAAAACCTGGGTTCCCGTTGTTGTGTCTCTATGAACTCTCCAACGATTGCTGTGAGCTTTACAACCTTAAAATAGGGAGGAAAGCTCATTTTTTGGCATTTCTCAAAGAGATATTGCAGAATCAGTAATAATTTGGTAATGCTTTAGTAATGCCTGTCCTTTAAAAAGTATGTAGACCACATAAGATATATGTACATAGTTAAAATCCAATAAATGCCACTCATTTAATGTATTATGGTAAGTCTATAATAATACAGAACTCTTATTTGTAGTCTTATAAGGCATCTATAGAACCTTTTCAAAAATTCCTTAAAAACAAAAAGCAGCCGATGTACTATGTCAGCAAAATCCCATCTAACCACTTAGAAATAAGTTCTACCTAATTTTCCCCCAAACTAATAACTCCCTGCCAGTCTGTTTTGGCAGCGTAGAAGTTGTTTTCAAATCACTAAAACCCTCATGACCTAAAAGATGTGAAATTTGAAGGAGTTTGTGCTGCCATTACTCTTAAGGTATTCCCTAGGTGCTAATTGAGTCAAGTTTGTTCTGCATTATGATCTAATGCAGGCATAATCAAGGATCAGATGTCAGGGTGTCAGATAGCAGAAGTGCTTATTGGTGGGAAGCTGGGGAATGCAAGCTCTACCCAAAGGCATTAAAATTCTTGAAAAATAGTTGAACATCATTAGCTATACAGACACACCTTCTATCTAGATTCTACTGACGATCCCACCAGTTCACAGACTTGCAGCTAATAAATGTCTTATGATAATTAATTCTACCCCCCAAAATGGAAATAGTCATATGCCACCTCATGCTTCTTAATAAGTTGATTATATGTAAAGATTTGAGTTTACCAGGAAGTTCACAAAGTAAATTATAGTTATTAGAGTTCAAATAAAAATATTTTTGAGACAAACAACTAAAGAGTGAATTCTCTATATGAATTCTGATGTTCTTGTATACATCCTAGAATTCCTGAATTGTATAAAATCTCATTCTGACATTTATGTCTTAATTTAGCTTACTGCCTTGTGCAGGGCACACAAGAAGTGTTGAAATTAGGTAGTTGACACCAAATAAATACTTAAGGCTCTTTATAACATGTTATTAGGGAATCTATAATTTCAACTTATGGACCATATTAATAAATACTGTGTATTTTGAAAGGCAGTTGATGCCAGTCACACTCACCTACAGTCATTCTGAGTAGTTCCTCACAGATTCCATGGGAAAAAGCCTGTGGTTCATGTCTCATAATTCCATAGGCAATTAATGTATCAATAAAAGAGCATAACATACCAGGCGTGGTGGCTCATGCCTGTAATCCCAGCACTTTGGGAGGCCAAGGTGGGTGGATTGCCTTAGGTCAGGAGTTCGAGACCAGCCTGGCTAACATAGTGAAACCCCATCTCTACTAAAAATACAAAAAAAATTAACCAGGCATGGTGGCATGCACCTGTAATCCCAGCTACTTGGTAGGCTGAGGCAGGGGAATTGCTTGAACCAGGGAGGTGGAGGTTGCTGTGAGCCAAGATCACGCCATTGAACTCCAGCCTGGGCAACAGAGTGAGACTCCATCTCAAAAAAAAAAAGAAAAAAAAAACCCGTAACATTTGTAGCTGACCTCAGTCAAGTACCTGCTATGTGCCAGACACAGTACAGGCTCTTTTTATGCATTATGTCTCATTTTACTCCTGATGGTAATTCTATGAGGCATTATTGCTGTTTCACCGATTGCAGATAGAGAGCCTCAGTGAGATTCCCATGAAGACGGTAAGAAACCTTTCTGCTGCTAAATCCTGTGCCAGTAAGCTATCCATACCATACATCTATACTTTTAAAAATCAACAAGGATGTTAGTGAATAGATTGCAGCAATTGAGTGAACCTAGTTAACCCTTTAAATCCCCCCTTTATCAGATCGCTGTAGGGAAGGAAGGGCTTGATACCTTAAAATTCTCAGTAGAGACATGCGCCCCCATTGACCAATCTGACTGGATGTCAAACACTTTGTGCATGTCTGCACTGCGTGCACAATCAGTACGTGCTAGAATTGTGTATAACAAACTAAAAGCCTACCAGTTATTGGAAAACAGTAACATGCTGATACCAAGGTGGGCTTGGTAAGTGGAGGATCATGTTTTCTTTCCTAAGTTAAACTTCTGATTTTTCTTCAAACTCTTCTGTCTCTACTCATGGTCTCTCAGCCCAAATCTGGCTCCTTCTTTGGCCCCCTGATAGAGTTAGACACTTCCTCACATAGGTCTTTGTATGTTTTCTAACATCTGTTTCTTCTTAGGCAAATACTTCTATTTCTTTTAATTCCAATAAAGATATTTTTATGATAAACAACTAAAGAGTGAATTCTCTATATGAATTCTGATGTTCTTATATACATCCTAGAATTCTTGAATTGTAGAAAATGTCATCCTGACATTTATATGTCTTAATTTAGCTTACTGCCTTGCGCAGGGCACAGAAGAAGTGTTGAAATTAGGTAGTTGACACCAAATAAATAGTTAAGGCTCTTTATAATACGTTATTAGGGAATCTATAATTTCAAGTTATGGACCATATTAATGGTCTCTCTTCCACTAAATGTGAGTTCCTTGGAGCTAGGGCTAATTGCTTTTTCATCCTTGTGTTGCTAAGCACTAAATCCAACAGTGTGTCTGATGGTAGCTGACAAATGAATGAATGGATAAAACCGATAAAACCGCCTGACCTGAGCACCATTACTCCCTCCCATCTTTTAGTTCTTGGCTACTCAGAAGGCCAGGTTCTGTGGCTGAGCTCGTAAAAGTTCAGCTGTATTGTGGAAATACACAGACGTGCAAATATTGTAGAAATATAGGAAGCCTTTACTTTCATGGTTTTGGGGAAAGGAAAAGGTGAACAGTTAGCCGAACTTCTGCATTAAAAAAAAAACAAACAAGAAGAGTGATTTCAGGAAAGTTTCCTTTTTCACCTGGATGTTTTTGCAACTTTTTTTCATTGTTTTTAAAGTTGAATCTGGAACCCTTTCCTGATTTTAAGAACCCGCTTTGGTTCTTAAAATAAAGGTGTGAAAGAAGAGTCCTCTTGCTTCAATATCTTCTCCTCTGGTTGGCAATTCAAATATGGAAAGCTTCTGAAACTATCTTTAGGTAGCTTCATAAGATGGCAAAAGTCCTGTATTTAGTAATATCTAACTGGTTTGTTTTAATGAGTTAGAAAATATCCTAGTATTTATTATTATAAAATGTTTATTTCGCAGAGTTGGCATTTGAGAAACTAGTTACTCTACCTTACCATAGAAATGCATCTGTCTTCAAGTTTTTTAAAACATTTTGGTTCTACATATTAGACTTTAACTCTTGAATGCTAGCCCTGGCTAGTAATAAAACATGATTTTTTCCAGTGCCACCTAATGGCAAGTCTCTTCAAGTTGCTCAACAGACAACTGCTGTAAACGTACCTGAGGTACATTCTTATTTTCTAGAGGGGGAACAGGAAAAATTCCACTGCCACCATCACCCCTGTCATCCGAAAGCAAGTGTATTAGTGATCTTCAAGTCAGCATTCTAACCCTACTTTCTGGTCTCTCTCTTTACCCTTTTGGGTTTATCAAGTCCTTTTTAAGATTAGTATGAAGAATACTTAATGTTGTAAAAGCTACATGTATGGTTTTGACATCAGAGTTACAAATACGTTTTAAAAGGATAGCAATATCTGAGTGCATGTTTGTAAGAGCAGCTAGATAACATGGCAAACTCTGACAGCAATTATTTCTTCACTGCTGCCCCATTTTTCCTAAGCAAATACACTTAGGGTGCTCTTCAGTGGTAGCTTATATAAAGGATGGTCTCCAAAAAGAGATTGGCAGCTTTAATTTGTTTGATATGTGCAATCATCGTCCGTGTTAAATTCAAAATGCTTGTCCAATCAAGGATTCAATATAGAAAAGAGGCAGTAACAAGCGTACTGTACACTGTAATAAAGAAATCTGTTGATTGAAAACAGTTTGTATATTTTGGAAATGATAGGGAATGTAATTGGTAAGAAAGGAAAGGATAGGGCTTCATAAATAATGGGAAATAGAGCATATTTTTTACGGATAATACTAAATAACATTTTGGTGTTGAATTTTTGTGTGCCAGAAAATAAGAAAGGTGGGTTCTTCTTTGTTACTCTAAATGTCATGATTAATGGGGTGACCTTTTTTGTGTTTTTGTGTCCATCGAGAGCAGTTTTGACAGGTTGAATCTGAGGTAATAGTGGATGATATGTTCTGGTTCTTTGAGAACTTTCACAAAACATTTTTCTTTTGTTCTCTCATCCAAGAAGACTAAACATATTTTTAACTATTTTTTTTTTTTAGGTACGAGTACTACATGAATGCATTTCTGTGGTAAAAGATCCAAACAATAGAGAAATACACAGAGCAAAGCCTGTATACTTTTTGTACATAGTTATCTGGATAGAGATTCATAGGCTGATTGTTTGGGGGGTTGTAATATTAAGAAATTGAGTGTGGGTACAGTGGCTCATGCTTGTAATCCCAGCACTTTGGGGGCTGAGGCAGGCAGATGGCTTGAGCTCGGGAGTTCGACACCAGCCTGGGCAACATGATGAAACCCGTTTTATACAAAAAATTAGCCGTGTATGGTGGTACATGTCTGTAGTCCCAGCTACTTGTAGGGCTGAGACAGGAGGATCACTTGAACCTGGGAGGTCGAGGCTGTAGTGAGCCGAGATTATACCACTGCACTCCAGCCTGGGGGACAAAGTGAGACCCTGTCTCAGAAAAAAAAGAAAAAGAAAAAAGCAATTGAATTTTACTATTCATGTCATTCTCAAGCTTACTTAAGACTAAGACCTCACAGATACAAAAACATATGTAAAGTCACCCTGGAGGGCTGATGTTAGAGGCTCTCCACTGGAAACATGTTGATGTGGACACCACTAGCTGGGTCTGGGGTGGGTTAGCTGGAACTCTTTTCACCAAGCACCACCGCAGGTCACAAGCATCCCTTTGGAGCTGCTGAGCTCAGTTGGCCAGTATCCAGCTTTGTCCTCTCTGAAGAAAAAACATCAATAATTTAAACTGCGACCTCAACTAAATACAATTAATGGTACTTTTACCTGTCCTTTTTTTCCTGTTATTTAATTCCTTTCCTCATTAATTTAAAATTCAGCATTTAGACTTAACACTAGTAATCTCATCTTGTAGAAAAACTCAACTATTTAGAAAGTTCCAACTGAAAATGTTGAGGGTACCATGGTGACAGGTGTCCATAGTGATGGAATACTATCTAACTCATAAAAGAGATTGTATAGAATATAGTTTTGTTATTAATTTATGCTATTTTATTAACATTTTAAAAATTGGTCTACAGTCCTTTATTACCTTCCCATTAACTGTCATGTTGAGGTAACTATAATTCCCAGTTCTCTGCATCTGTTCTAAACAAACTGGACTTTACTGTATAAAAAATGAAATTACTGGCTGGGCGTGGTGGCTCGCACCTGTAATCCCAGCACTTTGGGAGGCCGAGGTGGGTGGATCACCTGCGGTCAGGTGTTCAAGACCAGCCTGACCAACATGGAGAAACCCTGACTCTACTAAAAATACAAAATTAGCCAGGTATGTTGACGCACACCTGTGATCCCAGCTACTTGAGAGGATAAGGCAGGAGAATTGCTTGAACCTGAGAGGCAGGGGTTGCAGTGAGCTGAGATCGCACCATTGTACTCCAGCTTGGGCAAGAGAGCGAAACTCCATCTTAAAAAAAAAAAAAGAATTACTAATAAAAGGTTAAAGTGATACAGTTAGCATACATTGTCAGATTAAGCATTTGTTATAAGCAGAATCCATTGTATTGGTAAGCTCCTTTTGTGTGAGATTGCATTTCTTCCTCTCCAAACATCTAGCAATACAGCATTCTGGATTCAAAGTTCACCAGACTTTCCACCTATATTCAATTGCATTAAACGTGTATGAACATCTTCTCTATGTCATGTTTTCTTAGAGGCAAGTAAGATAGTATCCTTTTTCTCTAAGAATCCATAATCTAGCTAGGTGTGGTAGCTCACACCTGTAATCCTGGCATTTTGGATCGAGGCGGGTGGATCACGAGGTCAGGAGTTCAAGACTAGCCTGGCCAACATAGTGAAAGCCTGTCTCTACTAAAAAATATAAAAATTAGCTGAGTGTGGTGGTACACGCCTATGGCCCCAGCTACTCGGGAGGCTGAGGCAGGAGAATCACTTGAACCCGGGAGGTGGAGGTGGCAATGAGCCGAGATTGCACCATTGCCCTCCAGCCTGGGCGACAGAGCGAGACTCCATTTCAATAAACAAACAAAAAAAAGAATCTGTAATCTAATGGCAGAAAGGGGGCCTGCATAAAGGAGGTATTCTTAATTCTGTTGAGGTGGCAGAACACTTTATCTCCCACTTGTGACAGTGTGTCCATAGTGAAAATAGCAAGGTGAGAACAGTCTGAAGTCAGGGATAAGAAAGGAGGCAGCCTCATGGACCCCAGGAAAGCACACCTCATGGTAGAATTTATCCCTGCAGGGAAAAGGTAAACCAAGATACCATACAATTCTGCACCTGGAACAGATGCAGAATTGTATCTGTTGTATCTTTTCTGAACTTTTTTGATTTCATACTCTAGCATTAAATTTTTCTTTTGCTAAAATCCCTGATATTTATATATTTAATTGTAGGTAATTTGAAGGAGCACTAATGTACTATTCCTGTGCAAGGTATCCTGTAGAACATACACAACAGATGTATTTTCTTCCTTCAACCTCTATTTTAAGTTCAGGGGTATATGTGTAGGATGTGCATGTTTGTTGCATAGGTAAACATGTCCCATGGTGGTTTGCTGCACAGATCATCCCATCATCACCTAGGTATTAAGCCCAGGGTTCAATAGCTTCTTCCTGATGGTCTCCCACCTCACCACCCTCTGACAGACCCCCTCTGTTTGTGGTGTTCTTCCCAATGTGGCCATGTGTTCTCACCATTCAGTTCCCATTTAAAAGTGAGAATATATAGTGTTTGGTTTTCTGTTCTTGTGTTAGCTTGCTGAAAATGATGGCTTACAGCTCCATTCATGTGCCTGCAAAGGACATGATCTCATTTCCTTTTATGACTGCATAGTATTCCATGGTATATATATGCCACATTTTCTTTATCCAGTCCTTCATTGATGGGTATTTAGATTGATTCCATGTCTCTGCAGACATAAAGACGAATGGAACAGAATAGAGAACTCAGAAATAAGACCACACACGTACAACCATCTGATCTTCGACAAACCTGACAAAAGCAAGCAATGGGAAAGGATTCCCTATTTAATAAATGGTTCTGGGAGAAGTGGCTAGCCATCTGAAGAAAACTGAAACAGAGTCTTCCTTATACCATATACAAAAATTAACTCAAGATAAAGACTTAAATGTAAAATCGAAAACCATCAAAACCCTAGAAGAAAATCTAGGCAATACCATCCTGGACATAGGAGCAGGCAAAAATTTCATGATGAAAATACAAAAGCAAATCTTGACAAATGGAATCTATTTAAACTTAAGAGCTTCTGCACAGGAAAAGAAACTATCATCAGAGTGAACACACAACCTACAGACTAGGAGAAAGTTTTTGCAATCTATCCATCTGACAGAGGTCTAATATCCAGAGTCTACAAGGAACTTAAGCAAATTTACAAGAAAAAAAAAAACATTAAAAAATGGGCAAAGGACAAAACTAACTTGACCTTGTTAAAGCCACTTAACTATGCAAACAGAAACTTCACTATATCCCACTGTACTGAAAGTGAACCTGCCCATGAGGGGCTCTCTATCAAACCCTTGCCCACGCAACAGGGTCAAAAACACAGAGAGGATACCTTCAAATTTGAGCTTTCACATGCAGCATGAGACACTCAAACCAAGCAAGGTTGGGCCAGTGTCCACCTAACTAGCAAATACTAGTAAATCTCAGGATCTTTGTTTTAGATTTTAAAAGTTTTTAAATAAAACATAGAGGTATAGATTAGTCCAGAAGGTTTGTGACCCTCAGTAGCCATCCTGTGATTTCAACACACATCATCTTTCCTGGTCACAAGAGGCAAAGGGTCAAATGAGCACCACTTGAAAAGGGTGAGCAAAGGAGAATGTCAGTGGGTCTGTTCAATCTTGAACCCTCTTTCCAAAGCTGGGAGGGTATCTGTTCACTTTAAATCCTACGAAGCTGGGGGATGCCCCTTACACCTGACACCCTTATAGCACAGACTCTCATGTATGTGAACCTCAGGGAATGAAACCTGGGTATCCATCTTTTACCTGCTGCTTACCAAAACTGCAAGAAAGCAAGCCTCTTTTGATGAGCAGATGTACTCAACCTACCTCTACCAGGGTATATTCAGATTGGTGGTTTTATCATTTCCAAGGAGATAAAATAGTGAGTGTCATGTAGCTAGTGCAAAGCAGCACAGCACAGCATGGGCAGGGCAGGTTTTGAGAGTTACTTGCCTCACACTGTCCGCTGGCACTTTTACCCAGCTGTTGAAGTCATCATGGCAGTGCTACCAACCTCTACTCAACCAGGCACCTATGAATCTATTTTCACCCCCCCCCCGAAACACACACACTCATAGAGATAGGCATTTAAGCAACATGAGGACTGGCTGGCTGTTTTTATATTTACTAATCATGGAAGCACCATCATTATAAACAGATCAAAATTTTCATTTCCATAAACATATAATCCTGTGACTTAGAGAATGTAAAGGATGAAGTTATCTCCCTTCCCTAAGTATTACCTCACTACTCTAATATGTGGACCAAGGTATTATTCAGGATTTTAAAGGTAGTTAGAGCGAGGGATTTCATGAAAAAGGAATGGCTGTGGAGGATTTATTTATTTATTTATTTTGAGATGGAGTTTCACTCTTGTTGCCCAGGCTGGAGTGCAATGGCGCGTTCTCAGCTCACTGCAACCTCCACCTTTTGGGTTCAAGTGATTCTCCTGTCTCAGCCTCCCGAGTAGCTGGGATTACAGGTGCCTGCCACCACGCCCTGCTAATTTTTTTTTTTTTAATATTTTTAGTAGAGACAGGGTTTTACCATGTTAGCCAGGCTGGTCTAGAACTCCTGACCTCAGGTGGTCTAGAACTCCTGACCTCGGCCTCCCAAAGTGCTAGGATTACAGGTGTGAGCCACTGCGTCTGGCTGGAGGATTTAATTTTTAAAGTTGCTAGAACCTGAAAGTTTGTTTAAAATAAAATATTCAGAAGAATTTAGGGGAAATTATGAGTGGGTATTATGGTGGTGAATTTTCTGACATCTTCTTTATCTTGCACCCCCACCTCTTTCTAAGCACCTGATCTAGTTGGACCATCACCATACCTAGAGTTTTAGATGTGTCAGAAACCATCACTTTGGATACAATATGCTCACCCTGCAATTCCCAAACATATATGCTATACAAGTCCAGCAACCTGAACTGAGAAAGGACCTGTTTCTTGTTGTCTGTCCCAATTCTAAGTCCTAGGAAAAGGCTGGCAGCATCACCCTTTACAAAATAACTGCTTAGGGGCACACTGTGTGGACGAGGAAGGGAACCAAGAGTCTGGGAGAGGTTTCTATAGACCTAGCTGTCAGAGGTTTGCAGAATACCCTGCTTATCTAACCAAGGTTTGGATAAATCCCTTGCTACCTGAGCTCTGACAAGATGAGAGTTGTTCCAATAACCTTTCCTGACAAGCTAAGGAATCTATAAAAGTCAGCAGGCTTATAGGATTTCCACTTTTTTTTTTCATCTACAGTTAGCTTGCCTGTTGATAATTTAACCAGCATGGTTGACAAGGCACCCAGTTCCTGGCTTTTTTCCCTCCCATTAGCCAATTCTGGCTTGGATATTGGAGAAGGGACCCAAGACAAAGAAGCTCAGTATTTTGGCCTGAGGAAGATGTAGGTAAGGTGTGTTGGCAGATCTGGTGGAGTCTGTGATCACGTTAAGAAACATCTTCGGGTCGGGTGTGGTGGCTCATACCTATAATCCTGGCACTTTGGGAGGCTGGGGTGGGCAGATCACCTGAGATCAGGAGTTTCGTGACCAGCCACGGTCAACATGGTGAAATCTCATCTCTACTAAAAATACAAAAATTAGCTGGGTGTGGTGGCGGGCGCCTGTAATCTTGGTTACTCAGGAGGGTGAGGCAGGAGAATCGCTTGAACCCAGGAGTTAGAATTTGCAGTCCACTGAGATAGTGCCACTGCACTCTAGCCTAGGCAACAAGAGCGAAACTCTGTCTCAAAAAAAAAGAAACATCTTCCAATTTTTGTGCCTGGGTCTGAACCTCCTAGATTGTCTCCACTGGCTTCTGGCTGTGTTCACTCTAAAACATCTCTACGTCTTCAGGGTCCTATTTTGGCCGTTACCATGACATGTCTCCAGAGGGTTCTCCCTCCTCCCAGAGTTGCCTGAGTATACAGCCTGCAGTAACCTGCTCTTTCTCTAAGTGTTTCCATTCATCTGAAATATAGTTATTCTCTAAAGGCAGGCTCTCTTTGGTTATTCTGAACTGGCCTCTCCATAATCCCCTCCCCTCCCTCCATGGTTGGGAGTCTTCCTGGGAACCACTGACTTTCTTTGGCGACCATCTGCATTGTATTGGTTGCTGTGGATGACCAAAAGCAAACCCGTAGGGACTGTTTCCCTAGGTGGACACCCACCCCAACACTAGCTTCTCTTTCCTGGGGGATGCATCTAGTTCTTAGCCCATTTTCATAACAGAAATGTCATGAATTCAATATTTGAACAGTTTTTTTCCCCTAGACCCAGATTGCTTGAGTAGCTCACTGTTCATTCTGGTTTTCTTTTTCCCTTTAAATTCCCATTAAATCACCTACCCAGGAGAGTGAATATTTTGTTTTCTAAAAAATAGTCACTTATCAATTATATGACAGGAAAAAAAACCCACCCCAGAAAGGAGACCTGGTATTTATTGGGCACATGTGAAAAGTGAGCCTTTCTAACAGAGGGATGGTCATCTTGTGCAAGCACACTGAGGGCAGCTGTTCTCAACTAGGATGATTTTATCCCCCACCCCAGGGGACATTTGGCAATGTCTGGAGACATATTTCATTGTCACTATATTTGTATTTTTAGTAGAGACAAGGTTTCACTATGTTGGCCAGGCTGGTCTAGAACTCCTGTTGGGAAGAAGCAGGAGGAAGGCTGCTGGCATCTAGTGGGAAGAGGCCAAGGCTTCTACTGAACTTCTACAATGGACACAGGATAGACCCACAACAAATAATTATTGGTGCCAAATGTCAGTAGGTTAAGATAGCAAAGACTTGGAACCAAACCAAATGCCCATCAGTGATAGAGTAGATAAAGAAAATGTGGCACATATACACCATGGAATACTATGCAGCCATAAAAAAGAATGAGTTCATGTCCTTTACAGGGACATGGATGAAGCTGGAAACCATCATCCTCAGCAAACTGACACAGGAACAGAAAACCAAATGGGAGTTAAACAATGAGAACACATGGACACAGGGAGGGGGAACATCACACACTGGAACCTGTTGTCGGGTGTGGGGCAAGGACAAATGCCTAATGTGTGCAGGGCTTAAAACCGAGATGGCAGGTTGATAGGTGCAGCAAACCACTGTGGCACATGTATACCTATGTGACAAACTTGCACGCTCAGCACATGTATCCCAGAACTTAAAATTTAAAAAGAAAAACAAAACCCTAATGTAGGGCTGGCTAGTGAGATGGGTGTGTGAGCGTGACCTGTTGAGGAAGGACTTGGGGTCACTGTGCCAATGCTGAGGAAATCCTTGATAGTATTTTGTCAAGTCGAAGGACAATAATAATGATAAATGTAGCAATGATTTTCTAGACACGAGGAAAATGGCCTTGGTCTTCGGGTGGCTACTTTTATAGAAAGGCAGCTGTGCTATATTGATATGGAACAGAGGTTTATTTATTAAATAAATTCACTTTAACAATAATAAACTCATTACTTGTTAACATAGAAACCTTTTGTGAAAATAACTATATCTTTCAAAACCAAAGAAATTGGTGAGAGAGCAGCATTGTCTTAAATTTTGGCAATCTCTTTAATCTCTGGCTTAATAGAAAGCCAGCCTGATTTCTCATCTGCTTCTGCATTCAGTCTGTGGTAACATCACACATCATGTAGCCTCTGGAAACTCCACTGTAGACCCATGAGAGAATGAGAGTAGAAAAAGCCAGTAATGTCTTAGTATGATTTCAAAAAAAATTTTGACCTTGAAGACCCCTAAGAGAGTCACTCCAGATGTCCCCTGGCCTACACATAGCAAACTGCTGCTCTAGAACTGGGAGATCTGTGAAGCGATGGGAAAAAAAGTTACATCTTTAATTTCACTACTCTTTAACTGGAATTTAGCACTTCCTTCAAATATGGATGGAGGCCTCAGAATACAGTGTTATTAGCCGTGTCTGACTTTGTTATCAGCAGTAGACGTCAAGGATATTTTCAGATCACATTATAGTTGTTGCAGATATCTAAAATATTACTTAACATTGCTTTGAAATTTTGTTCACCATAGTGCTGGATCTTGTCTATAATGCCTTAATAAGAAAGTACATACACTACTATACCACAGATAGGTTCTTGAATACTGACAAGTGTATTTCAGTGTAATTGCCTTACTTTGCATTCCTATGTTATTTTATTTATTTTACGTATTTAAAAAACATTCTGAGATAGGAGCTGTGGGCTTTAGTTTACTGCCAAAGGAGTCCTTGGTACAAAAAACCTTTAGAAACTTCTACCCTAGAAAGTTCACAGCCAGAAAAACCTCCCTTGGCCATTTTGGGAAAGCAATATAGCCCCAAAGCAAGCTCAAATCAGGGAGTGTTCCAAGAAAGCCAGTTCCATTGCCACTGTTGTTGGTCTGTGTCCTGCCTACCTGTGCATGCACAGCCACAGCTTCAGGTAATCGCAGTAAAGTGTTGATCGTGAACACTCCGTTTTCAGAAAGAGTTAACCACCCTGTCATGTACATTTTGGAAAAAAAGTTACTTTAAAAGTTCTCATTCTCATAATTCACAATAAATTCTGGTCTTCTCAGCAAAGTCTGCTACCCCAAGAGTTGGTAGAGCTAAAGTGTTCCTGTCACTTGATGAAAGTTAATAAGGCTTCCCAAATATTCCTGGACAGACACAGAAATGGACAATGATTGCTTCTGAAGAGGGACATGGGATGGGCGGGACACTTCTGTGTTGGTTGGTTAATTTTAATTTCATTAGTTACACATGCACATAACTTGAAGTATCAGATGTTCATATCACGTTACAAAAAGCAGTCCTTTTCCTTCCCATTTTGCAGTCTTCAAACACAACCACTTGGGACTCCTTCCACTGCTGTTTTAGTATTCACCTCCTTATCTCTAAATAATAGGCACAGAGTGCATCTTCCAGTAATCTCCTACAATGGGAGAAGAGGCCTTAATACCCTCAGAAAGTTAGAGCATGATTCCAGCAGACCGATTGATTTGATACCAATAGCCGGTATTGATACATACTCATTCTTCCTCTGCTTTTCTAAACCTGCTCTCAAATCTGTTCACACATATCTCGTATCTGAGCTGATGACCCTGGCGACCTGATGCACAGCTGTTATCCTGGGGATTGCCATCACTTATCACTTATTTCATAGTCCCTGTGTCCTACAGTCTGTATCTTTGTTTACTGTCCTTCTTTTGGAAAGAGGTAAAACATCTCTTCCAGTAGCTTCTTAAGAAAGAGTACTTGGCAGATGAAGCTTCTGAGACCTTGTTTGTCTTAAAATGTCCTTAATTCACCCTCATACTTAATTGATAGTTAGATACAGAATTCTAGGCTGGAACTCAGTGTTCCTAATAATTTTGAAAACATTATTCTACTGTCATCTTTTCTAGTGTTGCTTTTGAGAATTTGAAAGCTTTTCTGATTCCTAATCCTTTATGTATTTGACCTGTGTCCTTTTTTTTTCTCCTTCCTTGTTAGAAACTTGGAGGATTTCCTTTGTACCCAGTGCATGGGCACATTCATGATGGTATATTTTGGTCTGGGGCAGTTTTCATTTATGTTACTTGGTACTTGGTGGTCTCTTTCCATTCGGAAAAGTCAAGCTCTCCAGTTCTGGGAAGTTTTCTTAAATTTCTTCTTTGATTTCCTTCCCACCCTGTCCACTTATGTTTTAATTTCTAACAGCTAGAATTTTCTTGTTTTTGAAGTGTTCCTGCTTTCATGGATGTGATCTGTCAGTAACTTGAGATCTCTTCTTGTGTGCTGGTCAAATTCCCCAGAATAGATCCAGTCTCCTCCCTGAAGAGGAGTAGCCGGTTTTGGTCATCTGGAACTTGGGGTCTTGACACAGCATGCGTTGGTGAGCTCAGAGACCCTCACCAAGAGAATAAGCTTTCTGCCAGAGTGGAGGTAGGGGTTTGGGGTCTGTGTCTTGAATATACTTTGAACTAGTCTTCTCCCCTACTTCCAGAGATAGCTTGGGGCACCAATTCATGAGCCTTTGGGAGTAAGTCATCTCTGGTCCTTCTGCTTGCTAGGTTTTGCTGCTGGCACCTCCACTACTGTTTTCCTCTTCCTTGGAGTTTCTTATGCCTTTTAAAAAATCCCTTACTGTCATTTGAGTGAGCATTTGGGAGTTTACAGAGCAAGATATGTATATTTAGTGTGCCATCTGTAACCAGAAGTCAGAGAGTTTTCTATGTAGGCTTTTTTGTGCATTTTGAATTTTGTCCACATTTTTGTACTAGGCATTCAAAATAATATTTGTAAATCAAGCATCCATCTTTGTTCTTAGAATAAAGAGGGAAATGTCCACTTAAGTCTGTACTATCCTTTGAATGTTCGAAGGCCTCAAAATATTAATGTACCAAATGTTTGCAGGGTCTTTTTTATATATTACCTCATATTCCACCCAGGTCAGATCTGATGAGAAAGAGTTCTTTTTTCTTTTTGGTTAGATTCTAGATGAAACCCACAATTCAAACTACAATAGAATAAGTTTGCTAATACTAATAGCATGTATTGAACACTAAGCACTGGCCGCTATTCTAAGCATGTTCTGTGTTTTCACTTATTTAATTCTCACAAGTACTCTACGAACTAGGTACTACTGTTGCCCCTAAATTATAGATGAGGAAATGGAGGTCCGGAGAGGTTTAAAAACCTGCTCAAGGTAACACAGCAAGTTAATGGCAGAGTCAGAATTGCAACCCCAATAGTCTGGCTGTAGAGTACGTTTGAAACCTAACTACTGTGTGCACAAGGCTAATGATTTATGGATTGCTTGAATAACTAAAGGTGATGTCCCCAACTTTGTTACAGATATCCCCAAACTTCTTTAATGGATTGATTGTCATAACTTCACCACCTTACAGCTCTTTTTTCCACATGAAACTTGCCAAAATACCTTCAGACTAAAGGGAAAAAATGTTAACTGCTTTCTTCAAATTGAATTTTATTAGCAGAGAACTGGTTGGTATTAAGATCATTGCATGAAGAAAATGTAAATTAGCCGCTTACTCCAAAATAGTATTAGAGACTGCAAGTGTTAAACATGTCTGTTCCTCTTTTTCCCTTTATTTGTCATCAGTAAATAACAACTTAATGATTAACATCATAAAAGGTTACATAAGAGTTTTAGAAGAATTTAGATTTTCTTTACAAGGTAGTCATCCTCATTTTTATAAACCTGACATCAGTGTTAAGCCATTTTTACCCCAGGTTAAAATTTGACTGACCTATTCTGTTGCTGACTGAGTCATACCAGGTCACTGAAACCTAAAATAAGTATGTTGTAAGCATCGTGTAACAATTATAACCTATTTAGAGCCAAGATCCACTTAAGACATGTTGGCTTCTTTTCTGCATCACTGAGATGGCCGACACGTCCATCAATAATGTGCTGAAGTTCTCATTAGCTCTCTAGACAGGGAAGGATGCCAGCAAAATGTACAGAAGTAAATTCACTGGAATCTCTTTGGTCAGGAATTATGACTTTTCTATATGTCAGCCCACATGTTGCTAACAGATATTTTTACAAAAATGTGTTTTGTGGTTTGATTTGACCCATGGTTCATCTGAATCCAGGCAGTTACACTTATATTAAGGGTTCTGCTGTCCGCTTTTTCTCATCTTGAGAAATGTCAAAAGGCACATATCCTGCATCTAAAGGAAACATGAGAAACAAAAATGGAAATACCTGAAGAGTGCTTTCACATGTATTAATCAAGGGACAGCTGCTGCCATTTCCGAGGCACTGCCCTGTGGTTGGCTGAGCAGATCCACATGGGCTTCGGAGCAGGAATTAAGAGTCAGACATGCTGTCTCTGTGTTTAGGTGAAAAGGCCACTTTAGCAAGTATAGTAAAATGTGTAGACTCAGGTAAGACTCCAAGGGAAATTTTGCCCCTTGAGTTTGGATTGGAGAAATGACCCAATCTCAAATACCACGCACTGTGGAAGAGATGTGGACCATGTATTTTTTCCATTTCTTCCCCTTATAAGATGGTAATTTCCCCTTAGGGATTTGGGCTTCTCCGTTGTATGCATTAATAGGGAGATGGGGGAGAGAGAGTCAGGAATTAAAATCATTTTATGGTAAGCGTCTCTGCCTTTTCAACTCTCTGCTTCGCTTTGCAGAACTCGTCAGGAAAATCATCCAGGTGACGACTGTGCATTTTGATGTTAACAGATCCTACTCTTACTGGGTAGACAACCAGTTAACAACATGAAATAAGGCGGTGATGGTTTTTGAAATGAAATAATGTTTGATGTAACCTCGAGTTTCTCTCTGAACTCTGACCACACTGTAGAAACCGCTAGGAGGAGGGGGAGCAGCTCTGTCAGGCACAGAATTGCACCCGGGGAAGAAAAATTAATCCCAATACTAAGGGAGACGCCTGTGTTCTCTCACATGATATTTAGCAGCAAGAGCAAGGAGAGGGATGTTTCTTTCTTTGTGTAATGTGCAGTAGTTATAATAAACACAAGATTTCTAAATCTCAGAGGACTCTTCTTGACAGTTGCTTGATAACAGCTTTTTCATTCCATAGTTTTGACAGTTTGTGTGTGTTGCCATATCTAGTGTAAACTAAAACATCACTGTCATTCTGTTTTTCTTTTGTATGTGGCTTTTTTTTCATCTTTAGGATAATGAAAAAGATGGGCTTTTCACTTGTAGACTAGAGTAAGGCAAGTTGTGTGTGGAGATTAGCATGTGTTTATAAGTTTTGAAAGATTCAAGTTGACAGCAGAACACTGCTTTAAATATTTTTTTCTCCATATTGCATCAGTAAAAGTATAAGTGGGATGTGTAAGTTTTCTCTTAATCTTTTGATAAATAGCACATCTTAGACATCTGTGTGGGTACCTATATTATTTATTGGTGGTTATTGAAAATGAATGACTGCAATGAACATCTCTAGAGCTCCTGGCTGTGTAGCCTTTGAGTGTAGCCTTTGATAAGTGGTAAGCATCCTTTATCTTACTGTTACCAGGGTCTTGCCCTGCCCCACGTAGGTGCTTTTCAGTCCCTCAGTATGCTTCCCTTCACTTGATGGATCCCTATCCTACCCACCTCTGTCGGATTTATAGTTCTGCTGTGTTATTAGTTTGTGTCCAAACCAACCGAATGATGATGCTGTTGTGGGTTTATCTGGAGTAACTCTAGAAACTGCACTGCATCTGCACTGTTTGAGAGGCTGCAGGGCAGGTGATGGGTCAGAAGCCCAAGTCAGGATCAGAGCAGTCTTTACTCATCAGGTGCAAACTCTCAGATTCCCCAAAGTCAGGAAGGGGTCCCATACCTGAGAGACCTTCCCCCCTCCAGCCCCAATAACCTGTGATTTGTAGAAGTCTCAGTGAGGTTATTTTGCCATCAAACCAAATTTGCTGTAGCATAGCAAAGCTCCCAATGCCGTCATCTGGCATGTTACAGACAAATTCCAATTACTTTTCTACTTCGAGCTATTGTTAAACACTACAAGCTAGCTGACAGTAAAATTATAAATACAGGTGTTGTCACACTACACTATAATCAGAATTTTAATTTGAATTTTCATTTGTAAAGCCTTTTTTTTAGATGAAAATGGGAATAGAATTAGTTTTATTGACAGTAAAAAGACATTTTGAAAGCTTCCTAAATCATTACCTGTATTTAGCAGGAGGAAAAATTGTATATGTCCATGTAAAAAGAAGAGTTTTATTATCACATATTTACTCATTATATTTGGTGGTAAATAAAACGGGGAAGACATGTTTGACAAATGATTGACGGAACTCACTAGGTTTTTGCTTCATCAGAACAATAGACAGACATAAATATATATTTTGCTTTTGTTTTGTTCTGCTATTACTAATGCAGACCTGTAGACAAAATCTTCTTCTAGCAAATTAAGTACAGCCTGTTGGGAGTCTGCATGCAATGCTAAACTTTTTATTTGGCAATTTTCTCTTTTCACCCAGATTCATCATCTGTGGTGCTCTTTTTCCCCTTTTGCATGGTGGTTGGAGTGGATTCCCCCTTCTCAAGTCCCTTTTTTTTCCCCTCAAGGCATTTAGTGTCGTGTCTGCCAGATTTCAGTGATGAGCAGCGAATTGCTTTTAAAGTGGGCATTATGCCAGTTCAGCAGCACAATGGAAAACCAATCTTCCACCATTCTACTTTTGATGCTGTTATTGTAGCATTTTAGATAACTGCTGCCACAAAAAAAAAGAAAGAAAAAAAGATGTGCTCAATTGCTACCAGTTAGTCAAGTTAAATCCAGAGTAGCATTAAAATTACTCTGAAAACTGTTTGTCAGAGGTCATGTGCCGTCTGTGGCTGCCGCACAAGGGATGGATGTTCTGTTCAGGTGGGAGTTTTTCCCTTTATTCTTACTGTGACTGACCAGCTCTCTAAATAGCCCTTCACTACCTGTTTACTTATTGTCTTCACCTCCCTGTTGAAAAAATGTGTCAAGCAGAAATGTTGAAAAGTTTCTTTAAAGTGCTGGAAATAGCAGGAGAGTGAGTTGTTCAGGGTGCTAGAGTTTGTACAGTGTGAAAGCAAAAAAAAAAAAAAAGTGGGAGAGCAAGAACATAATTCTCTGGTTTCTATAGCAAGATTACTGTTTTCTTCTTTTTATCTTCACTTTTCAACCACTGGGTTCACTGTTCTACTTTTTTTTTTTTAATAGCACAAATGGAATTTATCCTCTCTCCATCTCAAGTTCCTCCCCTCCCTCCACTGACTTTGCTTGTGAATGAAAGGAACTCCTACTATGACTATGGGACAGATGGCAGCTGTATATGTTATATTTGATGTATTTTGGAGTGAGCCATATTTTAAAATTCAAGGCCAATAGATGGGCTATTTTGAGAGTGGCACTAGTGCTATCCTTTAAGCCTGCTCCATTTCCTCCAAATTTAGTTAGACTTTAAAAATTACATAAATAACCTGTAATCTGTGCTCAAAATAATTGAGTTGTGATCTATTAACTGTATTGCAGTAATAATTAAAGCAACTTCAATTTCTGGGCTGCCTTCTAAAAAGTATATGTTCCTTTATCTTTATATTTTCTCTAATGGATTTTTCTGTTTTATGTTATTCATATCTCTAGTATCATCAGATTCTAACCCTAATGAAGGCAGGCACTTTTGTCTGTTTTGTCCATTCCTGTGTCCCAGGGCTTAGAATAGTATCTAGCACATAGTAGGCACTCAGTAAATATTTGTTGAATGAATTAATTATGCTTCTTTGGGTACATCGAATTGTAGTGTATTTACTTATTTGTATGTTTTCCTCTCCAGCTAGAATGCCAAACTGTGCTCCTGAAATACAACAGGCATGCTAAGAAATTTTTGGAATCCTTTCTTCATCTCTCTCCTATCCCAAATTGTACACGACACCCAGTCAGTACTTAATAAATATTTGTGTAATAAACAAAGCCCAAACACAATTTATTTGCCAAAGAACGATATGGTCATTTGGTGGTAGAGATGAGGATAGGTTAATGGCCCATCAAGCAGTATTTGTTAAGAGTCTGCAAGTTCTTAGCCTTATGTTAACTCAGAGTTCTTTCCCAGGTATCCTATTGGTTTTCTGGGCTTATTGCCAAGCATATTTTAGATCCATATTTTCCTTCAGTTTGCAGTTTAAGAGCATTTTAATTTTTGCTAAAGCTTGCAAAAAAAAAAGCTCTGATAATGATTCAGTCAATATCAGTAACCATCCCATTTGCTAGTGCCATCTAGATGAATTCATTGTGTGGATCGTCCTGTCTTACTGTGGGGAGGGAGACTGCTGTGCATGGTGGGAGGGCCTCTAGCAGTTCGACCTCTCTCAGCACCATTTACCTCTTCTGTGGGATTGTGGTTTAGTCATTCTGTCCTGTCCTCTACTACCTGCCTCCCCCAAAACTCCCTGCTTCCATCTGCAAAATGAGGACCTAGAGGCCGCTTAACAAGGTCAGAGGCTTCACAGAATTCAGTGATTTAAGAACTGTACTGTGTAAGAGATACACTGCTTTCCCTTTTAATCATTGAGTGTAAGAGACACACCGCTTTCCCTTTTAATCATTGAGTCTTAAATGTAACATAGCTTTAAATGGATAGCAACAATTTGCAAATCAGTAAGACCCATTTTGTAATTAGCTTTGGACTAAGCATTAAAAAGTATACATTGAGGATTATGGTAGTGAAAATGCCAAGCAGTGTGGGGATTCTTTCTTAGCAACTAAAACTGTGCATATTAAACATACAGAAATGGGGATGGTGAGTTTCAGTTTTGCCACAAGGGTTATGCATTTATTTGAGAAGAATCTGCGATGTATAATACAGCATTCCCTAATATGCTCATTTCATCTTCCCTGCTATCATTGAACCTTCATCTAAGAAGAGCCAAGGAACAAACTGAAATAAAGATTCAGATTTTTATTAGAGTAAATGTAAACACATATAGAGTGGAACATTTTGCCTTACATGGCTTAGCATCAACATTTTACAAATGAAAAAAAAAAATCAGTGTGTTTATTCTAACATCCTGCATCAATACTGGCAAAAATTCCAAAGACTTTCAGTTGCTTGGGCCAAACATGGAAAATTTTATATAAGAATGCTGAGGAGACCTTTTGCACTTTTTAAGATAAATCATGCAGGCTGGAGAGTAGGAGAATAAGAGTTTTGTGTGTGTGTGTGTCCCTTTACAAAGAGAGTTTGGAGGAAAGAGCATGAATGAGATTTGTGGCCTTGTGAAAACCTCTTTGGCCTATGATGTCTCTTCTGTTTAACTTATGGGATTGTTGTTAGGATAAAATAAGATGTGTATTTTTTGAACCCTCTATACCAGGAGTTGGCAGATTTCTTCTGTGAAGAGTCAGATAGTCAGTAGTTTCAACTTTGAGGACCAGTCTCCTTTGCAGCTATTCAACTTTACCACCATAGGCATAGATAACACAGAAACAAATGGGCATGGCTGTGTTCCAATAAAACTTTACTAACAAAAACAACTGGCAGCCTAGATTTGGCCTTCAAGCCATAATTGCTAACCCTTAATAATGAAATAATGAAGGCGCAGTGGCTCACACCCATAACCCCAGCACTTTGAGAGGCTGAGTCAGGTGGATCACCTGAGGTTGAGAGTTCAAGACCAGCCTGACCCAACATGGAGAAACCCCGTCTCTACTAAAAGTACAAAATTAGCTGGGCGTGGTGGCGCATGTCTGTAATCCCAGCTACTTGGGAAGCTGAGGCAGGAAAATCACTTGAACCTGGGAGGCGGAGGTTGCAGGGAGCCGAGATTACACTCCAGCGTGGGCAACAAGAGCAAAACTCTGTCTCAAAAAAAAAAAAAAAAGAAAGAAAAGAAAAGCATGAAACATAAAATACCAAATATTCTAATTACCCCAAGTCAGTACCTGGCCACTCTCGTACAGTGTAGGACTAAAGGGACTACCTTTTTCTAGAGAAAGCCACTTTCCATTGTTTTTAGTTCAGTCTTTTCAATTTTTCACTAAACTCTCTAGAGAGAATTTAAATTCAGTCCTGCTTGTACAGGTTGAATATTCTAAATCTGGAAATCTGAAGTGCTCCAAAATCCGTGACTTTTTGAGCACCAACATGACACTCAAAGGAAACGCTCATTGGAGCATTTCAGAGTTCAGATTTTCAGATGCTCAACTGGTGAGGGTAGTGCAGATATTTCAAAATCCAAAATACTTTTGGTCCCAAGCATTTCAGATACGGGATACTCAATCTATATTTATCAGTGGCTTCACTTTGGCCACCCACTGTCACAAAAGCATCCAAACTTTTCTCTAAGAAAGGGTTCCTTTCTTATGACAGTCAGTTTCCTCAGAGCCATGGCATTAATGATGGTGGGGGAGGGATGCCAGTATTAAAATAGCTATGTAGGGTGGAGCACTGCCACCCATTACCTCCCCTGGATAATCCTTGAGTCTTTGGTTGGTGAGAAGAGTTGAAAAAGAGGGACACGGGCTATGTTAGTGATCAACCAGTTAAGGTTTCAAGATATATGAGTTCAAAGCTGCAGTGAGCCATGACCACTGCTCTCCAGCCTAGACAACAGAACAAGAGCAAGACCTTGTCTCTGAAAAAAAAAACAAAAGAAAGAAAAAGATATATGATCAGAGGACCAGTAGCTCACACGTGTAATCTCAGCACTTTGGGAGGTCAAGGTGGGAGGCCAAGAGGTCAAGACCAGCCTGGGTGTCATAGCAAGACCCTGTTTGCACAAAAAAATTTAAAAATTAGCCAGTTGTGGTAGTACATGCCTGTAGCCCCAGCTACTTGGGAGTCTGAAGTGAGAGGATTATTCGAGCACAGGAGTTTGAGGCTACAGTAAGCTATGATCATGCCACTGCAGTCTAGCCTGACAGAGTGAGACCCTGTCTCAAAAAAAAAAAAAAAAAGATGTATGGTCAATTTAAAAGTCTGCCTTTGACTTTATCACTCTGATTTTCAGATTTCTTAAGTCCTTAAATTTCTCCCCCCCACTCTTAGGGTGCTCCACACTAAGTTACTGAGTTCTCCTGTATTTCCACCAGTTATCCAGAGCATTGGCCCTCTCTGCTAGGCAGCTTCTAAGATGGTACCCAGTGACCATTTACTTGTGCCGTGGTCCTCTTCCCTTGGGTATGGCCTGGATCAGGTGACTCTCTTCTAACAAATAGAATACAGCAAAAGCGATGAAATGTCATTTCTGAGATTAGGTTACAAAATATTTTGACTTCTGTCTTGAGCACTCTCACTCTCTCACTCACTCACTCTGAGGGAAACCAACTGCCAAATTGTGAGTTGGGGAAGCCCACGTGATGAGGAACTGGGGCATCAGTTCAGCAACCTAAGAGGAATAGCAGCCACATGAAGAGAACTTGGAAATGATCCTTGCCCCATTGAGCACTCAGATGAGACGGTGGGGCTGACACCTTGACTGTAGCCTTCTGAGAAACCTTGAGCCCGAGATGCCCAGCTCAGCCATGCTTGGATTCCTGTCCCACAGAAACTGAGAAACGTATTTATCGTGTGTTGTGTTTAGCCAGCAAATGGTGGGATGATTTGTTACACAGCGATAGTTTACTAATAAACCCCGTAAAGTGCAGTGCTTATTTAATGCTTCTGTTTCTCGTAATTGTTTGACAGTACTTTGCATGTAGCGGGTTATCCACAGATACTTGTTTACTGATCAGTTTACACTAAATATATAGTCATATATTTCATTATTATTTTGCCAGAATAGTGGTTTGGCTTAATCAAAAATGTTAATTTTTTTCTCCACAAGGTATGTAACTCTCACCATCTTGAGGTATGGCATCTGTAGATGCATGATACCCAAGCAGGAAGGGAACATGCCCTACCCGAAGATACAGAACCCAAGAAAGGCTGAGTGCCCCGTGGAATCGTAGCTTTATCCTTCCCCAGTGTACAGAAGGGAAAGGGTGTTTGTTACAGGAATCTTGCCTTAATGTCAGGATTTAGGAAGGCACGGCCTCTTTTCTACAGTCTATCCAGAATGTGATGGTGGCCTGGAACGGTAAGGGCCCCAGCAAGAAGACCTGTTCATAGCACAGCTGTTACCTTCACCATCCAACTATGGCCTCACCTTAATTCCAGCTGTTTATATTAGTCAGAACTGTCCCAAACACAGTAGCGTGGGCTGTGAGAACAGGAGGCTAGTGAGAAGGGAAGATACACAGAGGATTAGGAAGCAACCAAGGCATGGCCTATGTTCTTTTGCCTTTATCCCCAAGAGAACAAGAGCTTAGCTGATGGCACAGCCTTGGACCCAAGAAATGTAACAGCCATTCCTTCAGGTGCCTATTTGCATATTTGCTATACCCTGAGGGCTTTTTTCTTCTCCCCACCTGTGGTAAATGACCGTGTACACTGGACTGTATTTACTGCCTATCTGTTGTCATCATTGTCATCAACTAACATTTGCTGACCATTAACGTGGTCTCAGAAACTGCCTGGGCACTCTAATCCATCAACCTATGCATTCATTAAAGTGAAGGAAAATAAGCAGAGGCTTGACATTCAGAAATAAGAGCCCAGAAATGATTCCAGAATTTCCGATTGTAAAGCTAGTGCCAACTCCCAGTCCACACTCACTGCATTTAATGCATATGCATTTTCTTTCCTCCCATCTGCTCTTCCTTCCCAAGAATGCCCAGCCTGTGCACACACCCACATCCCGTTACCTCTCCAAAGTAAATGATTTCCAGTTCCTGTGGGTATTGCATGTCACCACATAGAATTAAACAGCCTGAGTTTTTTTATGCACCCATGTTTAGAAGCCTTGTAAGTAGAGATGAAGATGTTTATCAAGATTAGAAATGCAGCTGGGCACAGTGGCTCACACCTGTAATCCCAGCACTTTGGGAGGCTGAGGTGGGCAGATCACTTGAGGTCAAGAATTAGAGACCAGCCTGGCCAACATGGCAAGACCCTGTCTCTACTAAAAATACAAAAATTAGCCAGGTGTGGTGGCAGGCACCTGTAGTCCTAGCTACTTGAGAGGCTGAGGTGGGAGAGTTGCTTGAACCCAGGAGGCAGAAGTTGCTGTGAGCCAAGATCCCACCACTGCACTCCAGCCTGGGTGACAGAGTGAGACTCCATCTCATAAATAAATAAATGAATAAATAAATAAATTAGAAATGGTATGTGAGCAGTAAAGATGTTATATATGCTTCTTGGATATTGTTGCTGACTCAAGACTTGAAAAGACTGGAGTCTTCAGGAGGAATGGTACTGGTGGAAAATGTTATTTCCATAATAAGAAGTTGTGAGGTCACTGAAATCAGACATACCTACAATTTTTGTAGTCCTGCTTTTCAGTTGAGGAGGGCCATAGAAACTTACCAAAATCTTGAGAATGAGGCCAGTTGCGGTGACTCACACCTGTAATCCCAGCACTTTGGGAGGCCCAGGCA
>JAZHEH010001747.1:0-245000 GCA_036589455.1 Ateles fusciceps | reverse complement strand
CTCCCTTCTGGCATCGCCCTCTGCTTTTCCCCAAACTTCCACTGACCAGCCCTTCCTGGTAGTTGGGCCCTGTGGCACCTCCATTTGCTTTGAGTGTGACGGGTCACTGTTCACCACCACTAGGCTGCAGCAAGCCTGTGTTTGTTGAACATGAAAAAGACCAATGGTGAGAGAATTATAATCACACTTCTAAATACTTGTCAGATCAGCCTACAGCCTAATAGAGCACTTGAGCTAAACCATGGATATTTTATTCTTCTTGAAGGCTGTATTTTGGTATCAACAAAAAAGAAGAAAAAAGAAAGAAAACTGAAGATAATTATTTCTAAGTAGGAATGGAACTGGATAGTGGACTAATAGACTCTTCAAGCCTTCAGAAATATTTTAGCATCTAAGATGTGATTTAATGGGTGAGAATGGTCCTCTAGGCACTGGCTGATCGATAAACACATTGCTCACTCTGTGTGCCTGGCACTGTGACTTGTAAATTTCTTTTTCTAAGTAAGAATTGACTCAAAGATGGTTTCTTTTTGTTTCTTACTTTGAGAAATGTTTATACACTCGCCATGTGATTCAGGGCCCCAAATGTCTTTGTCTTTAAAATATGGATGTCACTTGAGATCTTTCAGCTACTGTGCATAGCCAGAGGCTCAGTTCTGCTGATCGATATTCAGGAGAAATGCAGGCCAGAGGCTCCAGCAGCTCTCTGTAGGTCAGATGGCTCTACGTGTAGAGAGTGTAGAGGGGTGCAGTTTTCTTTCAAATTTTTCTAAGGCTTCCTGCATTCCACCCCTTACAGCAAAGCTCACGTTGCATTGAGGGAGGGAGGCTATGGATTGGAAAAGGTGGGAGAGCTGAGAACTGTATGGTGGGAAGCCATGCAATTAAAAAACTGACTGAAATTATTACCTGATTTCATAATTGACAGAATATTTAATTCAGATATAGTAAATTGACACACCTCTACACAGAGACAATTATGACTGACTGTATAACACCTGACAGAATCAATTATAACTGACTGTTGTTTGATACCTTTGCACGGAAATAAATGAAACAGACATTCAGAACAGAGACGGCTGCTGCCTGTGTGCCTAAGCCTGCTTTAATTAAAATAAAATAACCAGTAGGCGATGTTAAAATGTCTTTGCCTCGTGGTTTCTAGTTCAGTGTGTTTCTTTAGTCCAAAAAGGGTTTTATAAAGAGTAAAGCTGAAAAGAGATTTTTGGTTTACTGACATGGAGCTAAAATATGTGAAGTAGAGAGAGTTTCCTTAGATGGGAAAATACTCCATTATTTTAATAGAGCTAGCATTTTATTTGATCAGTAGACTTTTATATAAAAGATTTAAGAAAGATCAACCTGCAGATGACGGTCTAGTTCATCCCATATAGGAAAAAAATGGAACTTTCATTATTTTAAGGTTTTAGATTCTAATCAATAGAAATCAACTTTTAAATAAGCAGTTCATTTTGTCATCTGATAAAATACTTTGTGAATAATTAATATCTAGGCTACCTTTTTTTTTTCCATCATTTTCATAGGGGTTAGGGGCAGAAGATTTTTGGTAATTAGTATATAACCACAAGGAATCAGAGTAAATAAGCTTTACATACACGTTCCTCAAATGTTATTCACAAGAAAAGTTTAAAAAGGAGATGAGCTTTGCTGGTGTACTAAGATGAGCGATTTCTGGGTGATACTTCAAGCCATTAGAGTGTATTTCAGTGGCACACGCACTTGTGTGTAGGAAGAGCGTTTCCTCCCCGATCTCGACGAAGTTTGGCTTTGTGGTGCTGGTGGCGAAGACAGCAGTAAGCAGGGCCAGTGGCATCTCTGGACAGGGATGGGATGGCTGTAGATCTTCTCTGTCTCTTGCCTGATGGCCTGTTGGAATCTTGTGACAGTTGTTGGGTGCCTGACCTGCAGCACCTGAGGTGATGGCATCATTACTGGTAGGCTGACTCTCAAAACCAAAGCAGGGGGAAGGAATCTGGGTTTTACTGGCCACATTAACTGGCTTCCACTATTTAACACCTGTATTTTCCCCTGAATTCTAAAGTGGTGGGTGTAGTATTGACAGAAACAGGGTAACAGTTTAATATGAAGCCTAACGTGGGTGGCCCAGGTGCCTAGAGGAGGAGGAGAAAAACCGGGAAAAAGGGTGACTCCTTCCCCCTCAGCCTCTGCCCCTGTCGTGGCCTATGACAGCTAGTCCAGTTCTGTTTCCAAGACTTTCCATATGTTATTGATTAAATTCTCATTGGGGAAGCAAGTGGGAGCTTTTATCTGCATGTCTAACTGGCGTGGAATGGTGCCTTGGCCGTATTGACCGGCTATGGGATATGCTGGCGGTCACAGTTGTCTTTTACGAGGAAGAGCACCGAGTGACGGTGGTTGTCATTCTAACTCTGGTGTGTGGCAGCGTAAATAGTCCCCTTTCCAACTAACCTGGTGGGGAAAAGTCAATATCCCATCAGCAGAGGAGGTAAACACATCAGGAGCCGTGTCCTCTCTTTTCCTCCCCCTGCTCCGTATTACTGCAGCTCTTTAAATGTGCTCTCCCCAGTCATCAGATGCATTTGTGTCATTCACATGCACGGGGTTGCTGGCCTGCTGCTCCGGCCTGCAGGGAGGCAGCCGACACTGGTTGGGGCCATTGTTGTATATTCCCAGACTCGGATAATTAGAACTTTCAAATTGTCTTTCCATTGAGGTCCCCCTCTCTCTTTCACCCCCTTTTGGGCATTTAAATTCTCTATAAATCCTGTTCTTTAAAGGACAATTTATGTAATTCAGAAAAGGTTGTGGAGAATAAATGAGAATGTATAGCCAAGAAACAAAAATCTGGAGTCTGAGTTTCGTTTTCCAGGTGTTTTGTGGACTTGAGTGTTGCTGTTGTTGGAGGTTTGCTTTCTGTGAGTGGCGCGCTCTCCCCCTCTGTGTTTCCTTCCTGGCCGGTTTCTATCAGGAGGTGCTGGACAGCCTTGCTGCTCCCAGGCCCTTTGGCACAGGGCAGCATCTTGTGGGGACAGAGGCCTCACCTCAGGATCAGCTGATGTCTGAGGCCTGCACATTTCTATGTGGGAGTAGAGATACAGTGGCAGGGGAGTGGGCAGAGGTGAGCCTCTCCTCAGGTGCGGCCTGGGGGTTCTGGCTACCTGGGTTTGCATGTCTACAACCCTGATGACCCGCTGTGTAACCTTGGGTAGGTGACTTAACCTCCCAGTTTCCTCAGCCATCAAATGGGGATTAGGAAAAAAAAAGAAAGAAAAAGGCAGCCTCTCCGAACACCTTACCGGGTTCCTGAACAAACACAGTGTCATCCCCCCAGGTGACCATCCTCTTCACCCAAAAGATCAGACCTGAGCATCACAGCCCCACTGCTCCTTTAAAAGAACACCATGTGGAAGTAGCAGGCTCTGGGAAGGGAAAGGAGAGATCTTTCCTCTGACTGGTACCCCGCTCACAAGGGCAAGGCCAGGGGTGACTGGGTTGAAGGAGCAGGAGAGCAGGGCAGAAGTGCTGCATACCCTGAGCTCACACAGTGTGGACAAAGAAGAGCAAACAAAATTTGGCCGTGGACAGACAGGTACTCTCGGGCCGCTCACCCCCTCGCCTCTTTGAGCGAGGGAGGTTTTGTTTAGCAGAGGGACGTGGGCCGGAGGGACCAGAGGAAGCTGACTAGGCCCAGCTGATCTGGGAAGTTGGGGCTGGAAGGCACCAGACGCCATAGCTACCTTTGAGACTAGGTATTTCCTGCCACATCCAGACTTCACAAGCAGTTGCATGCATGTGCTCGCAGCGCCCGTGAAAGGGGCGTCTGTGAGTGGAGCTCACCTTGTCTGCTACACATGAGCGTGCACCTGCAGTTCACATCAGTAGAGGGTGGCCCCGTACCGCAGTGTGCTGAGTCAGCTAGGTGCTGAGAGGCAGACAGGCAGGGGAAAGGAAGAAAGGCTTTCACAGAGGAATGGTGGGCGGGGGCTTTATCGGACTGACCCCAGGGATAGAACCGAGATAGGATGGTGGAGCTACAAACAGAATCGCATCCCTTTCTCTGGTGGAATACTGGATGGTCTTTAAAGAAACTACCTGAGGCTTCTAATCTCTCTCTCTCTCTCTCTCTCTTTTTTCTTTTTAGATAAATTGAAGAAGCAATTTTTTACCCCCAAAGTTTTGCAGGAGTACAGAAAACTCAAGAACACAGCAGAGCAGTTCTTGTCCCGAAGTGGCTACTCTGAAGTGAACCTGAGCAAACTCTTCGCTGGTTGTGCTGTGAAGTCCTAAGGGAATCCCAGGAGTAACCAAGGAGGGGTAGTTGAAAAATCCCAGCTTCCTCTGTGCCTCCGCTCTGGCCCTAACTGCTCCTCCAGCATCTGTTTCTCCCTTGGGACTGTGTCTCATGTGTGTGTGAATGTAGATCAGGAAGGGGAACTGCAAAAATGTTTAGTCTAGTGTTCCTAAGCATCCTAGAAGCCCCTGTCTTCATATTAAGATATACTGCTTCAAAACACAACTCCAGAGCTCCTCCCCAAGCACCTGAAGACCCGGTTTGCTACTTGGATTGAGCGTAGCTGGAATAGAAGTGACCCCAGGCTTTGCCCCAGGGCCTTTAGCCTAGGTCGCCTCCCCAGAAAGAGAGCCTGACTGAAGAACTGATGTTTTGCCTTTTCAGGTGCCAATTAAAATCAGTCTAAATCTAAATGCTTCTCCAGCCATCCAGGACTGGCTGTCCTTTTCAGTCTGGTCTTTTTTTTTTTTTTTTTTTTTGTATTTTTAGTAGAGGCAGGGTTTCACCATGTTGGCCAGGATGGTCTTGATTTCTTGACCTCATGATCCGCCTGCCTCGGCCTCCCAAAGTGCTGGGATTACAGGCGTGAGCCACCACGCCCAGCCCCAGTCTGGTCTTTTATATAGGTAACTGAGGGGGGAGATTTAGAAGCCTTGCACTCACTAAATAGATTAAATAGAGCAGACTTGTTTATTGAATCGCTCCAAAGTCCAGCAGACACACACTGAGCAGGTGGTTTATGCTCACATTCCCTTTTTGCCTCTTAAATAGAAAGTGCATGTAAAGGTTTATACAAGAAAGCGCATTGAAAATAAATACTGTGATACCCTAATCATTCATTAACCTGTGTAAGGATTGGGGTGAGGATCACTGTATTGTGTTCAGAAAAATTGGTGGGGGGGGGGATGCTTAATTTGCCCTGGTGCTTGCTATTTTTTTCTCATTTCTTCAGAATAGGACCCTCTGTGGCAGCAGCAAAATGTATTTCAGTATGGCGGTCTTTGCTCTCTTACATTATTGGTAAGATTATACTAACAAATGTTTCCCCTTGTACAACTATGCTGTGTTTTTAAAAAACGTTGACCTGTGTGTTTTCATAAAAGAAAAAGTGTGTTTTGCCTTCAACATAAAAATAAAGTTTTCTGAAGGGAAAGCAGTTGTGGTGAATCCTTACCAGGTCCAAAGAGTTGACTATAGGGACAGCAAGGAGTAAAATGTGACTAGGGCCAGTTGTTGTGGCACACACCTGTAGTCCCAGCTACTCGGGAGGTAGAGGCAGGAGGATGGCTTGAGCCCAGGAGTTCAAAGCCAGCCGGGGCAACAGAGTGAGACCCCTAAATACATACACACGTACATACATACATATATATGTATATGACTAGAGGCCATCCCCCTTTCAAACCTCGGCCTAGTTTCCTCATAGCCACCTCTATCAGAACCCAACTCAGGAGTGCACAGCATGATATTTGGTGGAATGTTCTGAGAAGCATTCAGAATTTCTGTGACTTTAAGTCGTTTAAGAGAGGAAGTATGGTTTCTCATGTGCTTTGCTGACTGGGAGAGCCACAGAGAGCCAAACCAAGAGCCCAGCAGCGTGTCTTTTTGTAGAGCAAGGTCTAGGGCTCCTGGGAGAAAAGCCACCCCCAAGAGGTCCCCCTAGTGAAGGAATACTGACAGGTTAAACAGTGCAGATGAAGCTGCCTTTTATGTTGCTTTTTCTTTGTATTTCTCTTCCTGAGCTCCCCCTCTGGCTCTCATCCCTCTCCTCCTTTCGCTTCCAGCTCTTGGACTGAGATTCTAAGTAGAAACACTGTGGGTTTCTAGCCCTGTCAGTTAATTAACTAACTTGGTACCGTGTAAGCTCTGCGGCCTGTCACAAGCTAGAACACCCAAGTTACTTCAGGAACTAAGGGATTAATGTGGTTTTACTGCTTCCCTGGTCAACTCTTTCAGTAACAGCTATTCTCATATGAAGTTAGAGAGATGGTTCTCTAAAGTGTGCTTACAGAGCCCAAGTTTTCTGAAGGGAAGGCATGTTTTCCTTGATTTCTGGGATCTGGGATTATATTAAATATAAATAGTTATCCTGAACTTGGTCATCAAGAACTCCAGGAGACTCAAGTAACTTCTCACTGGATTGTTTCTTGTGTCTGCCTCTAGATTATAAACACCCTGAGGGCAAAGACCATTTCTCTAGAATGTCAGAGGTTTCTAAGTACCATCCCTGAAAAGAGCTAATGCAGCAGTTGATGTTTTCGTATTAGGATCTGTTAGAACTCCAGGCACCTAAGGATTCCAGAATTTTGTGGAAAGTTGAAACTGTGGCTTTAAGAATTCCAGTAGATCTCTATTGGAAGATGGGAATATCACATACTTACTTTTCTCTGAGAGATGTTTCTATTCCTTGATTTGCCTTGGTTGATAGTGCACCCGGCAGAACTGATGTGAAAACTTGGCCCATCTTATTTGTAAGGAGAGAGCTGACCTGCAGGTCTCCATGGACTCAGGCGCAGGTCTCCATGGACTCAGGCACAGGTCCTAAACTCAGATTCAAAAAGTGAATGGATGAAGCAAACTGGGTTTACACTAGAGTGAGTGGCAGGGCCTGTGGCAAACAGGAGTGGGCAGGTCCTGTCCAAAGGGGCCAGCAGCTACTCAGTGATCCTGGGAGGGACAGGGCCCAGTGTGACCACATGATCCAGTTTTCAAGAGAAGCCAGGAATCTAAATATTCCACAAAGCTTATTGATTTCTAAACCTTGACAACTAATTTTTTTTTCTTTTCTTTTTTTTTATTTTTAATTTTCCTCTGCTCTTCTTTCTTTCCAGGAAGGCAACTAATTTTTTTAAATAAAACTTGAAACTCTCTGTGGGCCAGAGTAAACCTCTGGGCCAAAGTTTATCTGGGCCAGTTGGGAAATTCTACCATAAAAGAACCCTGTTCTTCTCAGAGCCCCCTGCCTCTGGAAAGGGCACCTTTTCTGTTTAATTTAGGAACTAGGATCTGACCTACAGCAGATCCTTGTACGCAGGCTTATCTTGGGAGACAATCTGCCAACCCTCCACCCTCCTACATATAAGGTGCATGGAGTGGGCCAGAAGTGGAAAATCCCACAGAGTATGCTTGATAAGATTTTAATTTGTCCAGAAAACAGATGGAGTTAATCTCATGACTGCTGCCCAGGATGTGGGGGCTAATGAAAGTTCCAAGACTGGGATCTGGGGATGGTGAAAGGGAAGGAATTCACTGCCCCTCACCACCACCTCTGTCTCCAGGCCTTGCTACCTCTTACCTCCAACACACACCATCCACCGAGACATACTTCTTCAAACATCATTTAAAATGAGTTTGGCGGAAGATGCAATGGTAAGGAAACTCAAAAAAAAACCCCAGATTTTCCTGTATGTATTAGGGTTTTAAGAAAAACACCAAGCCCCAGACCCTCTTGTCAGGATGCCCAACCCTTTAATTCAATGCTCTCATCCCAAATTTAAAGCTGCCATTCCCTGTTCCTCTCTCCCTCCTGCCCCCTCTTTCTCCTCTCTCCTCTCTCTCTCTCACCTAAATATTTCTTAATTGAACAGTTTGTGGTGGAGCTTCCTTATAGCAGTTTAATAGATTAACTCATCTCAGCCAGCCTCAAATTTCAGATTAAAATTCCTTCATCCCGAAGGCTGCATTATCAGGTTGTTGGAGGCTGTTTTCAAACCTTGGTTTTGAATAGCAGCGGCTCTGCATTAATTTAACCACTAAGCTAATAAGTAGGTTTCGTTTTGTTATGCTAAGCTTTATTGCTTTTCTTTTGATCAGAATGGTGTTGTTGAGCAAAGCAGCAGACAAGGCATTCTTTGATGAGGGAATTAGCGCTCCATTCTTCCTCTATTATTCATAGCGCAGTGGAATATGTAAGTACCTGAGGGTGTCAAAGGAGCGCAGGTTCTATTGCAAAGTGCTCGCCTTGTTTCTCTCAATAGCTGACTATGAGATGATAAACCGCTTAATACACTGTGCTAATTGGATGAGAGCAAAAAGAGATGGGAATTAAGGCGAGGCAAAAGGAGAAAGTGCAACCAGCCTTCAATTCACTCTTTCACCACTTTAACAGCACCAAAGGAGGCACAAGCTTTCTATAAGCAGACTAGAGGTTTTGTGCAGAGATAAAATGAACGTGTTAGTGGATTCAAGTAATACACTAATTATTGCACAGTATAAATACCACTACTGGTTTTATAACAGGGAGGTAAACTTCTTTTGAGAGGGTTATAGGATTGCTTGGCAGTGGTGTAGAACCTAATAAGGGCCCAGAGTAATAACCCCCTGGATTAACAAAATTGCTGCTTGTAGAAGTATGATTCAGGCTTTTACGAAGATTTCCGGAGAATGAATAAAAATGACTGAATGACATTTCTTAATGTATAACTGGTAATCGCTCCCTTTTCTTTAAAGGAAAAAAATATATATACTTCAAACTGGACCCTTAATAATGTCCAGGGATAGCAAGACTTCTTCCTCTGAAAAATGCAGGCCCCCCCCCCCCCCTCACCCGCCCCACTGTCAGGTAGTGGGTTTTCTTCTCCCTGCCCCCAGCCAAGCAGCTACTATCAGTGAAATACACAGTTATTCCAGGGACCTCTGTGTTCCAAAGTATAATTTTAGGCCCCATTTAAGACCTCCTTCATTCAGACACACTCAGTTTTGTCCATACACATACATGCTCACAGACACATTTTCTTCTCTACGAGCAAGTTGGGCTAACCTACTATAATATCCTTTTCTCTCACATCAGCCCGTTTTGTCACTCTAGTAAGATCGCACTTAAAGGATACTAAAAGAGAACTACGGGTGCTTTGGCTCTTGATACTACAAATCAGAAACAGCAGTAATGTTTGCCCCAGTTGGGCGGGGTGTGGGGAGTAAGAAAAAATGGGAGACTGGTCTGAGCCCATTTCAGCATGGACTTAATAGTTTAAGTCTGAGTTTTAGAGTCCCAAAGAGTCCCAAACTTCAACAGTCACTCTCCCTAATTCTCCCACTTACCACTTCCCTCACCACATGCCCAAGATGCCCACCCTGACTACTGTGCACAGTTCGGGCCATGGGTAGTTGGTGACTGAAGGACACTTCTGATAATATGCCAACTGCGCCCCTTTTGCCTTCCAGGACCGCCTCCAGATCTGGGCGAACCTGTCTGAAAATGTAGCAAATTAACCTACCCCCTTCCCCTCAACCCTCCTACAGAGGCCTGTCCCAGGCTTCAGTTACCCCTCACCCCAAGATGCTGTGGGGGTGGCCCTGGGAAAGCAGGTGTTGGGCCATTCTGCTTTGGGTGTGACGGACAGGCCATGCCCTGAACTGGGCTCTAGCAAACTCCCTGGGGCTCTGCGCGTCCTCCTCCATGGTGGAAGAGGTTTGCTTAAGGTTGGGGGGGGGTGAGCTGCTCCAGCATTGTGACCAAGTTCCAGATATTGGGGCCAAATTGGGTTGCCATTCATTAATAATGCTCACAATAAGATTAAATCATTCTGGAAAATCTCATAAAAATCCCCTAAGTACGCTCCAGTGGCTCTTTCCAATCCCCATCATTCAGCACTTGGGGAGGTTTGGAAGGAGAAGAAAATTGGTTTCTTTGCTTTTAATGCTGCTTTGAAAAGATACTCAGAGTTTGTCATGCGTGACATGTCACATGTTTAATGTGGACTTGCTGGAAGTCAGGGGGTTCTTAGCGTGTGATATTTATGGGGAATGTTGAGTGCAGAATGAGGTCCCTCCAGCTGGGGAAAGTTGAAAGAATAGGAGGCCCAGGACCAGGCTTGTTTGCAGCATCAGAATGACATAGGATTAAGAGTTTGTAAAACAAGGCGAGGGGTTCTCATTGGCCAGTAATAAATGTAATCCTTGGAGGTAATTTCACGCAATTTGCTTCTGTTCCATGGAAGGGTCAAATGAGAAAAAATGACTTAAAAAGAGTTCATTAACAGGAAGAATGGTATTGTTTCTTCGTATACCATCCAACTAGCAGCCTGGAGGGGGGGGGGGAAAGAAGCCCTACTAAACAAAAGGCAAAATCAACGAAAAATTGATATTGACCACAAAACACACACACACACACACACACACACACCCAACTCCTTTCCCTCAGTCTTCTCCAGCAGTTCCCCATCTCCTTCCCAAACTCTCCAGCGGCCCTGCCCACCCCAGGAAGGCTGCTTCGCTCAGGGAGACCCTATGGATGTGGAGTAGGAGAGTTTAGACTCGCAGACCTCCTGTAAGGCCCTAGACCCAGAAAGGAGTGTGTGGTGGGATGGTAGTTGGCGAGCAGCTCCCCATACCCCAGGCCAGGGCCCTTCTTGCGAGTGCCTCCCTCGTTTGTCCAGGGCCAGCGTAGGGTGGCAGTGATCCACCCGAAGGCCCAAGTGCTAGAAGCGGCCACCCAGCCGGCGAGCCGGGGTAGGCGTCCTCCCCAACGTTTGGGGCGGGCGGGGTCTCCGGGCGTCTGGACCGGGGGTTTGGGAGGGGAGGTTGAAGCGGAGGGGTAAAGGGGGGTGCCGGATAGAGGGCGAGCCCCGGGACATGCGGGCTCCAGCGCCGAAGCTGCCGGGCGGGCTGCCCACACCCAGGCGGGCGCAGCTCCTAGCAGGCCGCTGACCTCTGCCCGACCCTGCACCCTCCCTCGGCCGCGCACACTTGCTCCCTGGGCCTCGAGGGGACCCGGCCCCTCCTCCAGGGCGCGCGCGGAGCCCGACGGCCCCGGCCGGGAGACGAACCCGCACCCCTGCGGCGACCGACTGGCCGGTGGCGTGGCGGGACTGCCGGCCCAGCTCCGTGATCGCCGTAGTCCGGCCGTGGCACCCCGCACCCCTCCCGCCTGCCCCTCTCCCCAAAGGTCCGGCGCGCTAATTACAGCAAATTGAAACCAATTAAGCTTCTCTTCCCTTTCCCATCACCCTGGGAGCGTTGGCGAGACCCAGCCCCGCGGGCGGGCTTCCACAGAGCGGTCACCCGGAGGGGGCGCAGGCAGGGCCCGGGGGAGGGAGAAGCTGCGGTCTCCGCCGCGGGGAGGGAGGGGTGCGCCAGAAGTGGTTAAGGATTGCAAATCTGTTTGGGTCTCCTCACGAAACCTGAGTTGTTTAGATTTTTTTAAATGTGCCTGGATAAGTGATGTAATGACATTTGTAGAGTTAAGATCTGCCACTTGGATACCCCTCGCTGCCTTTCCATCACTACTGCTCCAGCACGTCTCTCTCTCTCTCACACACATACACCCACATACACACACACACACACACACACACACACACACACACACACACCCTCCTCCCTATGAACGTGCAGTGGAGCCCACCCTCGGGAGGGAGCGCCTGGGCTTCTCCTTCTCGCCAGTACCTGTCATCTCGGACTGCGCACTTCACTTCCTCGCTACGTGGCACTTTCCAACAGCTCCCTTCGCCTTCTGAGCCAAGATCCGCTTGCTTCAAATTTCAGACTCCACCGTCAACAACGCCCACCATCCACCCACCCATCCTGGAACCCACCCCCACCTCCGTGGCCGAGGACCCCCAGCTCCTGCTGCCACACAACCAGGGAGAGCCGAGATGCGCGTGGAAAGTACCGCGGCGGAGTCCTTATCCCTTGCAGGAAATCCAGTTCCCTTTGAGGATCGGATTCAAACCAGGGGCCTCTGCCATGAAAACGCGTGTGCAGATGATCCCAGGAGATGCCTGGACACTGGAGCCCACCCTTGACTCCCGGGGTGGTGGGGGGTGGGGGCTTTTACTGTCCCTCAGCGCCTGTATAGAACATTCACACTTCGTTTTGTTAAACATATAATTTTTTTTATTTTGAGCGTGACACTTCTCCACTAGATAGCAAGGAAAAGTGATAACAATTACACATTACACAAAAGTACTGTACCATTGCCTTTATCTTGAAGGTTTCGGAAGCCTCTACAGTTAATAAGTTAAATAAAGGGCTTGAGTACATAAATATTTGTCTAGGAACCCTACCGTATCTACAACACAGTAAGAATCTACAGGAGGACGAGGCTTTTACCATACCACGCTGAGTGCAATTGCGTTATAACATTTCAAATATACAAAGCTCTGTTTTTTTTTTTTTTAATAACAATGGTATGTACAGAATCAATAATCACAGTTTGGTGACTTCAACAGTCCATATTCTAGCAGAGTATTCCCCTTGGTTTGATATAAAAACCTTGGTTGGTGTATGATAAGAGAACAAGACAAGACGCCCCTTTGCTTTAAGTGCACTGTTAGCTATCTTACAGGCTCGCGTTCGCTTCCCGGGCCCTGGCTTCACGCTGGGGCCCACGGTGGGAGATCAACTTCGAGCGCCAAAATGCTATTAAAGAAAAAAAAAAAAAAAAAAAGCTAAGTGGGGTGTAGGAGGAAGAAAGGTTGAGTTTTTTAAATTTTTTACTTCAATATCAGGCGTGCTAGGGAAAAAACGCCCCGATATTTTCAGGAAAGTAAGAACGGGAGAGAGTGGACGTTGGAGTTGGAGCGAGGTTGGCAGTGGCAGGGGCAGGGGCAGGGGCAGGGGCAGGTGGACAGCCAGCCGAGGAGGTGCCACGTCCCGGAGCGGCCGAGGGCTGCCTTGCCCACGTCCAGACTGCTGCGAAGGCGGCTGTGCTCTCTCAGTGCCGTCTCGGACTGTGCTGGTCCTCTGTTTCCATTTGGTCTTGAGTGGTGCTGAGTGAGGTGACCTTTAGGGGCGCGCGCAGGGCGCAGGGGTGAAGGGCAGCCTTTAGCACACCTCCTTGCCCGTGCTGGTGCCCGGCAGGATGTTGAGCTGCGTGAGCTGCGCCGCGTGCTCCTTGGCCTTGAGCCTCAGAGCGGCTATGCTAGAAGCGCGTCTGTCTGCGGCCGCCGTGGCCGGGTCGGCCAGAGCGCCGGATGCCACTGCGCCCTCCACGGCGGGTGTGGGCTGTCTCAGGAGCGCGGCCGCGGTCGACGCGCTGGTCAGAGGGGCCATGGTGAAAAGAGGCCTGCGGGAAGAGCAAACAGCGCGGTCATGGCCTAGGGAGCTGTGCGCGGCGCCTGGGGCAGCGTCTCAGCCGCTTGTCCCTGTGGCAGCCGAGGGGCGCGGTACCCACGAGACCCCGGTGGGCTGCGGCGGGGGAGTGGGCAGGGGACACGGGTGGAGGCTGGAGCCGGCAGAGAGGGCTTTCCCAGGACAGGGAACCGACGGGGAGGGGCGGGGCGGAGAAAGACCGAGTCCAGATACTCCCCGAGGGGCCAGGCCGGGGTCCACAGGCAGGCGTGCAGAACCCAAGCCCCACGGCCCAGTGCGTGGATTCGGTGGTTTCGCTTAAGCGTACAGTGTATTCCAAGGCCAGGGGCTGCAATGACGCTATCTTCCAGGAGAGAATGCGGAGGGAGGAAAGGAGAGCAAAAGGAGAAGGGAAGGTGGACGGTGGGGAGGGGGGAAGAAGAAAAAAGACGGAGACAGTGGGATTCCAGCTGCCCAGACCCACGTGGCAGGTTCTGAGGTCTCCCTCGGGCTCCTCGGCCCGGGACTTTCTGTGCCCTGGAGAAACCGGCCTAGCTCGCCGGCCTCCCGGGCCACCCGCGCCGCCGCAGCGGCCCTTCTGCGTGGGGCTCAGCGACCCCGCGTCCAGCAGGTGCCCGCGGGGTGGGGTTGAAGGGCGACCGCCTGTTGATTTCCGCTCGATGGGCGGGTGTCACCTGCCAGCAGCCCCACGTCCGGGCGCGGCGACGCTCTTACCCCCGCCCCCCGCTGTCTTCCCTGCGCCCCTGTGGCCTCTGGCCTGAGGGAGCCCCGACCCACGACACCGGCGCGCGGTGCAAGACGATGCCCAAGCCTGGGACCCGCGCCAGCGCCACTGCCTCCCCGCAGCGCCGGGATTACTCCGCGTGACGCTTCTACCCGTGCTCGCAGCACTGGGACCTGTAGCTGTGGCCGGAGACGCCCGGTGCCTCCGGACGCCACCTCCACGCCCACCGCCTTGGAGTGCCCGCGGGCTTTCCGGACCGCCTCCCCTGAGGGCTCTGGCTCCAGGCCCGCGGGGCCAATTCGGGACTTCCAGGGTTAGAAATGAGCCCACCTGGGCTCACGGAGCGCCACCTCCTTCTCCCAAGCCCACTGCTCACTCCTCGAACCACCCCAGCCCCAGATCCTCTTCCAGCCTCTCCGAATCTCACAACTCAGTCCTCCAGCCACGGTTCGCCTGGGTTTACAAGTCGCTTGTCAGAGGGAAAAAGTGGAGGGAGGGGGAGACACAGAACTTTAAATTTTTTATCAGAAAGAAATGATAAAGTGTGACCCGGAGGTGGCGTGACATGCCCTGGTTCCATTAGGTAAACTGAGTCACTAACTGCTTCAGTGCACTCGCTGTTTATTTTATTGGTTTGTTGCAAGAAACTAAATTTACTCCGAGTCTTAATTTTCTGTAAGATTATTTTTGTTAAGCAGCTGCGCAGTTGGATGACTCTATTATTTCTTTGTTCTCCCAAAGAGTGATCACTGAAGCTGCATCCAGTTTGATTTTCACTGCGCTCTCTAACACAATACATCCCTCCTTTGTTTCTTTGTCTGTATGATTATACAGACTTTTTATTTCCTCATTCGATGTTCACTTAAAGAAAAGGAGTTATACGATGAACTGTTTCTTTTATTTCGTTGTCTTGTACTGCCGTGTAGATCGGGCCTTGCACATATGGGGGTGTCGTTGGCAGCAGGTCACTTGAGTGACAAGGAAGATGGAGTCTGGGGCAGAAGAAAGAATTCTGTGCACCCAGAGGGCCTGGTGGCTCCAGGGCTCCCATGGGGATCAGGGCTGTGTCCCTCAGGCTGCCAGGTTTGGGGGCATGAGGAAGAACTTTTGCAAAACTTGAAAAGTCATCCCTGCTGTCTAGCCTACACCTGTACATATTTGCTCGCATAACTACCTGTGGTAGGAGTGGTTACGGCATTCAAATGGTACTTTTACAGCTTTCATTCCCGGTTGTTACGGTTGTCGTTACTGCCACTGCCTTCCCCTTTCCCGTTCAGTGTTCAGTTCCAAGTCAATCCATTCAAGACTCACTTTTTTGGGGGTGGGGGGGAGGCGCAATTGTAGTTTCTTTGGCTACAGTCTCTGAGGTTGGGCCAAAGAAAAAAGATGTGTGTAGCCCTGTTTTGACTTCTGCCTCCTCCCTGCCCCCAGCCTCTGTATGTGTGAGAAACAGACAGGCACACAGACAGACAGACAGACAGACTTCCGAAGCCGCGCGTTACCTTCCGAACGCGGGGCTGATGAAAGCCGGGGTGTCGGAACACTGCAGCTCCGAGGAAAGTGCTCAGGCCCAGCGGCGCCCCGCTGGGCGGCAGGCTGGCCGAGCCTGGAGGCGGAGGTAGGCTCGGGAAGGCGGCGGCGGCAGCGGCAGCGGCGGCAGTCCAGGCAGAGTCGAGCGCCGGGTGGTGCGGAGGGGAAGGGGCTGGCGTCCAGGTAGGGACTGAGCGGGTGGGTGGCAGATAGCGGCCCGGGGAAGGGCAGCCCCGGGGGGGTGGGTCTGCGCGCCCGCCTTCTCCCGCTTGCGCCACTTGGCCCGACGGTTCTGGAACCAGACCTGCAAGGCAGAGAGAGCACAGGGTCGGCGCGGCTCGGCCCGGTGGGCACACCGAGCCTGTACCCGCCCCTTCCCTCGGCGGACAGCTGGGGCCCCCTTCCTTTCTACCGCGGCCCGCGCCCACCTGCCCCTTTTAGGCCTCAGGTTGTTTTCGGACACTTCTGGGGCCAAATGGAGCAGTGAATAGGAGCCGACAACTTCAGGCCAGCAGTAAACGCAGAACAAGCAATCCCTTTCTGCGGGCATTCCAACTGGGCCAGCTTTCCAAGTTTAAGGAAAGTGGTTCAGTGTGTTAAGAGTTGGAGAAACCAAAGTTTAAACGTCTGTGCTGACACTTGCTTCCTAGGATCTTTAGGCAGGTCACTTAAACCTCTCTGAACCTCAGTTTTTGAATCTGTAAAATGGGGGATAATAAAACTTCACTCATAAGGCTGTTATGAGGACTGGGTAAAATAAAGCAAGCGAAAGCATCCATTCAATGGTGACTCCAGGGAATGGGCAGCCATCCACAGATGACGGACATGCTGGTTTTACTGCATATCAGCTATTTTCACCTATTTCAGATTTATGCAAGCGCTGGCAAAATTCTTGCTCTGTATGGAAGAGGGAAGTGGAGAGACAGTTCATTTATTCTTTCCAGAAATATTTACTGATCACCTAACAGCACTATGCTGAGTTCTGGGGTTCAGGGAGGGACGAGAGGGAGAGAAGAAATGTTCGCGTTAATTAGCAAGCATACGTTTCAGGGGGTCAGTCCTCTATGAAATGAAATTGGGGTACACAGCCTGCTCTTGGCAGGGGCTCCCCGCAGGACCCAGTTCTATGCAAGAAGGCATGACTACATGGATGAAGTAGGTGGCAATACCTGGGCGCATAGAAATCAGAGGGCAGGTAAAGACTTTTCACATCTTCAGCGCTAACAAGTCTTTTATTTCCTTTTGGAGATGTGGTTTAAATCCGTTATTTAAATAAGATAGTTCTAGGCTTGGAGGAGGTTTTCAGCCTGAGGTATTTTCCTAATTGCTAATAGAAGGCAGTTTTAATAGAGACCTTTACCTGAAACATGGCAGCTACCATCATCTAAAAATAAACCCCAGGAACACGAAATTATTTTTATGTGACCTGCTCATCACACCCACAGCTGAGAAGATATGCTCCTTCTCCCCTGAAGGCATTAATATTTTTAGGGCTGGATTTAAAACTGCACGCAAGTCTGAAAATTAAGAATGAACTCCAGGACTATACAAAGTTATATTCAAATATAACGTAAATTATCCCAGAGGAATATATTTTAAAATGTGGACGATATCTATATATTTCAAATCTACACACTGGGGCTTGTTGTTACCAGCACTAGCATCTAAGCTTGGTTTGACTTCTAGACAGCCCCCCAGGGCAAGAAAAATCAAGAGTCCCAAATCGGTCGATTACTTCCAATTCTGCCAAAAGGGGGCCCATCCACACCATTCCGCAGCCTTCAAATAATCTATTTGTGAATTTCAGAAACTTCAGTGTGGAAACCCAGAGGCTTGAAAAAGTAAGACTGTAAGATGGGACCGGGCTGGGTGGGCAGCTTTTGTGTATCCAAATCTGTCTAGACAAGAATATCCGCCACTCCTTGATTGCAGTGACAGAAGGGGACTGGGGGCAGTGGACTCAGAATGTCCTCAAAGGACGTGGAAACCTTTTTACAGACAACCGTCTCTCCGGGCTCAATTGCAATTATCAAGATGTCCCCCTGCAATTCCTCATTATTGAATTAATACCTCTGAGGCCCCCAAAGGTAAACGAAAGGACTCTAATAATTCATATTCACTTAATTACATCTTCTCCAGTGAATAGGGGGAGAGGAGAAAGGGAGGGGGCGCTCTCTTTCTTTTAAAAGTTATTTAACTTTCCCACGACTCGTTCCCCTGAGCTGAAAATACGGAGTTGCTGTCACATCTCTGTTTGACAATGGAGAAATGTGTCAACAGAAAGGAGGGGGACAGGCCTCATCATTAGCCCTCTAATGCAAGAAGCTGTTGTGTATTAAATGAGCCATATGGAATTTATTGTGCTTTATCAGCGCTTGATTTTGACTGTAAAGTGATTCACTCAGCTCCTAACCCGGGGACATCTGTTTTCTGTTGGCCATCGGGGCTGCTCAGTGTTGATCGTCTCTTTGGTTATGAGGCCTGGGTTCGGAAATGCACTCTGGTATGGGGCTGCAAACACCTTTAATAGCATTGCACTCACTCCCTATTAGATCAATGTGGGCTCATTGCTATAAAAAATGGGAAATCAAATAGCATTAGCCAGCTCCTTGTGCGGGGCGAGGGGGAAATCAAACAGCATTTTGCCTTCAAATGGCCCTGTTTGTTCTAGCACTAAGTGGGCTTTTATGAAGCCCGATTGGAGACTTAATCGCAGCCAAATACCTGCTTGGAGCTGAGCGGATTTGTCTAACAACCAAATCCATGCTCCATCCCATTATTTCAATCAGGAGAAGTAGGTTGGTGAATTGTTTCCTATAGGGTCTTTGGGGCTAGGGCTCCTCAACTGCAGTCTCAGGGACTCTTAAAGCCCTTGTTCTGATCCTGGACTCCTTCCTCTAGGCTCCCAAACCCAGAAACCTCCCCCCTTCCACCTCCCAGGTCTTAAGTTTTAAATATCTTTGTGTGCGTGAGAGTGCTTGGGTCTACTTTTCTGATTCTGCTTCTCTTGGTTTTGTGAAGGGGATGTCAACCCTTCCACCCAGCATCCCATCTCTCTCTCTCCCACTGACCCCCAGCCCTCCTCCTTCCCTCTTCCCTCTGTTGTGCTTCTCACCTGGACTCGGGCCTCAGTCAAGTCCAGCCTCATGGCCAGTTCCTCCCTATAAGAAAGCAACACACAGACAGGAGGTCACTGCAGGCCCCAGCAATGCCCTCAGCCATCCCCTCCTCCCGTGGCAGGCCTACTCCACTAGGGTCTCCCTGGCTGCCTGCTCCCCACCCCCAAACATATGGGCATCGCCATTCCATCACCCCTGGAGTGCCTACTATTTGACTGAAAATGCAAAAACATGAAGCACATTGCCAGATATAGGATATTATCTATTAAATAATGCTATATTCATGTGTGACAAGGGTGGCTTCTTGAGTCTCTAAGTCTACAAACCTGGGTACACAGGTTCTCTGTCACTCTCTTAAGCCACAGTTAGAACACACACACACACACACACACACACACACACACACTGCTTATACCCTGTTTTGTCCTAATATTAAGTGGGACAGGAACTCAGCACTTAACTAAGAAAATATTTTTCTGTCCTCTTGGTTTCATTCTGCCTTCTGTTTTTTTTTAAAAAAATTCTCTTCCCCTCCTTGTTCCTTTTTCTCTTTCCAGCTCTCTGCCTTTCCCCTCCATCTCTCTCTCTACCCTCACCTTCCTCCCTCTGTCATCCCCTTGGGTCACACTCCCCTTTACTCTCTGCAGATATGTTAAGCTTGTTAAAATTTCAGTGGGGTAATTTTTCGATTAAACAAAATTCTGCGCAACTCCAGACTCCAGTGCCCACTACAAACCCTGCCCATCTCAGGGGGAAGTCAATTTGACTGAAATCCTACCCCGTCATTGCAGTTATTACTGCGACAATTAAGGCAAATAGGAAACCATTAAGATGCTGTAAAACGGCTTACGACCTGTTTACCGAAAATATGAACGCGCCGAGAATAATTGGCCCTCCCCTCGCTAACATGAAAGAGCGGGGGCTGCCGAAGCCGGGGACCGGGGGATGCCCTGCCGGTAGCCCCCAGTCCACACCTGAAACTTCAGCACCAGAGGAAAACCGTCTCCATAAGTGCCCTCCGTTGCCCCCTGCTACAGTGAGCACCAGCAAATCTAAAGCGGCACTCCAGGCTGGCTCTGGGGCCGGAGCCAAGGGGCTCAAACCCCTGGGTTGGAAAAGGGTGGGGGTGGGGCAGAGGAGCTGCCCTTCCTCAGGCTCTTCGGTCCTCCCCGCCCCCCACGCCCGCCAGAAGCTAAAAAAGGGCGGACCTGGGATGCCAACTGGCACCAGCTCAGTTTCTTCTTTGGAAATACACTGAGTATGATAAACGCAAACGCTGGTCGGCCAATTCACTATTTGATAACACACGTCGGTTTTTATTTATTTATTTTTAAGATGGGGATTCACCATGATGGCCAGGCTGGTCTTGAACTCCTGACCTCATGTGATCCACCCACCTCGGCCTCCCAAAGTGCTAGGATTACAGGCGTGAGCCACCGCGCCCGGCCTACGTCGGTTTTTAAATGTATTTCCTTTTTTAAAGATAAGGAAAGGGCTGGGTGACACAGGTGAAGACCAAGCGTAGCCCAAGGGATGACCAGGTTTGAATGCCTTTGCCCAGCATTAAATCCGCTCTTTTCTATTTCTGGTTAGGAGAGAGTTAGGCAATTGCCAGGCCAACTACATTTTGGAGTTAGCTCGGCCTCCCCAGAGCCCTAAGCAGCGATTTCTCCTCTGGTTCAAAGGGGCGGGCAGCATTCCCCTTCTAAAATGCACATTGAAAAGCTGCGCACGTCTCCTTCGAAGGAACTGCCCGCGCTTGACAAGCCCCGCGCCAGGCAGGCCAGGCGGTCATCGATCCCTTTCTCCCCCTCACTGGGGGACATTTGCCCTAACCCTGGCTCCTGGCCTGAGCTGAGAACTTGGCCTTGGGGTGGGAGAGAGAGGACCCCTAGCCGGGCCGGCGCCCCAGGTGGTCGACTGAATAAGCTGCGGCCCAGGACCCAGTCATCCCACACACCCATGTTTCTCAGAAAAACTCGGGCAAGTGGGAGGTGGAGCGTGACCAGGCCGAACACCTGGCTTGGACACTGGTCCAAAGAGAAAATTCCCCCAACTGCTTCGTCTACTGCCTGCCAGGCTTGCAGCAATCACTGTCCACCCGGTAAACCCCGTTTACATTAAACGCACGGTGGGTTTAATGTATGTGTCGGGAGAGGGCAGAGAGTAAAGGGGAGATTGTGGCTGGGGCCCCCTCAGGTGTCCAGACACCAAACACTGCGCAGTTCCGACTTCCTTTGGTTATTTCAGGAGTCCTGAAACGACAGAACTCGGATCTTTTTAAAGGCCTTCTCCGCTGGCACGGGCTCCAGCTTCACTGCAAACTGCGTAACTGATACCCACCAGGCTCCTGGGGCACCAGGCGGGGGTGGTGAGCGCACAGCACAGCAACCAAAAATAGCCCCTGCTTTGCTATGGCCGCACGACCTCGGACAGCGCTTCCCGAGCCTCGCAGGGGACCTGGCCGGGCCGCAGCGCCCGAGGCTGTGTCTGTGCGCGCAGCTGTGCGCGCGTCTCCAAGGTGGTGCGTTCCTGCGCTCTTTGGAGAGGTTGTTTCTTTTCCTCTCTCTAACTAAAACTTGTAATATGAAAACATTCAACTGCAACGACCTTGGGAAGGAGAGAAACCATTCCAGCCTAAACCTAAAGCCTGAAGCGGGGGTAGGGGGAGTGGGTGGTTTGGGTGAGCAAGGGGTGGGTGTGTTGGGAGGGCCCTCCTCCGCAGAGTCCAGGAGCCAAGCGCCCGCCCCAAGGCCAGGCCCCTGCCCGCCGTCCCTCCCTGGGGCCCTCGTGCGCCCCTCCACCGCTGCGGCCGCGACCACCACCCTACTCGCATACCTGGTGAAGACGTCCGGGTAGTGCGTCTTCTGGAAGGCCCGCTCCAGTTCCTCCAGCTGGTAGCTGGTGAACGTGGTGCGGTAGCGCCTCTGTTTGCGTTTCAGCAGCCCCTCCTCCGAGTCGCTGCCCGCAGACAGGCACACGCTGTCCTCGCCGTCCTTGCCCTCAGCGTCTTCCGGGTGCAGCAGCAGCTCTTCCTTGGGTGACAGCTCCCCCGCCCTCGGTGGCCCCTGCAGCGGCAGCTGCTGCGGCCACGGCGCCAGTGGCAGCCACAGCGCAGCGCCGGGGCTCCTTGAGCAGGGCGTGGGCGTCGTCCTCCAGCAGCTCCTCCTCGTCGTCCTCCAGCAGCTCTTCTTCCTCGTCCTCATCCTCTTGGTCCTCCAGCAGTTCTTCCTCGTCGTCCTCTGGGCCGGCGCCGCCACCCCGCAGCCGGGGCGCTCCCCGGGCCACCGGCCCCGCCGAGACGCTCCTCCGGGTGTGTGACGCCCCCGGGCCGCCCAGCTCGTCCAGCGCGGGCGGCGCGCGGCACGAAGGGCGCCCCGTTCTCGCGGTACGACTTGCTGCGGCTGATGCTCACCTGCCGGCGCCTGGCTGATCTTGAGCGTGTCCCATGCTGCGGCGGCCGCGGCTGCAGCAGCCGCGGCGGCCCCTGAGCCGTCCGGCCGTTCCCCGGACCGCGCGGTTGGCGGTGGCGGCGGAGGGGCCTCCCCCACGTGGACCCGCCGTGGCTGTGGCGGCCGCCGCCGCCGCCGCCGCAGCCGCCGCTGCCGCCGCTGCCGCACCCTGCAGGAGGCGGCCCCCGCCCGGGCCGTACAGGCGCCGCAGCTTGGGCGGCAGGTGCAGCTCGGCCTCGAACGGGGCGCCGCTGCTCTTGGGGGGAGCCTGCGGGCAAGGGAGAGCGATGAGCCAGCCTGCCGGCCAGGGAGTCCCCCTCCGGGGCCGCTGCCCGGGGCTGCCCACAGTCGCTCCCACGGTGCCTAGGCCTAGGTTTGCGGGGTCCGCGCACCACCAGATTTCGACGCCTTGGCTTCTTTCTCCGCGTTTATTGCTCTTTCTTTTTCTTTCTTTCTCTCCCGTTCTCTGGCTTCCTTATCTCTCCCCTTCCCCTCTCCCTTTTTCCTTTCCCTCTGTCACTCTCCCCCTTTATTTCCTATCTACCTTCCCTTACCTATTCCTTTTGCCCCTCTTCCTTCCTTGTAATTTTTCTCTCCCTTCTTTTTTTCTTTCTCCCCATCCCTTCTTTTCCTCAACTCTCTTCTCCTTCTCTCCCCCTTTTCTTTTCTTTTTCCAGGCTTCCTCTCCCCCCTCTCCTTTCTTCTTTACTCCTTTCTCTTCTTTCCCCTTTCCTACCTCTCTTGCTTTTATTTCCCTTCCCATTTGGGGGCAGAGGAAAATCCGAAATATTCTACAACCTAAAAAAAAAAATGACCGCTATCCTGAAAACTTTGCACAAGACCTCTGCCCCGCTGTTCCACCATGAGGGCAAGGGTTGGCAAGAGGGGTGCAGCCCTGAGGGCCACCGCTTCAGGAAGGGAAGCGGCCCTGTGGCCCCAAGTGCAGGCTGCACCCCCAACAGCCCACAGCGGGAGAGGGTGGGGGGTCTTGTGCACAAAAAGGCAAAGAAAATCATCCTGGCAAGAATGTTCTGGGAAAGGCCTGGGGCAGGGAGGGAGTAGGAGTGCAGGAGGCACAGGCCGCTCCTTCCTTTGAGGAAGCGCCTGGCATAGGTGCCACTGCAGGCTAAAACAGAAAAGAAAAAATTCAATTTTATTTAAACGCCCCTTCTCAACCGTCTGCTCCTGCCGTCCAAATGGCGCTGTGGCTGGACGGCTGGTTTGCGGATGTTAAAAGAAACCAACAGCTTTTTCCTTTCCCTGCGACACCTCTGCAGCAAGCTCAAGGCGAAACTTGAGGGTAACAGGTTCGGGCAAAAGGGACAGTTATTCTGGAAATTGTAATTTCAGAAAACATAAAATCTTTTAAACAGCTCGACTCTATTTTTAAAAATAAAATAGCAGAGAAAAAATTAGCACCCAGAAGTCACACATTTATACATTTAAAATACATTAAGGAGAATTTGGAGAATCCCAGGAAGATGTTTTCTGCAAAGCTTGGGTTTAAAAGGTCACAAGTAATCTACAATTTAAAAATAAAACCGAAACGCCGCATATACAGAAACCTTCCAAAGAGGAAAGGCCAAGGCTCACTCAGCCTGGAGACCCCGATTCACCAGCTTTTGGGCTTCTTGTCTTCATCAAGTTGCTGCTAAAAGGGTCCAGCGGCCATCTACTGTTTCTGACCTGTTGCCCCTCTTCAGAGCACACCCAAGGCCACCAAAAGGGGCATTTAAATGACCTAACGATCAACACCGAAAACCTAAAGGCTCCCGAAGCGAAAACGGGCCTTTTTCTGGAAGCAGGGGGGGAGGGGAGGGAGGGAGAGACAGCCCCTGGGGAGGATGTTTTAATGCTCTTTGAGGCAGCAGGCCTCAGAGTTATGCCCTCTCCTTCCTCTCCTCTCCAAATTGACAATCCCAGGGCCCCTGGCCCCCGAAAATCAAACATCCAATATCAGCCCCTAACGCCCTTAGTAAGTGCCTCACTGGCGCATCCTTACCTTGCGCGGCCTTTTCCTGGTCGGCGCGGCTGGTCAGCGGGCAGCAAGCTTGCGCGGCTCCCAGCAACCGCATTTTCACACGGTTCCCCTCCGGCCTAGGATGCTGTCGATGCAGTAGGAGGAGAGCAAAGTTGGAGATTTACTTTTGCACTCGGGCCTCTCGGAGCAGCCCTCCTCCTGGTACTGATTGCTCATGGCTGGGGCTTTTTTCCCCAGGGCGCAGAGAGCGGATCGCGGATCGCGGATCGCAGGATCGCGGGGGCTGCCTCTCCCGGAGGGGTGGGGGATGGATGGGTGTGTGTTGGGAGTGGGGTTGAGATAGCTGGTTATAACGGATATTATTGCGATCTTAGTGTCTCTCCGCCTCACTCGGGTTGCCGGCTGCCGGCTGCCGCCCTGCCGCGGCCGGAGCTCGCCCTCTCCGCGCTCAGGACAAGCTGTAACAAGTGTAGTGAGCAGCGGGCGCTGAGCTCCGGAGTCTCTCCCTCCACGTGCTGAGAGGCGCCCTCTGATTGGCTCTCGCCAGAGGCCGGGCTGCGTCTGGCTGTGGGCGCGGCGCAAAGCCTGGACTGGATTCCAGAGGGGCAGGCGGGGGTGAGGGGCAGCGGGCAAGCACTACAGCCAATTTTCCTTTGCTTTCTTTTCTTTCTTTCTTTAAACTAGAACTCTCGAAGTCCGCCATCCTCTTCCTGCAGCTCTCCTCCTTTGACCCTTTAGTGTTGGCCTAAAGTTTAGCTCATTGGGATGCCAGGCCTGTGGGTGCCATCTGGGCAGCGTGGGCCCCCTTCCACCAACCCGAGGACCTCGCTCCCTGGAGGGAGGCCTGAGGTCATGTTTCAGACTTGAGCATTTTTCAAAGCCAATATTGGGCTCCCAGGACGCCACCTTGACCTCACTGGCGCTCAATTGCCGTCGTCTCTATGCCGGACACAGGTGTCGAGGGGCCAGGGGTGACCGCCCGAAGCAACATCTGCCATCTGGGAGTTCAGTTTTATCTTGTGGCCCAAGGCATCGCGTATCTTCACCCTGAGCCCGACTGTGGCTCTCTTGTTTGTAGCGTCCCCCAATCGCTCTCTCCACCATTTTAAACTCTGGAATGGGAAAAACCCCCTTCCAGACAAGAGCCTGCCATAGGCGCAGCGGCCTTCCCTAGAGCATCTACTGGGTGGAAGGGACTGGAGAGTATCACCAGCGAGGAGGGGCGACTGGGGACCTCCTCTTTCTCCCCTGGACTCTTCTCTCCTCCTCCTCCCCAAAATTCATATCTGTTAGGCCGTCACCCTGAGGCTGTTCACCTTCGGAATCGCACCTAGGGAGCAGAACCGTCGGGAATCCCTGAGCTCTCCAGGGTGAAAGGAACTGAGAATTCAGCTGCAGCCAAATCTAAGCGTCTAAAATTCTGAATTCTCATGACTTGGCTCCCTTGAGCAAAGGTGAGCGTGAACCTTAGGAACAGCGCCTTTCTTCCCATACAGCTTCCTGCGCCGAGAACCAAAACCCAACTCCGACCTGAAGTTGGGTCGAGCCTGAGCCAGGGGCCAGCACGGACGCCTTCCCTGCCTGGGTGCAGGTTCCTAGGGATTTCCGGGGGCCCCCGACGCTGGCAGAGTTGGGGCGAGGGTGGTAGGTGAGAGAGGGGCCAGGGAGGGGTAATCCACGCCGGGTTTTCCTCTCTCAACCCCCTTCAGTGTGTCAAAGAGAGAAGCGTTTTACAAAGGATTATACTTGAATCACTTACAGTCAGTATTTAAAAATACAAGGGATGCATAACTGAGATTTTTTCAGCCACAAACATCTGCATAACTCTTGGATGCTAGTGGGTGGGTAGCAGACAGATCGGGCTGGCCTGGCAGGAGCCTTCAAGACAAAACTTGGGGGGGGGGGCGGGGGGGCGGGGGAATGAAAAGGTTGGGGAACAGGCGCATTAATAATGCGAATACTAATACTGATACTACTACTACTATTAAAGACAGGACAAAAGAATTTCTCTGTCCCTCTCTGCTCCTCTCCCTGGCTTTTAACTTAAATCTCATCCGTTTTTCCTACACTTGGATGATGGACGGGCTGTGGTGGGGAACGGAGGAGAACTCGAGCCATTACTGACATTTGATTTTCCTTTAAAGCCCTCTCTGCGATTCCAAGTCACCTGGGATCTCTCCTTGCCTTTCCCCGCATTCTTCCTATTCCATCCTCACCAAGAGTTTGGTGTTTTTACACCGTCAGGTTCAGCTTGAAACTAACATCCTGCGCGCTGACTTCCTCCCACCTTCCCCTCCCGCGGCCCCCGAAAGCCCATTCCGGGCGCGCGGGTCTCATCGCAGCCAAGAGGAGTAAAGACGCTTCGGTTTCCCCGCTAGCCTCCAGCCGCGGACCTCGCGGGCGCCCCCTGCGGCTTGGTGGCTGGGAGAAGACAGAGGGACCTTTCCCTCCCCGGCGGGCCCCGGGGTCGGAAATCCACAAGACCCGGCTGCCGGGCGGCTCCGTGACTTCAGAGTCGGCTCCTCACACGCAGGGAGTGGGCTGAAAATGAGTCCAAGAAAAGATCGTGTTAAACAAAAGACAAACAAAATGCACAAATCATTTCTGAGAGCCCAACGGAGTTTTCATCTCTCTGGGTGGAACACTTCCTTCGCCTCCATCCCCCCTCCTCCCCCTTGTGCAGCTGTTCTTCTTTTAAAAGAAGTCGGACTTTCTGTTGGGGGTGTATTCTAATTTTAATCATCCACTGTAAAAAGGGGAGGTTAACAAAGAATTTCGGATCCTGACTTAATCATCCCTGGAATTAGATCTAATTCTATCAAGGGAATATAAAGTGTTTTGGGGGAGACCTGTATGAAAACACTAGTTTTATTTGTTCTGTTATTTTATTTTATTTCTGTTATTTTCTAATCAATCTTCCCAAGGGAGGATGCTATTGGGAAAGACGTTCATTCACCTCGGGGAAGGGCTGATCTAGCTCTTACACCCAGTGGCCCTGAGATCGCCTTTGTCACAATTCAATATCCAACTTCAAAAATGTACAATTGACTTTTGCTACTTCTAAGAGATTAAATTTTAAAAATGACAGAAAACTTTTCTAAGGTGCTGGGTTGGGAGACACAAGACTATGCTGTGGTCTCCACAATGTCTAATCAGGATATGGGTTTAAGAGATATAAATATATACATGTCATTCTATATGTCATTTTAGAAAAATAAAATGATGCCTCTAATATATAGGAAGAATGTAACTGATGTGTTGAGTGGGCAGACTTTTAAGAATTTGGGCGATAGGATTATGTAGGAAAGAACTTACAGCCTCGCCCAATTTAATTTTACTCTGCCAGGAAAATGACACTTCACCTTATTTTTGCCTCACTTTTACCCACTAACCAAAAGTAATTTCATTTCAGTGTTAAATGTCATTTGCGTTTGTACTTTGTTATTCACAAGTCCAGGCTCCTCTTATCTTTGGGGTCTGTAGCTGTTGGTTTGCTTTTCCTGGGCTGCTTGGAAAACAGTGGTTTGCAGTTCATCTGCTTTTAAAGTCAATTACTAAATAATAAAAATGACAATAATGGCTGGGAAGTGAAGGTCACAAGTGTTTAGAACTGTTGTTTATGGTGGAAAGTGGGGCTTGTTCCCAGAACTGGAAATAATAATTTACCTAGAAGAGGAGAGTGGAAGAAACCCCTTTCTTTTCTGAGAGCTAATTCTACATTGTAGTTTTAAAATTATATTTGCAAGAAATGTGGAATGAAGGGGGGGGGTGGCAGTTAGATGTCATTATCCAGGGGGAAAAAATGTTTGGAAGAGAGTTAACCTCATATACTTTTCATCTGAGATGTTTTAATTTATTGTGCAATATACACATAGATAAATCAAGCTGTGATGGGCTTCCAGTTGCACCGGAAGTCTCAGGTCCCCTTAAATTGTGATCAACCTCTTCAAAACATATATTTAAACAATAGAAATAAACTTCATTGGAATCCAGCGACCAATTTGGAAGCCATTGGAAGGGAAGACAATAAGACCTCTGTGATGTGATACCCCTTTGCCAAGTCATTTTGCTGTTTTATTTTATTTAATTTCTTCTTCTTCTTCTTTCTTTCTTTTTCTTTTAAACAAACTCTTCATTCATTTATGATCTTCTGCAACCTGCTAATTTAACACTGGAGCGCGTTATTGCAGCGTTAGGAGGAGGGAGAGAAGAGAGAGAAAACAACAATACTGCAATGATCCAAATGATACAGTAGAATTATAGCAATTATAGTTCTACTTGTAGAAGGAAAACCTTGCTGAGATCAGGCAAACAAACTGAAGCCTTGTGAGGATAACAAGCGTCGGGATTGACAACCGGTGCTGGGAAGAGCCGGAGGGCACAAACAGAAATATTTGCTTCCCCCCACCCCCCCCTTAACTCCAACCAGTCAAGGTTAACCTCCTCAAATGCTGCTTTCAGTCTTATCCACTTCAGGGTACGCATTTTATGCTCAAATGACGTGTCTCCGCCTGGAAGTCTGGTATTAGGAGGAAATGTAACATAATCCGCTTGCCTAGAACTTGTCCCTCGCCTTCTCGGCCTCCTGCGTGCTCTCCACTTCCTACCCTGCCTCAGTTCTCCCCCACGGCTGCTGGGGATTTGTCTGTGGACGGTGTTTATTTGTTGATATATTTTCAAAGGAGCAGCCCGTGGAAAGGTCCAAAGTGACAGATAGAACTTGGATTTCCTGGGAAGACCCTCTTGGGTTTGCTAATCCTTCCCTCTTCGCCGTGTCCTCCGCCTAAGCCGTGGGTTCCACATTTAGGGCTTGGCTGGGCGAGGTTTGTTGGGAAGCAGCTTTTTTGGAAGCGTCCCGAGGACCACGGCCGAGCCCTCAAGGTATGGACGCGTGAGTGCGATGGCTGTTAGGGCAACTCTTCTTATTTGCAAACTTTCTCACTTTCTGTTACTCGTCAGCAGCCGGGGGACGGGGTGGGGAGCAAGAACCAGAGAGGAAAGAGACCCCCCTCACTGCCACCCCCATCAGCCATCCAGGAGGCAGCCCAGGCTTGTTCAAGCTTTGCTCCAAGCACAAAGCTGGGCGAGATGGTGGTAGCCTCCCGTCAGAAGAGAAGGCATGTGTACCCTCCCACGGGCTGGAAGCGAGTGGTTGGGGCTCCGAGCGCACACGGAGTTCTAGGCGGGAGCTTCCCCATCTCCTGCCGCACCCATCCCTCCAGGTTTCCAGACCCGAGGGGAAAGGAAAACTTTACTGCGCCCTGTAATCACCACCATTTGCTTTCTCCTCTCCTCCCCCGGACGGCGGGACCCCGCCTGCGGCCAGGGTCTAGACGTCCCCTGTGCAGCGTTGACTCAGTAGCTGCTGCTCCGGGCGACCCTGGACGGGGTGGGGGGGGGGTGGGGGCGGGTGGGCGCAGACTGGCGCTCGAGTAAGATGCAGCGAGCGACCCACGCGTGTGTCAGTTCCCAGGCCGCGAGGACCCGAGCTGGGTTGTAGGCTTCCTCACCCCCAGCGTCCCCCTCGACAGCCCCCTTTCGGGCTCGGCTCAGGGCCACGGCCAGAGCGCGCCCCCTAGCGGGGGCTCCGAGTGGGCCGGACTCTCCGGCCGCAACCTCTGGGGACTGAAGTTGGCAGATCCCAGTGATCCGGCAGGAATGAATGGGGGAAAAAAACAAAAGCCTTGGAAACATTTCCAAGTGTTCAATAAAAGACCCATCTGTACCTTTCTTCTCCAGCGCGTTCGTGGTTAATGTCCCCCCCATGCGCGCAAGAGGGGGAGATAATTGCTGGGTGGATTCTTGCCGGCGAACCTCGGGAAACAGTGGACTGAGAAGTGAAATAATTGGGGGTGGGGGCCAGGCAAGCGTGCCGAGGATGTGACACCAGTCGGCAGTCTGAATCCGCAGTCTCTGGGGTGTTCATGGAGGCCTGGCGGCCTGCGCCCTCAGATTTCTCAGTCCCTGGTGGTGGTGGTGGTGGTGGTGGTGGAGGATGATCCGGAGGCAGCTACTCTGAGATTTCTTTGATTTGACATCGGCCTCTGTGGTACCTTCGTATCACTCATGGTCCCCTCCCATCTTCTGATTCCCAAAATACCCAACTCTCTGATTCTAAGTTCCCTGAGCTCAGATTTCGGGGCTCCCATCTTCTGAAGCTAGGATTCTCCACTTTTTGACTAGATGAGGCCTTACCTCCTGTCTCTGGGCTTTCTCTATCTTACGACTTGATGGACTCCTGGGCCACCACCCCTGCTCCATCTCCCCCCCAGGCATCCTCCTCTCCCCCTCCTTTTCACTTCCCCTGCAACATTTGCATCCGGAAATCCTCAAACCCCAGATTCCGCTACTTCCACTACTCATGCATTCCCGACTCTCTCTTGGTCTGGCCAGAAATTGAGAAGAGAGAAATGCAGGTTCTTGTCCAACCCTCTTCGACTTGTTCAACCTGGAAATGATTGAGTTTTCATGAAGCCCTTACAAACCCTGATTAAAAAAAAAAACTTAAAGAGGAAGCCTTTACAAATGTAAAAACTCCCAGTTCAAATGGTTCGCTAACTTACTTCTTTTGCACCAAGTGTGTTCATCTGAACTCATCAATCAGAAAAACAGGAATCGTGCTTCTAAAGACCTGCAGGATTTTAAAGTTATACCAAGGCCACCAACACACTTGCTAGGTAGGGCCTAGAAAGGAAGAATCCAAAAATAGTAGTGACAACACCTCCCAGAGTCCCTTATTTTGCGATGTGTCTTGCTAATTGGGAAGTTCAACACGAGGCTTTCCCTGCCCATACAAGGCTGGTATTTCAGAGCGGGGAGGAGCAGATGGAAGGGGTCCTGTGGGAAGGGAGGTGTGGGGTGTCCTTGTGTTTAATTAAGAGTTGTATTGTGTGGAAGGGGAGGAGGAAAGATGCGGGGCTGCACAGCGCTCCGTTCCCTTCATCACAAAATAACCTACAAGTGGCGGGGGGGGTGGGGTGGGAGGGGGGAAGAAGCCCGCGACTAAGACGGAGCCGGCTCTGGAATAGATACTATTAGAACCACAGTGTTTCTGGAATAAAGATATCTAATTTCCTGCTGCAAATCACTTCCCCGATCAGAAAACACAAATAGCTGAACAGAAGGGGAAAAAATAGAGGAGGAGGACTAGGACGAGGAAGAAAGGCCCCAGAATAAAAATAACTGCGCAAAAGGGCTTACATTCAACTCTCAGGCGACTCCTCCAAACCTGGGGCAGTTCTATCCTCCTCCCAACGACCCCCACTCTGCTCCCGACTTTCCAGCCCACCCGGGATCCCTTTTGAGGACACCTGGCATCTCTGAGGGAAGGGGACGGCTCCCAGACTGAGGTTGGGACAGCGACGGTGGCGGAAAACTGGGGCACTCTCGGCCTAGGGGCTTCGTGGGACGGCTGAGGCCGGACCCATCCGGCACCGACGGCGTCACCTCGTCTTCTAACCGGGCACCCCGGGCAGGGCCCTCCGCAGGGCACCGCTTGCCCGAGGCGGCCTCGGTTTCCTCGTTGGGAAGGAGGTGCAGGCAGCCCGGAGGCAGGGGAGACCCCGGCCGCCCAGCCCGGGCCGCGCTACTTGGGGCGTTGCGGGGGCGGCCCCACGCCCCTTGTTAAGTCGCCTTCTGGGTCTCGGGGACTCGGTGTGCAAAGCCAAGACCTGACCCCCGGTGGCCCCAATGGCGCGGATGAATGAGAACGCTGGACTAGGGGCGCCCGCGAGAGGGCGCGGGCAGGGAGGCGGCCTGCGAGGAGAGGCGCCGGGCTCCGCGTGGGGCTCGGGACCGAGGGGCCCCCAGGACGCACAGACTCGATCACCCCTCGAAAATGACGGTGGTAGCAGGTGCAGGCCGAGAGTGGAGGCAGAAGGAGTGGGAGGAGGAGAGCAAATACATCTACTCAGATGCTAATGCAGAGAGTGAGCCTTAGCTGTTTTTCTTTGGAGATTAAATGAAATCTCAAACGGATTTGTTTTTGAGTAGGAAATTGTAGATTTCTCACAATCTCATGAAATTTTGTGTTGCACGCCTCTAATCAACATCACATTCTTTGCCCCCACTTTAGGCTTTGCAGGTCTTAGTATAGTTCCTGGTATCCAGAAACATCTTCCCGAACCAGAAAAATGCATTGTGGCTGTGGGAGTGTGGAAGGTACTTTTATTTGGGCAAATGGCACTTGATGTTTCATCCTCATGAGGTGGGCGCTGATTGATCTTTTCCCCCTGCCCCCATTTTTATTTATCCAGGCCTCATTCTTTTCCCTCAATTCTCCCGTTACTGCTGTTGGGGCCATTTCTTTGTTCATTACTCCTACAGTTTAAGGCTTGCAAGGGACTAAAAAGAAATTAAAAGCAATGTGTTTTGTTTAGAGAATCCCAGAAAGGCTGGAAAGAAAGGCTATTGAAACCCACGGTTCAAGTGAAATTTAGACATAGGAGTGATTTTTACATATTTCTTTTCATGGATACTAGTTGGCGTTATCTGTCACTGTACATTCTACCTAATAAATAGCTGCAAGACTATAGTCTAACAGGTGTAAAATTTCCCTTTTCTGAGAAATGAAGAAACCACCAACACTATCTTAAACAGTACAAACAGAAAATGCTGTTATTGATAGTCTTTCACACTGTACAGTCCATTTTAAGCTAGCTTGCTTTCTCTCTTCTCTTTTTCTCTCTCTTCTTTCTTTTTTCCTTCCTTCCTTCCTTCTTCATGCAGGCCTGGCTTTTGGGGTACGGTAGTGTGTACCCCACACAGAAAGTTGTAAACAAAGATAGGCTGATTTAGTTTCTGGGCCCCCCACACACCTGGCAAAAATATCCAGGAGGGGCTTTTTACTCTCTGCCAACTGCAGAAAAAGACTGATCATCAGAGAAAATGCCTGTCCTTTCTTTCACTCGTTTCTCTTGATCTCCCCCAAAACTATGGCCTATTTAGTTATTAGGCATCACAGATTGGGAAAAGAAAAAGAAGCCGAGAGGCTCCGTTCCCTGGGAGGTCCCACTTCCATCTGTCATATGTTGAGTCCTGTTTTCCTCTCAAAGGGGGCCTTGTTGATGGAGGTTTTCTCTGCATTCATTTGTTCCCAGCCATCTCTTCAACAGCTGTCCCCCCACCTTCCCAGGATCCCATTGGTCAGGCTTGGCTCCCACTGCATGGGATGCAAAAATATCTCACCCAGAAATGTCTTGTCAAAGACAGAGAGGGAAACTGACCCAGGCAATGCTGCCCTTGCATGTCATCTTGGGCCAGTTCTTACCTGTTTCCCCTCACCCTCTTTCTCTCTTCTCAGCTTCTGGGTTGAAGCATTTTGATGTTATTTCTAAGAAGGAAACGACATTAGAGTAACCTTTTTATTGCATTACACTAAAGGGAGATTGAACTCTAACTTTGAAAATTGTGACATTCCAATGAGAGCTATATTAAATTGCTTAAAAACATTTCGAAGGCGTCATTGGTATTGTCTGTAGTGGTAAGTGAAACAAAGGATTTCAAAGCATGTCGGGTTTAATACAAACTACGCTCATATTTAAGTCTTTAAGCTATTAAATAGAAGCGAGGAGAAAGGGGATGGTGAAAGAGTATCAGACGGGGATGGAGCAGAAAGACAGAAGATGCCTTAGGGAAGACAATCCTGAGAATAAAAGGTGGCAGGGATCGAGTGCTTACTCATTGCCAGTACTTAAGCTGTTGTTTGTGGCCAGGTGTGGTGGCTTATGCCTGTAATCCCTAATCCCGGCACTTTGGGAGGCCTCGGCGGGCGGATCACTGGAGGTCAGGAGTTTGAGACCAGCTTGGCCAACATGATGAAATCTCGTCTCTACTAAAAATACAAAATATAGCTGGGCATTGTGGCACGCACCTGTAATCCCCGCTACTGAGGAGGCTGAGGTGGAAGAATTGCTTGAACCCAGTAGGCGGATGTGGCAGTGAGCAAGACTCTGTCTCAAAAAAAAAATGTTTGCTTCATGTAAATAACATCAAAATGCTAGACTCCTGTTCTAAGTGCTTTTCACATGGATCAATGCATCCTCCAGACAAGCATGTAGTGATGGTTCTACTCGAATCCCTCTTTTACAGATGAGAAAACTGAGGCACAGAGAGGGTGTCCAACTCAGCCTGGTTTTCCAACTGAAAGTCCTGTATCCTGGGAAATCCCTCAATCCCAGGCAAACTGTGATGGTTGCTCACCCGAGGCGCAGGGAGAAGTAGTTTGCCCAAAGTTGCAGAGGTGTGGAGCCAGGTGCCAGGAGCCAGCATGGGAAGGAACTAGGCAGTCTGACTCTGGAATTTACTGTTTTTTTGAGATAGAGTCTCCCTCTGTTTTGCAGGCCGGAGTGCAGTGGCACAATCTCGGCTCACTGTAACCTCTGCCTCCTGGGTTCAAGCGATTCTCCTGCCTCAGCCTCCTGAGTAGCTGAGATTTCAGGTGCACGCCACCACTCCTGGCTAATTTTTGTATTTTTAGTAGAGTCAGGGTTTCACTATGTTGGTCAGGCTAGTCTCAAACTCCTGACCTCAGGGTGATCCTCCTGCCTCAGCCTCCCAAAGTGCTGGGATTACAGGTGTGAGCCACCGCATCTGACCTTGAATCTACTGCTTTATCCTCTGTAAATCTCACCCATTTTTACAGAATGAGTAACTTGGGCATTAGAGAGAGATGAACTGACTTGTCCACAGTCACACAGCTTGCTAGTAGCGGGTGGACAACTACAATCTGGCACTAATAAGTCTCACTTCCTTTCTACTCTCAGCTACCATCTGAAAGAGGTTTTGTAGAAAAGAAAGCAGCTTTAAAAAAAAATCTTAAAGATAGAAGTAAGGACTAAATAAATAACTATATTCAAGAAAAAGGCATCTACCATATTGAGACACATCGCGACCTGGCAGTATGAGAATATGTAGCAAAAGGAGGTCACCTATATTGTAAACACAATTTATAATGAAAGACAATTTCAAAATTGCAATAAGTACACAAAGAAATAATTATATGGCACATGTGGCCATTAGGCAGGGAACATTTTAACTCCCTAAAGCATTTGGTGTATTGTTCGGATTCCATTATTGTTCACTAATGATGGTCATTGTCCTACCTCACGTCATCCTCAAAACTGGCAGCCCCCTGCAGCAGACAGTGTTTCCAAACAGCTTCTCTAGGACCCTTCAACAAACCTGCAATAACTGATTACGTTCTGTGCATGGAGTGGGTAAGCAGGTTGTAGCTGGGCACTGGCCAGGAAAGAAGGTATTCTCACTTGGAACATAGCTCATTGTATAAATGCAGCTTGACATCAATAAAAATAATCACTATTTGATGTATTTCTTATAATTATAGGTCATCTCTTGGTGAGGCTCTGCAGTTCGCCAAGTGGCGATTTGGCCTCTGCCATGCTGACGCCGGAGGCAGCCAGGCCCCAGAGCCTCTCCTGGCGGGCATCCTGAATGCCAGAAGCTTAGGCACAACTTCAGGGAAGAAAACATTTTAGAAATGGCGAGAAAACTGTGAGGGAGTTGTAACTGTAAACAGCAAATGTGCTAAAGACCAGAGACTTATGCAGAGCTAAAAGAGGGCAGGTGGAGCTGTTCTCAGTTTTTTACATGTGAAGAAAACATTGGGCTGACTCCATTCTGGTTCTGTAGAGCTAAAATGTGCCTTGATGATTGTTGTTGTTTTAGTTAACACAAGCTCCCGGGGCTGCGTGAGGATCGGGGTTTGATGAACCAAAGGATTCTGAGAAAAAATGTGAACAGCTGTGGTTCTTGTCAAACACAAACTCTTAATTGTTGTTTAATCATTCCCCCATATTAGACATTTGTGATATTTTAATTGTTTTGCTATCGTGAATAACGTTGTAATGAAAACCTTTGTGCACCTAACTTGTTCTTTTGCATTATTTCCTTTACATAATTTCCTGAGAGTGGGGTTACTGATTGAAGAGTATGAACATTTTACTCTCCTGAAATATTGCCAAAAATGTCTCCAACTGGTTGAACCAATTGACACCACCTCTATATGAATGTACCAACTTTAGTATAACCTTGCCAGCATTATATATTACAGCTTCCCCCACCACCCCCATCTCAAAATATGCTGATTTAAATGACGCTATACTTGAATCTAGTTCTAACTCCATGCTCGGTATCTTCCCCGCCACTCCAGCATCTCTATCTCTTGCCCTTCTGAATGGCTTGAACTAAGATGGCAGGGATACATGAGAAGGTAATCCTGGTCGGGTGCGGTGGCTCACACCTGTAAGGCAGGCAGATCACCTGAGGTCAGGAGTTCAAGATCAGCCTGGTCAATATGGTGAAACCCCATCTGTGCTAAAAATACAAAAAATTAGCCAGGCATGGTGGCAGGTGCCTGTGATCCCAGCTACTTGAGAGGCTGAGGCAGGAGAATTGCTTGAACCCGGGAGGTGGAGGTTGCAGTGAGCTGAGCTGAGATTGTGCCATTGCATTCCAGCCTGGGCAACAAGAGGGAAACTCTGTCTCAAAAAAAAAAAAAAAAAAAAAAAAAAGAAAAGGTAATCTTAAAGCAGTGCACATCTGCCATGCTCCGCAAGGTTTGTGAAGACATCTGTAACAGAATGAGACAGAGCTTGGAGCCCATTCTTTCTACTTCTGGCTCTGTAGCCATGGGCAATTGAATTAACCTTTAGTTTCTTCACCTGAAAATTGGAGATGCTAAAAGTACCTGCAGCACTGTGCTACACTATAGATGCTAAATAAAAGTTAGCTTATATTGTGTGACCTATGAATACTGAAATTAACATAATTTTACATGCTTTTTTTTGAGACAGAATCTTGCTCTGTCATCCAGGCACCATCTCAGCTCACTGCAACCTCCGCCTCCTGGGCTCAAGCGATTCTCCTGCCTCAGCCTCCTGAGTAGCTGGGACTACAGGTGTGCACCATCACACCTGGGTAATTTTTGTATTTTTACTAGAGATGGGTTTTCACCATTGGACAGCCTGATCTTTAACTCCTGACCTCAGGTAATTCGCCCGCCTTGGCCTCCCAAAGTACTGGGATTACAGGTGAGAGCCACCACACCCAGCCTTATTGTACATACGTTTTTGAATGCTTGCATAATTATTTTTATGGAATATTTGACTCAGGACTAGAATTGCTCCACTGAAAGATATGTATGGTTTAAACTGTAGATATTGACAAAATGTCCTTTAAAAAGACTATTTCACTTTGTACCTCGATAAAAAACATTGATAGCACTGGATAGATGACTGGATATTTTCAGTCTTGTAAAATATTGTAAAATATTGTTAGTTTGAGGAAAAACACCCAAGAGCTTATTATTTTTTATTTTTATTTTTTGAGACAGGATATAACTCCGTCGCCCAGGCTGGAGGGCAATGGTGCAAGCATGGCTCACTGCAGCCTCGAGCTCCTGGGCTCAGGTGATCTTCCCACCTCAGCCTCCCGAGTAGTTGGGACTACAAGCGCATGCCACCATGACCGGCTAATTCTTTGTATTTTTTGTAGAGATGGGATTTTGCCTTGTTGCCCAGGCTGGTCTTGAACTCCTGAGCTCAAGTGATCTCCCCCTCCCCTGCCTCCCAAAGTATTGGGAATACAGGCATAAGCCACTGCACTTGGTAGAGCTTATTATTTTTATGTGCGTTTCTTTCATTATTAGTGATGTCAAGCATTTTTTCATGTGTCAATTGGCCAATTGTATTTCCTCTTCTGTGACTCATCTGTTCTCATTTGCTTACTAATGTGCAAATAATTTTACCCATGGGTGGTATGTCTTAAAAGTTTGTTAGAGCTTTATAAAAGCCGGCCTGAGAATTACTGTGAGATTATCATTAGTTTTACTCTGATTTCCTTTAGATTCTAAGCATAATGGCCAATGTTTATTTTCATTCGTTTTCATGAGTTTATTTCATGAGCTGAAAGACCACATTTCTTGGCCTCCCTTTCAGGAAAGAGTGGCCAATTTAACTAAATTCTGGAGAAGGACACATTTTGTCTGGTGTTTCCAGGAAGTCATCTTAAAAGGAAGAGTTTTGGCGCAGCGTGGTGGCTCGCACCTGTAATCCCAGCACTTTGGGAGGCCAAGGTGGGTGGATCACGAGGTCAGGAGTTCAAGACAAGCCTGGCCAATATGGTGAAACATTGTCTCTACTGAAAAATCCAAAAATTAGCCAGGTGTGATGGCACGTGCCTGTAGTCCCAGCTGCTTGGGAGGCTGAGGCAGAGGAATCGCTTGAACCCAGGAGGCGGAGGTTGAGTGAGCTGAGATTGAGCCATTGCACTGCAGCCTGGGCGACAGAGCGAGACTCCGTCAAAAAATAAAAAGCAGGCCGGGTGCCGTGGCTCACGCCTGTAATCCCAGCACTTTGGGAGGCCGAGGCGGGTGGATCACGAGGTCAAGAGATAGAGACCATCCTGGCCAACATGGTGAAACCCCGTCTCTACTAAAAAAAAATACAAAAAATAGCCGGGCATGGTGGCACGTGCCTGTGGTCCCAGCTACTCGGGAGGCTGAGGTGGGAAGAATCACTTGAACCCAGGAGGTGGAGGTTGCAGTGAGCCGAGATTGCACCACTGCTCTCCAGCCTGGCGATAGAGCAAGACTCCGTCTCACAAAAACAATAAATAAAAAATAAAAAACCAATAACATAATAAAAAGAGAGGAGTTTTATAGACCAGTGTCCTTCTCTTAGTCTTTTAGATGGTTTGTCTTGAAGGGATGTGCAACAAAGACTGGTAATTGTGTCCAAATATCCATTCTTCTTCTACTGGTGGATTAAAGAGACTGCAAATTTTGTGTCACTCCCGGCTGCTGCTGGTAAAAGGGAGGGACATGCCGGAGTGGGGCCGCCTGACCAAGGGAGCGACAGACACACCACCCGCCAATGCCTCTGCCGCTGAAGGCCCGCAGAGACCCTCTGCTTCAGTGTAGAATGAACTGAGGAGACTTAAACCCAGCAGCTCTTCTGCATGCGGCAGAAGACGTTCAAGGAGATGACAGATGGATGTCTCAGCACAACAGATTTGTTTTGGACTGTAAAGACAAAGAACCTGATGCATCATTTCTGGGAGACTCCATGGTGCAGTTAATGCAGCCATATGAGATATGGTGAGAGTTTTTTCCCCCACTTCATTCGATGAATTTTGGAATTGGGGGAGATACAACAGGACATGTTTCATGGAGACTAAAGCATGGAGAACTGGAGATATTAAGCCCAAGGTCATTGTCTGGGTAGGAACAAACCACCATGAAAATATGGCAGAAGAGGCGGCAGCTGTGATCAACTTAGCAACATAAGGCAGCCACAGGCCAAAATCATTAAAATCATTGTATTGAGTTTGTTACCTCCAGGTGAGAAACCTAACCGTTTGGGGCAAAAGAACGCCAAGGTGAACCAACTCCCCCAAGATTTCGCTGCCGATATTAATGTGCAGCTCCTGGATACCGATGGGGGTTTCGTACACTCAGATGGTGCCATTTCCTGCCACGACATGTTTGATTTTTTGCATCTGAGAGGAGGGGGCTATCAAAGGTCTGCAGACCCCTGCATGAACTGATTTTTAGTAGAGATGGGGTTTCACCATTTTGGCCAGGCTGGTCTTGGACTCCTGACCTCGTGATCCACCCGCCTCGGCCTCCCAAAGTGCTGGGATTACAGGCGTGAGCCACCGCTCCCGGCAGAACTGCCATTTAAAAAAAATAATGGGATAATAGATGGTTTATTCAGTATACCTATCGAATACATACAAACTGGATCTACAGATATTTTGAACTGGACCAGGTGGGTATTGAAGTAACCCATCAAAATGTGCTATGCAGTGATTCTTCTTAATGTCCAAATTTAGTAACGTATGTTTTATGTTCTACTGGAAAGGCAAATGGCAGTGTTTTTGTTTTTGTGTGTTGGGGGTGGTTACTGATTTGTGCTAAGACCCACTTCTGATTGAAAGGGATAGAACTTGGGCTCATTTTTTTTTCTTGTGAAGTCTCTTTCTAGAAATTTTTTCGGTTTTATTCTGTTTTTTTTTTTTAATACTTTTTTGAATGTATCATATCTTCATTAACAGCAGAAAATCCACATGGTGTTTACTAAAGTTATTTATGATATTAAAATTTTCCTTTTTGTGTTTAGCAGCCCAGGTTATTGAGTTTTTCATGAGAGATTTTTCTTAGCTGAGGTATAGTTGTATAGGAAGAATTAAGCCAGATTTTTGTGTTTGGAAAGACAGTTTTCTTTTTTTTTTTTTTTTTTGAGATGGAGTTTGCCTCTTGTCACCCAGGCTGGAGTGCAATGGCACGATCTCAGCTCGCTACAACCTCCGCCTCCAGGGTTCAAGCAATTCTCCTGCCTCAGCCTCCCGAGTAGCTGGGATTACAGGTGCGCCCCACCATGCCCGGCTAATTTTTGTATTTTTAGTAGAGATGAGGTTTTGCTATGTTAGCCAGGCTGGTCTGGAACTCCTGACCTCAGGTGATCTGCCTGCTTGTCCTCTTGAAGTGCTGGGATTACAGGTGTGAGCCACCACGCCTGGCTAGAATAAGACAGTTTTCTATCTAGGTCTTTTTCTGTTTGTCGGAGAGTGGGTGTATGGTCCAAATAAACCCATTAGTTACTCCTGCAGCATGTGCTTTGAGCTTCTCTCTTGACCATGGATCAAATATCCCTTTGTGAGCTGGCCTTCAGCTCCTTTGCTCATGTGTATAAACCTCAGATGTTACTACATTTTACATCTCTCAGAGCTATTAAGCAATAGTATTTGAACCACTAGCCTTTTAAATAAAATTCTGCCCCCGTTACTCATGTGCAGATATTGAGTTCACTTTCATTTTTTGCCAGACTTCTTTGCACTTCTTTAAGCAAAAATAGTTAATCTTCTTTGATTGACATCCCAGTTTGCTGCAGTGACAGAACTTACTGCTTAGTCTTTGTACTTAAAAAAAAAATCTATAACTTTAATGCACTGTCCAAGTGAAATGTCCTAGTTGTCATTGTGACTAAGGGGCCAACTTTCCAGGCAGCTAGCAGAGGTACTGTTCTCTTCCTCTCCCAGCAAATTTTTATTCCTTCACCCACACATTCCTGCTACACTAGATGGCAGCCAATGATGGAACTATAAAGATGTCTGTGGTCGTATCTTGAATGTGGCAGTTTCAAGATATACCATCAAGGCTGGTCTACGGCAGGTTGTCTTCCAGTCCAGTATTCTAGATTGCCATAGACAGTGCCCTGGCTACCACCCTGGGTCTACTTGGACTATTCAGGGCATCTGCCTAAACCAGAATCTTTTCTCCGAAACGTTAACCCAACAAAACACATCTTGAGTAGCTCATGCCTGGTTCTTAGGAATTGTTTTCTTTTCCTTTTTTTTTTTTTTTTTTTTTTAAAGGCAGCTGGGCGTGGTGGCTCAAGCCTGTAATCCCAGCATTTTGGGTGGCTGAGGCAGGTGGATCACGAGGTCAGGAGTTTGAGACCAGTCTGGCCAACATGGTGAAACCCCATCTCTATTAAAAATACAAAAATTAGCCGGGCGTGGTGGTGGGCACCTATAAGCCCAGCTACTTGGGAGGCTGAGGCAGGAGAATCGCTTGAACCCAGGAGGTGGAGGTTGCAGTAAGCTGAGATTGCGATACTACACTCCAGCCTGGGTGACAGAGCAAGACTCCATCTCAGAAAAAAAAAAAAAGTCCAACTTTCTTTTTATTTTATTTTATTTATTTATTTATTTTTTAACTTAGTCACTTTTTACAGTTGTATGATAAAGTCTGAAATATTGTCTATTCTGTGGTGTTGCCAATTTTATATTTACTGCAGTGAGGAAGTAAGTAAAAATATATGAAAATGAGGAGCTCATTTTCCAATGTTAGTGGAAAATGTCCAAGCTCCTAAATCCGTGTGGGTGCATGTGGGAAAAGTGAGTTGGGAATCTCTTGAAAGGAGGCTTTTTGGAGGCTTTTTGGACTAAGGAGCCCTCGGTCCCCCAGGCTTCTCCTTGGTGTTCCCGCTCAGGGATCACTGCTCCTAGCTGACTGGACCTCCCCAATGGAAGTTTGTGATTTTTTGCTTTGGCAGTTTCACTGACGAGTAGAACTCATTCTGTTTTAGTGTATATTTCAATAGAAATGTAAACATTTTGCTAAAAAAAAAATTAGTGTCACTCCCCTCATAGAGAAGTGAAGTTTATTTCTCCTCCCCCTTGATTTTGGACTGGCCCTGTGACTGCTTTGACTGGTAGAACTGGTGAAGTGACACTTTGCCTAAGCCTTGAGAAGGCCTGGAAGATTCTGCTTTGTGGTTTTGGATGCTCAGTGGGAGACAGGTCACATGGAGAGAACGTGTGGAGAGGAGAGGCCATGAGATCATAACAAGAAAGAGACAGGTCCAAGCATTCTAGCATATCGGTGGACTGCCAACTGCGTGAGACTCCAGGTGAGGCCAGCGTAAGATCTGCCCAGCTGAGCCCACTCAACCCACAGATTTATGAAAGATAATAATATGGTTATTGCTGTATTATTTATTTATAGTTACTATTATGTTAAGCCTCTAAGTTTTAAGGTGGTTTACTCAGCAGCAATAGATAACCAAAACATTCCCTATAACCTTTATTAACCAAACCCTGATTTTTGTGTGGGCACGTGCCGCTCAAAGACCACACTTCTTAGCCTCCCTTTTGGGAAGGAGTGGCAAATTTAATTCTGCAGAGAACACGTTTTTTGGTGGTGTTTCCGGGAAGTCATCTTAAAAGAGAGGAGGCACAAGAACCACATCCTAGGGACGGCAGAGTGCCTGGCGGGAAGGTATCTGGATCCCTGACAGTCTTATAGAGCTATCATACTCCCGCCGTGAACCTACTATTTCCACACCTCTTTTATATAAAAGGAAAATATCTCTCCTTCCCATTGAAGCCATTGTCTTTTTGTGTTGTTTTGTTTTCTATTCTTTGCAGCTCAACCTAATCCTAAGAGACATAGGCAAAGACCAAATTCCATTATAAAGCATGTTGGCCTTGCCTTTGCAACTGGGGCTTATGTACAATAATTCATTTGTCTACTTTATGGGAGCCCTGCATCTGGCTACAATGGTGAACAAAATCAGACATAGCCCCTAAGACATGATTAGCTTACAGTTAGTCAAATAATACAGAACAAATGGAAAACTGTCACTGTCACAAGCCTTTGACAGACAGGCTCATGGTGTCAGGATAGCCCATAATATGGCCTTTGCTGAATCAAGAAAGACAGGATCAAGTGATAGTTGAGCTGATGTCTGAAAAGTAGGCTGGAGTTAACTCCGTGATGAGGCTAGGGAAGAAAAGAGTTGCAGGTGGAGGTGACAGCACAGTGGTCCTGCAGCAGGAGACAGCGTGGCAAATACAATGGACAGAAAGATGATGTAGCTAGAGCTAGGAGAATGAGGTGAGTTTGGAATGCATGAGGCCAGAGAATGTTGCAGACGGGAGAATGAGGAGGTTGTGTTTGTGAGTCTGGCCAATGTTTTAAAAGCATTGAAAAACTGAGAAACCATTGAGTGTTCTAAGCTGTCAAATGGCAGTGGTCTAAAAGTGAGAAGATAGTAGTGCACGAGATGGAGAGAAGTCAAAAGATTCAAGAGCTATTTCTCACTCACACTTTTGTGCTTGGGTTTCTGATTTTGGTTTTTATTTGTTACTAAGAGGTTGAACTGAACTAACTCCTTAATTTTGTGGTGATTCCAGGCATATTTGTTAGGAAATAGATTGGATTGTGTGCAACTCAGTGACAACAATGGTTTAAACAAGTTGGAAGCTTATTTCACTTTCATATAGATGTTGGAACTGACATGGTGGCTCTATTCCAAGAAGTCATAGAGATCCTAGGATCCTTCTGTCTTGTTGCTCTTTTGTCCCTAGGTTGTGGCCTTCATCTGTATGACCCGACTTAGTGCATGTCAACATTCCATCCCTGGAACAGGGGAGAGGAAAGGAGAGGTCACCTCCCTTCTCCTTTTGGATATGGTTTAGCAGTTGTAAACATTGCTCTTTATCATATCTCAATGACCAGAACTTAGATACTTTGTCACATCTAGATGCAAAAAAGGTTTAGAACTATAGTATTTATTATGTACAGCCATGTGCCTGGCTAAAACTTTAGAGAGCAACTATTATAGATAATCAGATGGAAATCTACACCTGTGGGCCAAATCCAACCACGCCCACTTATTTGAATGGTCTATGGCTACTTTTGCACTACAAGGGCTCTTAGCATGTGGACAGTGTAGGGGCCAGAAGGATCCCCTGGTACCCTAATGTGTGGGCTGGTTGGTGGCCCGGACAGTTACCCCAGGTCACCAACACAAGCGACTGACTGTAGGACTGATGGTGGCTGAAAGGGTCCTGGGGAAACAGTGTGAGGGAGAATGCTTGTCGATAGAGCTCTAGATTCCATAGCAAGCAGGCAGGCTACTGCCCTGAGTAACCTCACTCCTCCATGACAGCATGTTGGCAGGCTGGTGGCTGAAGGGACCTCTGAGCACAACTCCTCGGCAGGTTGGGGGCTGGTAGGACAATTGGAACCTTGGCATGCAAGCTGGCTACTGTCTGGAAGGTCCCCTCTCTGCCACCAGAGCACCAGCGCAAGAGACTTGGGAGGCCTGAGACAGTGGCTGAAAAGGCTCTTTATTCAACAGAATGAAGACAGGCTGATGGATGGCAGGACCTTCAGTTCTTCAGCACATGTGTAGGTAGGGGCCTGAGCAAAGGGAACTGTGAGCTGTGAGTGAGCTAGGGACTGGAAGGACCCCATGGCACTAGGGCAAAGCCAGTTGGTGGCTAGAAGGGCCCCCAGGGTACCAGACCACTGGAAGGATGGTGGCTGAAATGGCTCTAGACTCAATTGCTTGTGGGCAAGTTGATGATGAATGGCCTCCTGTTCCCCGGCCTGCAGGCAGGCTGGGGGGTGAAATGATTCCTAGAACCTTAGTGAGTGCACAAGTTGGTGACAAGGGCCACTGGGACACTGTCCCAAGGAAAGGATGGTGAAGAAGAGCCTAAAGGGGCTCTTGCTTCCACAGTACTCAGGCCACAGGAGGTCCGAAGGGCCTTCAGTTTCCCAGGAGCCTAGAAGGACTGACTGACTGCTACATGGCACCTGGGCAGGCTGGTGGCTGAAAGGGTTCCTAGGACACTAGTTCATGTTCAGGCTGGTGGTCCTAAGGGTCTCCATTCCAGTTCCCTAGCTTACAAGCAACTGGGTGACCTGAAGGGCCTTCTTTACGCGGGTACTCTAGAAGGACACTGGCCCAATGGGCCCTGGCTTACAAGGGCATGGTGAGAGATTGAGACAGGCAGGTGGCTGGAAGGAGTCTGGGGGCATCATCGTGCAAGATGGTGGGTGAACAAGTTCTCATTTTCCCAGAAGGCAAGCAGCCTGTGGCCAGAAGGCAACTTTGCTTTCCAGCATGCAAGGGCTGCAAGAAGATGAAAAGTCTCTCATCAATACAGTACGTGGGCAAGAGAACTCTGGAAGGTCCTCGGTTCCCCAACATTCATGGAAGCTGGTGGGCCAAAATAACCTGCAGAACTCTTGCCGAGAGTCAGGTTAGGGACTGGAAGTCCCTCCAAGATACCAGGGTATGGGAAACAGTCACCAAAAGGCTTACACTGTGCCTGGAGACCTGGGGGCGGGTCTTAGAGTTCCTTGGTCCACCACCGGTTGAGGCCCGAAGGATCCACTGGTGCGTGGATTTTAGGATGGCTGGTGCTCAGAAGGGCCTTTAATCCAGTTTTCCAGCTGCTGATTAGGTGGTAGTCAGAAGGGTCCTTGATACACAAGGATGGTGGCCGAGAGGGCTCTCACTTCCACAGTCTACCTAAAGCCTGGGACCAGAAGGGTGCTCAGCTCTGTGGTGAGTGAGGCCCATCAGTAAGCAGCTCACTGATGGCCATTTTACCCTGTTTCCCCAGTAAGTAAAGCAAGGAGGGGAGTGGGGTGGTGTGGTGTCGAAATGACCAACGAAACCTAACAGTGGCCAGATTTCTGACAGGAAGACCCCTTGAGGGCACTAGCACGTAGGTAGAATGGTAGCCGAAGAGCTCATGCGTTCTCAAAACGCGGTTGGTGTGACGATATAAAGGGCTCTTGGCTCTATAGCATGTGAGGCCGGTATGGTGACAGAAGTGGCTATCAGTTACATAGTTATGGGCTGTAGAATTGCTGGAACGGCCTCCATTCCCCACCATGCAGGGAAGCTGGGGGCCGAAATGAGCCACGGAACCCTAGTGAACAGCCACGTTGCTGACTGGCAGGGCCTCAGTGACACCAGTGGGAGAAAGATGGTTGCCAAATGGGCTTTTCTTTTCACAGCACTTGGGAGGCCTGAGACTGTAAAGGCTTTTAGTTCCCCTGTCCACTGCAGCCTGGGGACCTTAGGATCCATGGATGGGTGGATTTTGGGCTGTCTGGTGGCTGGAATGGCCTCCAATTCAGTTCTCCAGTTGGAAAGCAGTGAGTAGCCAGAAGGGCTCTCAGTGCACCAGTATGGAGAGAAGGACGGTGGCTGAGCAGGATCTCACTTCTGCAGTACATGGGCAGGTTGTAGCAGGAAGGACCCTCAGTTCCCCACCCTTGGGGATCCCGTTTGATGGCCAAAAGGCACTCTCATTTCCAGAGCACACCGGCAGGCTGATGACTGGTTGGTGATTGTTCCCCAGTCCCAGGCAGGTTGGGGGCCAAAATGACCCTGGAACCCTAGTGCGTGGGCATTTTTCTGACCGGAACTCCCTTCCCAGTCCCACCACTGTGAACCAGTGAGGGAGAAAGATGGTGGCCCAAAGGAGTTTCCTGCCCACAGTACACCTAAGATCTGAGGTTGGCTGAACCCTCAGCTCCCCACCACGTGAAGCCCATATGGTAGTCTTTTGACTCTCATTTCCACAGGGCATGTCCCAGTGATGGTGGGTTGGCTCTCCCTTTCTCAGCATGCTTGTAGGCTGGGTGTTGAAATCACCAAGGGAACTTTCAATGGTGGCCAGGTTTCTGATGGGGAGGTCCCTTGGGACATCAGCACTTAGAAGAAGGGTGGCTGAGAGGCCTCTCCACTTCCATAGCACACAGGCAGAAGGACTAGAAGGGCCTTTGCCTGTCCACCATGCAAAGGCTGTAAGGTGGCCCAAAGTGCTCTTATTTCCACAGCAAGTTGAAGACTGATGGCTGGTTGACTCTTGGTTCCCCAGCACCCATGCAAACTGGGGGCCAAAAATGACCAGGCAGAACCCTAGTGGGTGGGTTCATGAGACCTTCCATGAACCAGTGCAGGTGAAGGATGGTGGCCCAAAGGGTTCTCATGTCCACAGTGTACCTGTGGCCTGGGTCCAGAAGAGCCCTTGGCTTCCCACAGTATGAGGCCTGTAAAGTGGCCAAAGGGGATCTCATTTCCATGACATTTGGGCAGGCTGATGTCTGGTTGGTCCTCTGTTCTTCAGCATGCAGCAGTCTGGAGTCCTTTATTAGTTCATTTGCATTACCATAACGAAATACTTGAGACTCGGTAATTTAGAAAGAAAAGTGATTTAATTGGCTCACGGTTCTGCAGGTGGTACAGGAAGTGTGGTGCTGGCATCTGCTTCTGTAGGCCTTAGGAAGCCTACAATCATGGTGGACAGTGAATGGGGGAGCAGGCAAGAGCAGGAGCAAGAGAGAGAGTGGGGGAGGTGCCACACAATTTTAAACAACCAGATCTCCCATAAACTCATCACCAGGGGGATGGTGCTAAGCCATTCATGAGGAATCAGCTCTCATGATCAGACACCTCCCACCAGGCCCCACCTCCAAAACTGGGGATTACATTTCGACATGAGATTCGAAGGGCCAAACCTCCAAGCCATATCAGGGCTGAAATAACCTGGGGACCTCTAGTGGGCAGGTAGGCTGGTGATCAGGTTCTTCAGGGGCTGGTAATTTGTCTTATTAATTAATAGACTTTCCGAACAAGAGAAGCCAAATTTAGACCTGATGGGGGAGAACAGCACATCCCCCAGCCATCATGGCCTTTTATCTGGATGCATTGACCCAGTAACACTTTGTTTTTTCTTTCTTTGGGAAAGTGGTCTGTGTCTAGGATGAAGCATGTAATGCATATTTGATGACCAGAAGGGAGGAATATGGCAAGATTGCAAATTTTTATCAGTGTCCTTGTTCTCTTTTTTTTTCCTGGGCCCTAGCTTCTCTTGCAGTTGAGTGTGGCCATGTGATTAAGTTCTGGCCAACAGAATTTGACTGGATGTGATGTGAGCCATATCCAGGCCTGGCTCATGATAAACATACTGCATGCCATCCTCTCTCTGTGTCTCCATCCATAGTTAAGTGGAGAGGATTTCGTGGACCTAGAGAAGGGCAGATCCACAAGATAGAAAGAACCTAGGCCCCTGAATGACTGTATGGAGTTGAACATATCCTTCCCTACCACAGCCTTACTGGATAAGTGACATAAATGAGCAATAGACTTTAATTTAGTTAAGATATAGAAAATTCAAGAGTAAGGGCTGGGCGCTGTGGCTCACGCTTGTAATCCCAGCACTTTGGGAGGTCGACGTGGGTGGATCACAAGGTCAGGAGTTCAAGACCAGCCTGGACAACACAATGAAACCCCGTCTCTACTAAAAATACAAAAAAATTAGCTGGGTGTGGTGGCAGGCACCTGTAATCCCAGCTACTTGGGAGGCTGAGGCAGGAGAATCACTTGAACCCAGGAGGTGGAGGTTGTAGTAAGCCGAGATCGTGCCACTGCCCTCTAGCCTGGGCAACAGAGCCAGACTCCATCTCAGAAAAAAAAAAAAAAAAAATTAGGAGTAATCTCCTATGGTAGCTAGTATTGTTGATGTTTTATTATTATTATTATTATTATTATTTTTGAGATGGAGTTTTGCTCTTGTTGCCCAGGCTGGAGTGCAATGGTGCTGTCTCAGCTCACTGCAAACTCCGCCTCCCAGGTTTAAGCGATTCTCCTCTCAGCCTCCCGAGCAGCTGGGATTACAGGTTCCCACCACCGCGCCTGGCTAATTTTTGTATTTTTAGTAGAGACGGGGGTTTCACCGTGTTGGTCAGGCTGATCTTGAACTCTTGACCTCAGGTGATCGGCCCGCCTCGGCCTCCCAAAGTGCTGGGATTACAGGTGTGAGCCACCACGCCCAGCCATATTGTTTATCTTAACAACTTGGTGTCTTGAACCAGCTGAATTCTCTGAAAGCCATTTTAAGTCTTTAAGGTCCTGGTGGTTGGATGTAAAGTTTGGATGGTCAATACCACACTGCTGAACCTTGGGCGCTGGCCTTTATTGGTGACTTCAGTTTTGGTGAGTCTCTCCTTTGAGCTGTACCTTTTGTGCACTCAACCCAAAATAAGATCTTGGACCTAGGCTGCCAATGGGCTTGGCAGAGAGCATGTCCAATAGATATTTTAAAAGCCTCTAGGGTTTGTCAAAAGTGGTTTTTTAAATTCTTGTTAAAATCTCTACCCTGGGCTGGGCACAGTGGCTCACATCTGTAATCCCAGCACTTTGGGAGACTGAGGCAGGCTGATCACCTGAGGTCGGGAGTTTGAGATCAGCATGGCTAACGTGATGAAACCCCATCTCTACTAAATATACAAAATTAGCTGGGCATGGTGGCGCATACCTGTAATCCCAGCTACTGGGGAGGCTGAGACAGGAGAATCACTTGGACCCAGGAGGTGGAGATTGCAGTGAGCCGGGATTGCACCACTGCACTCCAGCCTGGGCAACAGAGTGAGACTCCATCTCCAAAAAAAAAAAAAATCCCTCCCCTATCTGCCACATTTCTCCATGCACTGTGGATCAAAGTACATATGACAAAATTGGCCTTATAAGACAAAATACCCAAAAGTGATTAAAAAATGTTAAAATATCAACAAAGTATCAATATGAAATATCAATACAGTATATCAATATGAAGGTGGTATATTGTGGAGACATGAAACAGATGACTACACAAATATTTAATTGGTAATACGTGGGATATGTATTATGAAGGGAAAGTACTTTGTGCTATGAAAAACAGCAGGGGATCTGACTTGGGGGAAGTGAAAGATCTGAGGGATGAGCAGACGTTACGTACAATGTTATTAAAATCAGTAATTCTTAAATTTGAGTGTGCAGCAGAATTATCTGGAGTACTTATACAACACAGATGGCTGGGCCCCACTCACAAGTTTCTAATTCAGTAGGTCTGGGATGGGGCTTATCATGTAGCTCTAACGTATTCCCAGGTGATATTGATGCTGCTGCTCAGGGACCATATTTTGAGAACCAGCTGATCTGGGCTATATCTCCTAACAAGCATGCTGGGGCACAACGCTGAAGGTGGGTTATAAACCAACTGAAAAATTGCTCTCCTCACCTCTCAGGGGCAGACGAGGGGCTGGGGCAGAACTCAAAAGTGGTAATCTCTAGCTGTGGGTGGTCTCATGTATTCTCCCAGCATGTGATACCAATAGCATACTTATCTACTATGATGGAAAACATTTGGGAAGAGCTGAGCTGGTCAAATGGGGAGAGACAGGTGATAACTGTTAGATAAAGAGAGGAGTTTGTCTGGGGGCCTTGCAGCAGGAAAGAGTGCTGCATCTTCACTGAACTGAGAGAAAGCCAGTGAAGTTGTAGAGGAGAAGGTCCAGGGTAGACAGCAGAAGAATAATTTAGAAGGTCAGCTCAACTGCGGCTTGGAGGACCTCATTAGGGATTCGCATAAAGGACAAGCCATTGAAGAATTTTAAGCAAGGGAATGGATTGGAAGGGTGCAGATATGCACGTGGGGATACCAGTTAGGAAGCTACTGCCTAGGCTAGGATGGAAATGATGGTGGGATGGTCTAAGGTGGATAATGTGAAGATGCGAGAATTGGAGGTGTCTGATAGGATTCTCAAAAGTCTAGCTCAAAATGTTTTGTTTTCTGAGATAACCCAAACATTTGGTCACATTTGGGAGAAAGAGCAGTTTTGGAGATGCTGAATATGGGATTCCCTTGTTTTTAAGCATCTAATTGGAGGTGTTGGTTAGGCAGCAGAATATATGGCCTTGGACCTCAGAGGACATTTAGGATTATAGGTAACCTCAGAGGACCTATGGTTTGTGGTGGTTTGGACCTTAGAGGACATGTGGGTGTGTGGGGCTGGAGTTCAGAAAATGTCTGAATGGACTTTGTTAGTGTGCAGAGAGATGGTCTCTGAATCCATGCTAGGTATGTAGAACAGAAATTGCAAATCCCAGTGCCTGCAGTGGCCAGACAGGTAACATATCTGAGAATGTGGGCCAGATGCATACTTTGTGTCAGTGGTTGGGACTGTCTACTCTGGCTGTATTGGAATTGCAAGGATTTTCAACTGAAAATGGAATTGCAAGGATTTTCAGCTGAAGCCAGGAATCTGAATTTTACCATGAAATGTCTTGGGTTTAGATATTGGTTCCATTTGAAAAATTAATGTGGGCCATGGCTGGGTATGGTGGCTTACACCTATAATCCCAGCACTTTGGGAGGTGGAGGCGGGCAGATCATTTGGGGTCAGGGGTTTGAGATCGGCCTAGCCAACATGGCAAAACCCAATCTCTACTAAAAATAGAAAAATTAGCCAGCCGTGGTGGCACACACCTGTAATCCCAGCTTTGCAGGAGGATGAGGCACAAGAATCACTTGAACCTGGGAGGTGGAGGTTGCAGTGAGCTGAGATCATGCCACTGCACTCCAGCCTGGGCAATAGAGCGAGACTCCATATCAAAAAAATTGATGTGGGCCAAATAAAACACAGATGTATTAAAAGGGGGCTGTCAGTTGATAGCCTGTGCTGAAGGGTGAGAAAGGAAGAGTGTGTAGGACAAAACTGTGAGGAATCCAGTTGAATGAACAAATTTGAAGCTCTGGTATAGGGCTGGGTGCAGTGGCTCATGCCTGTAATTCCAGCACTTTGGGAGGCTGAGGCGGGGTGGCTCTCTTGAGCCCAGGAGTTGGAGATCAGCCTGGGTAAAACTCTGTTTATACTTAAAATACAAAAAATTAGCTGGGTGTGGTGGTGCATGCCTATAGTCCCAGCTACTCAAGAGGCTGAGACGGGAGGATTGCCTGAGCCCGGGAGGCCGAGGCTGCAGTGAGCTGTGATCAAATCATTGTACTCCAACCTGGGTGACAGGAGTGAGACCCTGTCTCAAAAAATAGAATAGAATAGAATAGTCTGGTATAGAAGGATGTAGGGTGGCCAGACAGGTAGAATCAGGAGAGCACGGTGTCCTGAAAGTCAAGGCAAGAGGACAGTCAGTCTTCCTTGCTCTTTGATGTCCCAGGTCCCAGTGTTTCTAGGTTGGATATGAGAAAGTACTAGGTAGGCATCATTTTGGGAAATGCCCCTGGTGGAAAATGTTTCTGTTTTGATTCATTTCTCTTTAAGATAGAAGACAGAGCTTCAAGGTTTAAAATACTTGCCTGAATCACATGTCAAGTATTTTTTTTTTAATTTATTTATTTTACATTAGGTGCATACTATATCTGGCATTTCTCCCCATATTATCTCTCCCCACCCTCCCCGTCCTCCCCATCCCCCCATTGTCTCTCCCCCTATCCCCCCCCCAACTGTCCCCTGTGTGTGATGCTCCTCTCCCTAAGTCCACGTGTTCTTGTTGTTCAACACCCACCTATGAGTGAGAACATACGGTGCTTGGTTTTCTGTTCTTGGGTCAGTTTGCTGAGAATGATGGTTTCCAGATTCATCCAAGTCCCTACAAAGACACAAACTCATCGTTTTTTATGGCTGCGTAGTATTCCATGGTGTATATGTACCACATTTTCTTTGTCCAGTCTATCATTGATGGGCATTTGGGTTGGTTCCAGGTCTTTGCTATCGTACACAGGGCTGCAGTGAACATACGTGTGCATGTGTCTTTATAGTAGAACGATTTGTAGTTCTTTGGGTATATACCCAATAGTGGGATTGCTGGGTCAAATGGAATTTCTATTTCTAGATCCTTGAGAAATCACCACACTGTCTTCCACAATGGTCGAACTAATTTACACTCCCACCAACTGTGTAAGAGTGTTCCTATTTCTCCACATCCTCTCCAGCATCTGTTGTCTCCCGATTTTTTAATGATCGCCATTCTAACTGGCGTGAGATGATATCTCAGTGTGGTCTTGATTTGCATTTCTCTAATGACCAGTGATCATGAGCATTTTTGCATATGTCTGTTGGCCTCATATATGTCCTCTTTTGAAAAGTGTCTGTTGATATCCTTTGCCCACTTTTGAATGGGGTTGTTTGTTTTTTTCTTGTATATCTGTTTTAGTTCTTTGTAGAATCTGGATATTAGCCCTTTGTCAGATGGGTAGATTGCAAAAATTTTTTCCCATTCTGTTGGTTGTCGATTCACTCTAATGATGGTTTCTTTTGCTGTACAGAATCTCTGGAGTTTAATTAGATCCCATTTGTCTATCCTGGCTTTTATTGCCGTTGCTTTGGTGTTTTAGTCATGAAGTCCTTGCCTATGCCTATGTCCTGGATGGTTTTGCCTACATTTTCTTCTAGTATTTTTATGGCGTTAGGTTTTATGTTTAAATCTTTGATCCATCTGGAGTTAATTTTAGTGTAAGGTGACAGGTAGGGGTCCAGTTTCTGCTTTCTGCACATTGCTAACCAGTTTTCCCAACACCATTTATTAAACATGGAGTCCTTTCCCCATTGCTTGTTTTTGCTGGGTTTGTCAAAGATCAGATGGTTGTAGATGTGTGGTGTTTCTTCTGGGGTCTCTGTTCTGTTCCATTGGTCTATGTCTCTGTTTTGGTACCAGTACCATGCTGTTTTGATTACTGTAGCCTTGTAGTATAGTTTGAAGTCTGGCAGTGTGATGCCTCTGGCTTTGTCCTTTTTGCTTAGGATTGTCTTGGCTATGTGGGGTCTCTTCTGATTCCATATGAAGTTTAAAGTGGTTTTTTCCAGTTCTGTGAAGAAGGTCATTGGTAGCTTGATGGGGATAGCATTGAATCTACAGATTACTTTGGGGAGTATGGCCATTTTCACGATATTGATTCTTCCTAACCATGAGCATGGAATGTTTCTCCATCTGTTTGTGTCCTCTCTTATTTCGTTGAGCAGTGGTTTGTAGTTCTCCTTGAAGAGGTCCTTTACATCCTTTGTTAGTTGTATTCCTAGGTATTTTATTCTCTTTGTAGCAATTGTGAATGTGTGTTCACTCTTGATTTGTCTCTCTGTTTGTCTGCTATTGGTATATAGGAATGCTTGTGAGTTTTGCACATTGATTTTGTATCCTGAGACTTTGCTGAAGTTGCTTATCAGTTTGAGAAGATTTTGGGCTGAGATGATGGGGTCTTCTAGATATACAATCATGTCATCTGCAAATAGAGACAATTTGACTTCCTCCTTTCCTATTTGAATACCCTTCATTTCTTTTTCTGGCCTGATTGCTCTGGCTAGAACTTCCAATACTATGTTGAATAGGAGTGGTGAGAGAGGGCATCCTTGTCTAGTGCCTGATTTCGAAGGGAATTCTTCCAGCTTTTGCCCGTCCAGTATGATATTGGCTGTAGATTTGTCATATATAGCTTTTATCGTTTTATGATACGTTCCATCAATACCTAGTTTATTGGGAGTTTTTAGCATGAAGGGCTGTTGAATTTTATCGAAGGCCTTCTCTACATCTGTTGAGATAATCATGTGGTTTTTGTCTTTGGTTCCATTTATGTGAGGGATTACATTTACGGATTTGTGTATGTTGAACCAGCCTTGCATCCCCAGGATGAAGCCTACTTGGTCGTGATGGATAAGCTTCTTGATGTGCTGTTGCAATCTGTTTGCCAGTATTTTATTGAAGATTTTTGCGTCGATGTTCATCATGGATATTGGCCTGAAGTTTTCTTTTTTAGTTGAGTCTCTGCCTGATTTTGGTATCAGGATGATGTTGGTCTCATAAAATGAGTTAGGGAGGATTCCCTCCTTTTGTATTGTTTGATACAGTTTCAGAAGGAATGGAACCAGCTCCTCTTTGTACATCTGGTAGAATTCGGCTGTGAACCCATCTGGACCTGGACTTTTTTTGGTTGGTAGGCTATTGATTGCTGCCTCTACTTCAGCCCTTATTATTGGTCTATTCAGGGTTTCAGGTTCCTCCTGGTTTAGTTTTGGTAGTGTACAAGTGTCTAGGAATTTATCCATTTCTTCCTGGTTTACTGGTTTATGTGAGTAGAGGTGTTTGTAGTAATCCCTGATGGTAGTTTGTATTTCTGTGGAATCAGTGGTGACATCCCCTTTATCATTTTTTATTGCATCTATTTGATTCTTCTCCCTTTTATTTTTTATTAATCTGGCTAGTGGTCTGTCTGTTTTGTTGATCTTTTCAAAAAACCAGTTCCTGGATTTATTGATTTTTTGAAGAGTTTTTTGTGTCTCTATCTCCTTCAGTTCTGCTCTGATCTTAGTCATTTCTTGTCTTCTGCTAGCTTTTGAGTTTTTTTGATCTTGCTCCTCTAGTTCTTTCAATTTTGATGATAGGGTGTTGATTTTAGATCTTTCCTCTCTTCTCCGGTGGGCATTTATTGCTATAAATTTCCCTCTCGATACTGCTTTAAAGGTGTTCCAGAGATTCTGGTAAGTTGTGTCTTCATTCTGGTTGGTTTCAAAGAACATCTTTATTTCTGCCTTCATTTCATTGTTTATCCAGTCAACATTCAGAAGCAAGTTGTTCAGTTTCCAAGTGGTTGTGTGGGTTTGGGTGTGTTTCTTGATCCTGAGTTCTAGTCTGATTGCGCTGTGGTCTGATAGAGTGTTTGTTATGATTTCTGTTCTTTTGCATTTGTTGACAAGTGATTTGCTTCCAATGATGTGGTCAATTTTAGAGTAAGTGCAATGTGGTGCTGAGAAAAATGTATATTCTGTGGATTTGGGGTGGAGTGTTCTGTATATGTCCATTAGATCTGCTTGGTCCAGCTCTGCATTCAAGTCCTGGATATCCTTGTTAATTTTCTGTCTCGTTGATCTGTCTAATATTGACAGTGGAGTATTGAAGTCTCCCACTATTATTGTGTGGGAGTCTAAATCTCGTTTTATGTTGTTAAGAACTTGCTTTATGTATCTGGTTGCTCCTGTGTTGGGGGTGTATATATTTAGGATAGTTAACTCTTCCTGTTGGATTGATCCTTTTACCATTATGTAATGTCCTTCTTTGTCTCTTTTGATCTTTGTTGGTTTGAAGTCCATTTTATCAGAGACTAGGATTGCAACCCCTGCTTTTTTTGTTCTCCATTTGCTTGGTAAATCTTCTTCCATCCCTTTATTTTGAGTCTATGTGTGTCTTTGTATGTGAGATGGGTTTCTTGAATACAGCACACCGAATTGATGGGTTCTGACTTTTTATCCAGTTTGCCAGTCTGTGTCTTTTGATTGGGGCATTTAGGCCATTTACATTCAATGTTAATATTGTTATGTGTGAATTTGATCCTGCCATTTTGTTACTGGCTGGTTTTCCTTCTCATTACTTGACTCATTTTCTTCATTGCATTTTTGGTCTTTGCCAACTGGTTTGCTTTTGCAGTGACTGGTACTTGTTCCCTTCCATGCTTAATGTTTCTTTCAGGAGCTCTTGTAGGGCAGGTCTGGTGGTGACAAAATCTCTCAATAATTGCTTGTCCGTAAAGGATTTTATTTCTCCTTCACTTATGAAACTTAGTTTGCCTGGATATGAGATTCTGGGTTGAAAGTTCTTTTCTTTAAGGATGTTGAATATTGGCCCCCCACTCTCTTCTGGCTTGTAGAGTTTCTGCCAAGAGATCTGCTGTGAGTCTGATTGGCTTCCCTCTGTGTGTGACCTGACCTTTCTCTCTGGCTGCCCTTAACATTTTTTCCTTCATTTTGACCCTGGTGAATCTGATGATTATGTGCCTTAGGGTTGCTCTTCTTGAGGAATATCTTTGTGGAGTTCTCTGTATTTCTTGAATTTGAAATTTGGGCTGCCTTGCTAGGCTTGGGAAGTTCTCCTGGATAATATCCTGGAGTGTGTTTTCCAGCTTGGATTCATTCTCCCCGTCATATTCAGGTACACCGATCAAGGGTAGATTAGGTTTTTTCACATAATCCCATATTTCTTGGAGGCTTTGTTCATTTCTTTTCACTCTTTTTTCTCTTATATTGCCTTCTCTTTATTTCATTGAGTTGATCTTCAATCTCTGATATCCTTTCTTCTGCTTGATCAATTTGACTATTAAAACTTGTGTTTGCTTCACGTAGTTCTCATGCTGTGTTCTTCAACTCTATCAAGTCGTTTATGTTCTTTTCTAAGCTGATTATTCTAGTTCGCATTTTGTCTAACCTTTTTCAAGGTTCTTGGTTTCTTTTGCATTGAGTTAGAACGTGTTCCTTTAGCTCTGAAAAGTTTGTTATTATCCACCTTCTGAACCCTGTTTCCGTCGATTCTTCGTACTCCTTCTCGGTCAAGTTGTGATCCTGTGTTGTTGAGGAGTTGTGATCCCTTGAAGGAGAAGAGGTATTCTGGTCTTTGGTGGTTTCACCTTTTTGCGCTGGTTTTTTCCCATCTTTGTGGATTTACCTGGCTGTGGTGTCACAGAGCTGCTTGATGAGGTCGCTTGTCTGCCTCTGGGGGCGCTACTGGGTTTCTAGGAACTCCTTCAGGTTACTAGGGAAGCTTCCTGTGTCTTTTTTGTTTATGCTGGGAGATTAGGCCCTCCTCTTCCGCCTGAGCTGTAGGCACTGCTGGATTGTCCAGAACGCGGTCCCGTTGCTACGTAGGCTTCCTGTGTTTTTTGTTAAAACATGTAGCTCAGTCCCACCCCTCTAGTGGTGGGTTGTGCCCTCCTCCAGTGGGCTGGATCATTCAGGGTTCATCTCAGACTGTGGCACTGGCTATGCAACCCACTAGAGTCAGAGCTTCAGCCCTCTGGGTTTTGTGGGGAAGGTTAGGGACCCGCCCAGCTGCACCCAGCCGTCTCCCCCTTTCAGCTTTCTCTCTCTCCAGTCATGGGGTAGGGGCCGCCCAGCTGCTCCCATTTACAGCTCCCCTCTCTCGGGCCGGGGAGGGGGCCATAGCTCAGTCTGCAGACTCTTATTCAACTCTGCACTTGTAATTCCCAGCGCTTGACTGGCAAAGATCCCCTGTTCTGTGTATTGCTGAGGCTTTGGGGGAAGCGCTGTACTGGACCGGAGTGCCAGAGGTGGAGCCTCGGACTCGCTGGTCAGATGCACTTTCTGCGTGAAGCAGCACCCCCTCCCTGCCTCGGTCTGCCCCTGAGTGGGCTTTGTTCACCCTCGGACCAGATCCGTTGAAATGCATCTGGTACCTCAGTTGGAGCTAGGAGATCTCTGGGTTTCTGCGTCTCTCTTGCTGGGTGTTTTGCGCCGGAGTTGTTTCTTTTTTTTTTTTTTTTTGAGACAGAGTCTCACTCAGTCACCAGGCGCCAGGCTGGAGTGCAGTGGCGCGACCTTGGCTCACTGCAACCTCCGCTGCCCGGGTTCAAGCATTCTCCTGCCTCAGCCTCCCGAGTAGCTGGGACTACAGGCGCGCGCCACCACGCCCAGCTAATTTTTTTGTATTTTTAGTAGAGACGGGGTTTCACCTTGTTGATCAGGACGGTCTCGATCTCTTGACCTCGTGATCCGCCCGCCTCGGCCTCCCAAAGTGCTGGGATTACAGGCGTGAGCCACCGCGCCCGGCCCTGCGCCGGAGTTGTTTCTAATCCGCCATCTTGGATCCTCCCTCCTGTGAAGTCTTATAAACACTGTCATGAGGGCATGGTGACTCACGCCTGTAATCCCAGCACTTTGGGAGGCTGAGGCAGGTAGATCACCTGAAGTCAGGAGTTCGAGACCAGCCTGACCAACATGGTGAAACCCCATCTCTGCTAAAAATACAAAAATTAGCCAGGCGTGGTGGTGTGTGCCTATAATCCCAGCTACTCAGGAGGCTGAGGCAGGAGAATCACTTGAACCCAGGGGCGGCGGTTGCAGTAAGCCACTGCAGTCCAGCGTGGGTAAGAGCAGAACTCCATCTCAAAACAAAAGCAAAAACAAAAACAAAAAAACAGAAAACATTGCACGAGTCCCTTTCCTTCCACTGTCCAAACCCCACCGACTTTATAATTTAAAAAATCTTAAATAAATTGGGTTGTGATTTGATTTGATCTGGAGAGAGGAGAAATTCAACTCTTATGAAAGGTTTATTGTTAGGCCACAAAAAGCTGTAGGATTTGTTTCAAAAGCATCCTTCTGCTAGGGACGTAAGCTTGAGTTAAAAGAATGAGGTGAATGATGTCTCCAAAATAGCCAGGGAGATCTCAGTTCTATTTTATAGACCCCTTTTAAACTATTTGTATTTTATTTTATTATTAATTGACACATAAAATTGTACACATTTAGGAGGTTACTATTATATAGGCTTCTATTATTGCTTAATAGAAAGAGTACTTCTAGAGTAAGAAGTAAGGAAGACTTACTGTCTGGTCAGGTAAATTGATGATCTTTGTCTTAGCTGTCAGTGAGGATGCTAACATCTCTACTTATAATATTTGGGCCTGTTATATGGATAAAAAAAAAGTAAATACCCAAAAGTGATTTAAAAATGTTAAAATGTCAATATGAAATATCAATATAAAGTATCAATATGAAAAGTCAATATGAAATATCAATATAATATATCATTATGAATTTGAACTAATGTTCTAGAACTTGAGAAGGACCTTCACAGACATCTGTAAATGATGTTATCTAATACTTGCTTACATATGCTAATAATGAGAAACAGCTTCAATGGACTATACGATTTATTGTCCAAACCAGAACACTTTGGAGTGTGAAAAGGAGTGGAGTGCGTTTAATAGTTACTCCAGAACAGCAGGCCAACCCAGGACTGTCTTGGGGTAAAATGGGATACATGATCACCCAGGCATAGGTGAAATGTCAGTGGATATATAATTGCTTTGTCAGATGGTATGGTGACATACAATCTGTATCTGCAAAATGATTTTTTTCTTAAAAATGCATTCTCTTGGATATGCTATAACATCTCAGTTTCACAGGCAGGAATCCTGGGCTAAATGAGAGGGAGGAAAGTAATAAGCACAAAACTTGCCATCACCAGTTCCCTTTCTTGCTTTCAAAGGGCATTTAGAAATTCATCAGAAAGATTTACTTTACTCTAGCATTCTGTAACCTTAATGAAGTAATTTGAGTTTTCACTCTCAGAGAAGACTGTGGTGAGTGAAAAGAAGATTGAACAAGTCTTCACTGAAAGATATTAACTAATGGAATTAGTAAGCAAAAGAGGGTAGGTTCAGCAGCGTCATATCCCAGGCAAACTAATGTACAATGCATTTGTATTCTCATGCAAGTAGATGAGATTCAGTAGTATGCACAGAATTTGAATGTTTCAAGTGATTCATTTGGAGCCTGGCTACAAGTTCTAGTTTGCCCCTTTAGGCCAGAATGATTTGAGGATTTGTAGGTGAGAGTAACAGGACAGTAATTTACATATGTTTTCATTTTGTGTTTCTTATCTTCTAAAGCTTGAGGTGGGTTTCATACCTTTGCTAGAAGTCTTGCTGAAATGTGATTGAATCACGGTGGCAGCTGATGTACTATTAGAAGACACCGCTATAGATGGACATTTCTCAGTAATCAGGTAAGCAGGCAAGCTGGCCTTTGTTCTCTGCATAATCTGAAGTGCTCTCTGATCTGCGGCATAGCACGCAAAAGCAGCACATCTGAATTAACAAAGAGCTTTATTTCTGTTCCACAATGAGGAAAGTTAGAAAGAGAATTGGCGTGTGAATTTATTTATTCAGGAGCATGAGCTATCAGTTTGAGCAAAGGAAATGCTAATAGAGGTTATGTTCCTGCTTCAGGGCTGTATTTCCTATCTCATGTTGTTGTATTATGTTTGTGTGCTGGGTCCAGAAATGTAGCCTCCCATTCAATAGGCCACAGTGGAACAGCAAAAAGAATAGCTGCCTGGGTGAGAGGATGAATCCATGCTCATTCCAGCTCTGCCCCTGGTGGAAAGGAATATGCCCCTAACCAGGCTGGCCCATACTTTCCCCTTTGTGAAAATCTACATGTAAAGAGAGATAATTGAGGACATAATAAAATGATTAACACATCAAATCTTTGAGTTTGTAGCAAGTCACCATCTAAATTTTTATCTTTGGATGAACTGAATTAGTATAGTGTTTATTTATTTTCTGGACCAAAATTCGGTGTTCCTGTATATGTAGGTGACCCTGCTGAAGTCAATGGAAACATCTTGGATACATTCAGATACTGACTTTGGGATTGGCAAAATAGTAGAGTCACTATCACCATCTTATGTCAATGTAGTCATTGAATGGTAAAAACAATGAGGTCTTGCTTTATTGTTGTATTTTGAAATTTATTCTAACTACCCTAATTTGGGGTTATGATAATATCTCTATTCAGAGCAGTAGCATTTGTTGTTATTTGATATGTCTTGTGTGGTGATTCTTATACTGAATAATGGAGGCGTATTTACTGCTGCTTGTCCAATTTGAAATTGATTTAAAGGCTCTAAGTTCATGTTGGGAAAAACAAAATTCTTTGGCACTACAGTGCTGACTTCAAAGAACATAACTTATGATTAGCCTTCCAGTCTTAGGTTGATTTAAAGATGTTTCATGTCAGATATCTGTGGCAGTTTAGAGCAGTTCCCGGGTGAGGAGTTCACACCTGGGCGTGAGGAGTGGGCAAGGGCATCTCTGAGCCAGCATTTCTTGTATAGTGTCCAGGCATTTAACAAATGGGCATTGAATGGTCATTTGAATCATGTATTTTCTAGGTTCTGGAAAATGTAAGAGGGAAAGTTGGAGAATCCTGCTCAATACAGGATTATCAGCTGAAATGCATCTCCTTCCTAACCCAGCCCTTGGTAGTTCTTTGGAGCTCTGAGCAGAGAGTAGCAGTTCATGGGAAACATGAGAAGGTTTAAAGGTCCTTCAGCAAAGATGTTGTGGAATGGTCAGAGTTAACCATGGTGGTGTTCAATTTAGTTCCTGGGGCTTCCATTTCCTCCTTCCTTCTTTGGAAATCATTTCCTGGTGTTCTAATTCTGTATCTTGCCAAGTAGCAAAAATGTGGAGGAAAACCCCTGGAAGTAGCTTGTGGTTAAGTTTCAAGTTTTTTGGCTTTTATCCAAACACTCGTGAGCTTTATTTATGTTCACATATAAGAAAAGCCAACCCGGATCTCCTAATAATGCTTTATTTAGTGCTTAAACTTTAATTGCAGGGTACAAATGATACCATTAGGAACCGATATCAATACTAATGCCACCTATATTATTATTTACTCTGCTGAAAACTAAGCTTGTTGAAATATATTTATTAACACTGCATCCTAGCACTACACATTTAAAGCTTAATTCTGTGGCTGTTCATGAATTCTCAGCATACTACAGTGTTGAGGCTTCTTAGCTTGAGATAAATTCATTATGAAATGAGAGTGATAAAGTATGTTAGGGCATATTTTCTCCAGGTCACAAACACAAGCTGGTTTACGCAAAGGGTGAAGCACCCTTTGTGTAATTCTAGTCCCTTTTCCTAACAAACAGTTAAACTCAGCATTTATGATGTATAAACTTTGCTCCTTAGCATTAAAATGTACCTTATTCATTCGGTAGATTTCTCTTTCAACCATGGCTATTGTTTGTCACTAACAGCTAGCTTTTGTGAAGTTAATAAATGTGCATAATAAGGACATAAAGGTATGGAGAAGTAATACTGTAATCCTTTTGTTTGGATAATCAGTCTAATGTATGCAAATTAATCCTTATTAGTACTAGGGTTTTGTGTCTGCTTATCAAAATGTGCCATTTTCATGAAAATTGGAAGTCCATTATATAAAGTTATTATTAACAGTCATTTAGGAATTATATACGGTATGCAAATTAAAGTTGATTACAACTAATTAAGGGCTTTCTTTGTTATTTGACCTTGTCTGCTTTTTATGTAAATATGTTTCTTTTGGTCTGGCATATTTTTAGACTCAGAAAAGTATATTAAGACAAGTTACATTATGTAGTTTTTAATATATCTTTGTGTTGCCATTGTCTGTGCCCCTCATTTTACAGAGGCACATATGATATGTAAAGCCATGTATCTTATTTCACTGTTTGGGAATGGTTCTCTAGGTAAGTGGAATTTCTGAAATAAAAAACAATCAAATTTCCAGGTCCCTTCAATGAGTTTATTGGAAAATGAGCACAAATCCAGTATAATATATAAACAGTCTTCATGCCAGATACCCTTTTTTCCACTATTTATTGACCTCAGTGAGTCTTGGGTTACAGATTTCCAAATGGCACTAAGTAATAAATGATTATTACTGGCTTACAGGGTGTCCCGCAAAACCTAATTGTTTGTTATCTATGAAAGCATTCAGCTAAAGATAAGTGACTTTACCACAGAAGATGTAACAGGTTCAGTACCAATGGCCTTTAGGAAGAATTGTGCATGCCCTGTAAAAATGAGGAGTTTCTTAGTGGGCAAGGAGGAAACATTTGAAGTGAGACTTTTAAACACTTATTAAGTTAAATCTTTCCTTCATTGTGGTTGTTCTAGTTGTTTTCTGTTAACAAAGAAGCTTGATACAGTGGCTGGAGCAAAGCATCCTGGGGCACTTGGTTTAATTGCATGACAGAAAAGATCCATTAATCAATAGCTTTTCAAATGCCTTGAAGTATACTGGTAGGAAAAAGAATGTGAAGATAAACAGCCCAAAAAGAGGCCAGAATATTGCAAGAGTGGAGAAAAACAAATAGTATCTAGGTATTTAAAAGGGGCAAGCAAGAAACTAGGAACCAAATCACCATTGAATTCATCAAAAGTTTGAACATTTTATTTTTTGACATTGAACAGAAACAGTCTAATCTTTGAAAAATGCCATTTAAATGCTTACAAAGGGATTGAAAACAAAGTTTTAATCAGAGTATAATATACAATCAGAAAAGCACACATATCATAAATGTACAGCTTGTTAATTTTTCACAAACTCAACACTGATGTAACCAGCATCCAGATCAAGGAGCAGTACATTAACAGCACTCCAGGAACTCTCTGCTTTTTCATAAACGAGGTGACAATATATGTGCAGGTCTGTTCATAGACTTTTTTGGGAAAATTGACTTTTTAACAATCTCGACTGTGCTAATCTATGAACATGGTATATCTCAGATAAAGGGACTTTTTTTTTAGACGAGGTCTCACTCTGTCACTCAGGCTGGAGTGTAGTGGCACAATCATAGCTCACTGTAGCCTCAACCTCCGGGCCCAGGCAATCCTTCCACGTCAGCCTCCTGAGTAGCTGGCACCACAGGCATGTGCTGTCACATCTGGCTAATTTTTGAAATTTTGCAGAGACAGGGGTCTCCATATGTTGCCCAGGCTGATCTTGAATTCCTGAGCTCAAGTGATCCTTTCACTTCAGCCTCCCAAGTGCTGGGATTATAGGTGTGTGCCACTGTGCCTGGCCTAAGGGACTCTTTATGATTCAGTAACCTCCCTGGAAAATGAAGGAAAATCAAGGAGAGGCTAAGTTTAGACATTTTTTTGGGAGTTTGAGGGTTTCAGCATAGATGTTCCACTTTACTATATCTTCTAGGAAAGATGCAGATGTGTTCCCAGGCTTCATGGAGTGATTATAGCTTTCATGTAGAGCCTCTCATTTTCTAGCTACCATACTCTTTTATCATCTTTCCCACTGAAGGTGTTCAGTGTCTTCCTCTCTCCCAGGGTACCCTCCATCATTCCTTGCCACCTTTGCTCCAGTTTCTTAGCTGAGAGTTTTTAGTATTATGTGGAGCATAGTGCCTTTGGCAATTTCCACTTTTGGTGCAGAACTCTTAGTGAATACTTTCTTCTCTGTTTCAAAAAGAAGCAAATTCGCACTTCTCAGGGTCAAAATATGCCCTGCTGAAGTGTATAAACCACTGTTTTGTGTTCATGTGTTTTTTGAGATCTAGTTTTTCAGTAATTCCAGACATTTTAGCCCCCTTGGCAAGGTATAGGACATTGGAATTCGCATCTCCATGGAAATGGAAAAAAGAAAAAAAACCCAAAAACAACAGTTCTCATTTGCACCATGGCTCAATAGGTAGAAATGGAAAAAGGATCTCATGATATTGTCCCCACAGATAAAACAGACTGTCTGTATTGTACCACAAGATAGGGGTTGCTGTGGTGCAGCTCTCTGCCTTCTAAGAAGCTCCTCTGTTCTTGTAGTTTTTGAGTGTGCCTAGAGAAGCTTCAGAAGGTTAGTAAGTGGCTGTGTAAGCAGAGAGAGAGAAGACTGAAAGAGAACCCAGGAAATTCTTACAATGGTGCACAAGAGAAGGAGGCAAACGCCAAGTCTCTAGTTTGCCTTCAGAACAATGTAGAGAAACATAAATACAAGGAGCGTAAGGGTGACGCCCCTCTTCTGTCAGGTGACTAGATATGTAAATCAGCGCTCTCCTTCCCCTTGTCTTGATTGCCTCTGAGCCTGGGAGTGGGAGATAAGGATGTAAAACACTCCCACCTGGTCCTCAGCAGATGGGTAAAATGGGCTGGGGCTGACCACAGTTGAGCTGTAAGAGCCCTTAGGAACAGGGTCCCCCAAAGTCACCATTTTGCTTTAGAAGGTTTATTTTACATTTCTTAAAACAACATGGTAAAATTATAGGCAACACAAACAAGATTCAAGCTATGTTAGTCTTTTAATTCAGGCAGAATTTAATGTGTAATTAAGATTAATTATACCATAATGGAATTGTAGACACATGATTATTGCATCATATTCCTTGCAGACATGCATCTTGCTTTTGCATCATTCTGGTTTCTCAGGTTGAGAAGCATGCTGAGAGGCAGAGCCAATGGAATTCGGCTGCATTTGCAGGATGTGTTTGCTGCAGGGTCATTTTGGAAGTTAATTTTTGCCAATGTTCATTTCAGAATAATTGAAATATGCCCAACCGTGATGGCCTTTAAAAATAACCTGCTTTTTTGTTTGTTTTGAGAGAAAGCCAACCTTAAAATATCTCCATGAGAAAAAAAAATCTCCATCAGAAGCTGAAAGCATTTGTGTGTGTTGTTAAGTTTAGGAAATCACCTGAGTGTTTAGATTGTCTGTGAAGGTAAAAAGAATTTATTTTTCACTCATGATTCAAAATATGGGAGGGAATTTGGAAATGTTCTAGAATAGGCCACTTGCTGAGTCAGAGGGGAAGATGGGGTAAACCTTTATAGACAGTTTTGACTCTCCTATTGAAAAGAGAAAAAGAAATCCAAAGAAGGAAATTTTATTATATACTACAGTACATTATTTAAGTATATAACAAGTATGGTAACTTTGAGTCAATACTTAAATCTGTATAATTAGACCCAGAGGGTTTTTTTAGCTTCAGTATTCTTGGCTGTTATTTCAACTGTAAAAGGGAATGATTCTCAAAAATGAATAATATACAGATCTTTAATTACTTAATTATATACTTTTTATTATGGAAGTTTTCAACATACATATTCAGAACCTTTTAAAAGAGAAAAAATTTATTGGAGCCCAGTGTTGACCTAAATTATTTTTATTATGTGCTAACATATGATCAGTTATAACTCCTTTTGCTTACAGCTTTTATACAAGTGTAAAACTAAATCAAGCAGCATACAGGAAACACTAGCAAGTGTATACCCTATAGCATTTAAATTAACAATATTAATTTAGAGCTAAGGATGATGTTGATTTCTGGAAATACTTTTTTTAACATTTTGAGACAGGGCCTCATTCTGCCTCATTCTGTTGCCCAGGATGGGATGCAGTGGGCAGTTATAGCACACTGCAGCCTTGAACTCCTGGGCTGAAGGATCTTCTTGCCTCAGTCTCCTGAGGGGCTAGGACTCCAGGCATGCACTACCACACCTGGATACTTTTTTATTTTTATTTTTTCTGTAGTGATGGGGTCTTGCTATGTTGTCCATGCTGGCCTCAAACTCCTGGGCTCAAGGAACCCTCCCACATCAGCCTCCCAAAGTGCTGAGACTGCAGGCACGAGCTGTCACACCCAGCCTGGAATTACTTTTTAAGCCCACCTGTATTCTTTTATCACCAGGTCACCACAATCTAAGCCATCTTACTCTGGCTGAAATTATTATAAATCCACCTGAAAAGTAGAGCATCGAAATAGGATATAACCTTTCATTATAAGGCAGATTGTCCAGGTTATCTAGAACATCCATTAAGATGACCACCTAAATAAGGAATTAGCAAACTTTCTCTGTAAAGGACAGGACCTGATAGTAAATACTTTAAGCATCGAGGGGGCATAGAGTCTTTCACAACAACTCAACTCTGCCATTGTATTGTGAAATTGGCTATAGACAATCTTTATGTGAATGGGCTTGGCTGTGTTCCAATAAAACTTTATTTACAAAAACAGGTAGTGGGCAGGATTTAGCCATAGGATGGCACTTGCCAACCCCTGATTTAAATGAAAATAGAGAGTTAAAAAATCTTGGGGAAATCCTTGCAGGCTAATTGAAAAACTATACATACCCCACATTTCTGGGAGATTCTGTATAGGTGGGGTATGTGTGAGTGTGTGTACATTTTCAATTAGGTTTTCAAAAATTATGCAAGCAAAACATCCTCATTTTGACAAGTGAAACAATTCAGAGATACATTAGGAAGTGTTATTAATCTTTCACTCCCTCCATTCTCACTATCCTCAGATAAAAATATTAATAGCTTAATTCACAATTGACCCTATTCTTTATGGGTAGACATATCTATAAAAACATATAGGTTGTACTTCTACTCCACTCTTTGATGGGTTGTATTAGTCCTTTTTCATGCTGCTAATAAAGACATACCAGAGACTTGGGTAATTTACAAAGGAAAGAGGATTAATGGACTTACAGAGTCACATGGCTGGGGGAGACCTCACAATCATGGCGGAAGAGCAATGGGACGTCTTACATAACAGCAGGCAAAGAGAGCATGTGCGGGGATCTCCCCTTTATAAAACCATCAGATCTCATGAGACTTATTCACTATCAAGAGAACAGCGTGGGAAAACCCACCCCATGATTCAATTACCTCTCACTGGGTCCCTCCCACAACACATGGGGATTATTACAATTCAAGGTGAGATTTGGTAGGGGGGGGACACAGAGCCAAATCATATCATGGGTCTTCTATAAATGTTTCTCAGCATTAAAAAAAAATTAAACAATGTATCATGTATCAATCCAGGCCAATAGACATAGGTCTGTTTTTTTCCTTCAATTTCTAGTGTGAAAAATTAAAACAATAATATATTGAATACCTATATAACTTTGGTCTAGATTTAGTTATTAACATTTTACTATATTTGTGCTCATATTCTTCCTCCCATTCGTCAGGTTAAGCCATACAAAATTGTAAATACTCAACTGTTTTTGGCCTTAAAAGTGGCAGTTTGATACAGTGCAACCTCATATTTTTTCCTGAATCATTTGAGATAGAGTAAGTTGGACATTATAATGCTTCACTTATAAATATATCACAAGCATTGCCTAAAACATAAGGAGCTTTTTGTACATACCCACAAGACCATTACCATATCTTAGAAAATCAATAATTTCCTTATAGCTTATATTCAGTTTATTTTTAAATTTCCCTCATTGTATCTAAAATTTCTTTTTTTTTTTCCTGAGACAGAGTCTCACTCTATCGCCCAGGCTGGAGTGCAGTGACATGATCTTGGCTCACTGCAACCTTTGCCTCCTGGGTTCAAGCGATTCTCATGCCTTAGTCTCCCGAGTAGCTGAGATTACAGGCATGTGCCACCACGCCTGGCTCATTTTTGTATTAAGTGGAGACAGGGTTTCACCGCATTGGCTAGGCTGGTCTTGAACTCCTGACCTCAAGTAATCTACCCACCTCAACCTCCCAAGTGTTGGAATTACAGGTGTGAGCCACTATGTCCAGCTAAAATCTTTTTAGAGCTACTTTTTAAAGAATCAGAATCCAATAAAAGTTTACACATTACTTTTCATTTTATGCCTCTTAAGTCTCTCTAATTTGGGACAGTTCCCCCACCATTTTTATTCCTTATTCTTGACCTTGGCAAGAGACGAGGTCAATTGTCTTGCAGAATGCTCCACATTCTGTATTTATCCAATTATTTCCTCAGGGTGTTGTTTAACTTGTTCTTCTATTCCCTGAGTTTCCTGGAAACTCGAAGTTAAGTCTAAAGGCTTGGTTAGATTTGGGTTTGGATATATCTGGCAAAAATAGTTCGTAGAATGATTCTGTGTACTTCTATTGTATGACCTTAGGAGGTATATAACATCAGACTACCCCACTGTAAGTGATTTGATAACTTGGTTAAGATGGTGACCACTAAACCTTTTCTGTTGTAAAGGTATGCTTTTTCCTTAACATTCTTTTAAAGGTAAGTGTAATGTTACATTGTGTAGCCTGTTTATGTGAATAAATATGAATAAATAAGCTACAGTTGATTCAAGCATTTCTTTATTGGTAGACATTCAATTTGTTTCCATTTAGAGTTTTAGCCCAGAAGACAAAATTAATAGATTTGGGTGTCATTGGAGTGCCGTTTTCTTTTTGAATTGTAAGATAAAGTGTTTTTCTGCCTGCTATGGGAATAAAAGTGTATCGGTGTATTTCTGTAATGTGTCAGCAATGTATTCCCAGGTGTGCTTGAAAACCTGTCTAGATACTATTAATGTCTTAGTAAATCCATTTCCATCTGTCACACTATAATGTATCCTCTCTGTGTCTCCCCTCAACATACAAATACTCATTTTCTGACTTCAAATTAGAGACTTTTTAGCACAGGTCAAATACCATTACAGTGAACTTTGCAGGTGTGTCAAATACTTCCTGTATCATTTGGTGTACGATGGAAATTGCCTTCGCAGCTCACATACCCTGTTGCTCCAGCTCAGGGGCTGGGGGATGGTGCAGTGTGGATTCACGACCCTCTCAGGCAGCCAGAATTTCTGTCATCAGCAGCAGGGTTTCTCCGCTGCAACCTTTCCAATTCCAGCTGCTTGACTGTCAAGGCCACTAACCTCGAATAAAGCACTCAAGAGCCTTAGGCAAGGACTTAGCAGGGGAGAAGTAAGCTAGATTTGTTAGGAAGTGATATGAATGTTCTATTTGGAAGAGACATAGATCTCCAATATGGGGGAGAAAACCAAGGACTCTGGGCCCACTGCACCTGGGTCTGAGTCCCAGCTCTACCACTGCCTTGGCAGTACCAGCTTGGGGCATGGGACTTAAACCACTCAGTGCCTGAGTTTCCTCATCTGCAGAGTGGATATTAAAATGGCACTAGAATCACAGGTCCATTGTGAGGATTAAATGACCTGACAGATGTAATGCATTTGAAATCATGCCTGGCACACAATAAATACTTTATAAGTGTTTGTTATATTTATTATTTGTTCCTTGAGGGAGAATTTGGACACAGAGACTGAGATTATAAGGGAAAAAGCAGGAAGGAGACAGAGTGTGAGGGTCTCAGGTTGGTGGACAAGCTTTAGAATAGGCTTCTATTCCAGGAGAGAGATAGGGCACAAAGCAAGAAATTGAGATAGAAACACTGTTGTATGAGTGACTCCTGGAAGGATTAGGGAAGAGACTGAAATGCCAAGAGCTGTGTATTCCAAGTTATAACTAGTCAGTCTGGGTCCTGGGCCGATAGAAGCATAAGTAATTCCAGACCTCACCTGCTGAGGTCTCCAGCCAAGATTGGCTGAGTCAGTCAAAATGAAGGGCATCAATAGGCTGACCTGGACAATGTATGGCAGAATATAAATCAGTCTCCTCCTTTTCTTCTCCTCCTCTTTCTTTTTTATTATTTTTATTATTATTGTTAGAGACAGGGTCTCGCTGTATTGCCCAGGCTGGAGTGCAGTGGCTATTCACAGGTACAGTCCCACTACTGATCAGCATGGGAGTTTTGACCTGCTCCATTTCCAATCTGGGTTGGTTCATAGACAACCTGGTGGTCCCCTACTCCTGGGAGGTCACCATATTGATGTAGAACTTAGTGCAAACACCTGATAGACATAGTGCATTACAACCCAGAACACTTGCACTCAAGTGATCTTCCTGCCTTAGCTTCCTGAGTAGCTGGCACTACAGGCACATACCACCATGCCCAGCTCCTTTTCCTGTTTCTAATGGATAATTTCAAGCACATCTCAAAGTAGAGCAACCAGCATAATACATTTTCATGAATCCATCACTTGGATTATCAACTCTTGCTTTATTCTTACTCTCACTCACTTTCCCATCCTGAATATTTTGAAGCATATCCCACAGGTCAGTACATCTGCATCTCTAAAAGATGAGTACTTTTTAAAAAATGATGGCTATATTTACAAATGAAAATTTACCATTTCAACCTTGTCAGGTGTACATTTCAGTGCATTAAGTATAGTCACATTATTGTGCTACCATCGCTACCATTAGTCTCCAGAACGTTTTCATTATCCCCAACAATTGTGTACCCATTAGGCTACACTCTCCACTCCTGCTCTCAGCAGCCCCTGACACCTACCATTCTACTTTCTGTCTCTGAATTTGACTACTCTAGGTACCTGGTAAATGGAATCATACGATATTTGTCATTTTGTCATTTTTGTGTTTGGCTTATTCCACCTAGCATAATTTTTTTTTTTTTTTTTGAGATGGAGTCTTGCTCTGTTACCCAGGCTGGAGAGCAGTGGTGCTATCTTGGATCACTGCAACCTCCACCTCCCTGGTTCAAATGATTCTCCTGCCTCACCCTCCTGAGTAGCCGGGATTACAGGCATGTGCCACTACGCCTGGCTAATTTTTGTATTTTTAGTAGAGCCGGGGTTTCACCATGTTGGCCAAGCTGGTCTTGAACTCCTGACCTCAGGTGATCTGCCCACCTTGGCCTCCCAAAGTGCTTGGATTATAGGCATGAACCATCGTGACTGGCCACATAACATTTTTAAGGTTCCTCCATGTTGTAGCATGTACCAGAATTTCACCCCTTTGTAAGGCTGAATAATAATATTCCATTGTATGTATGTACCACAGAATTCTTTTTAGAGCATAACCACAATACCATAATTATACCTACAAAACAGTAACTTTTTTTTTTGAGACAAAGTTTCACTCTGTCACCCAGGCTGGAGGGCAGTGGCTCAATCTCAGCTCACTGCAAACTTTGCCTTCTGGGTTCAAGTGATTCTTCTGCCTCAGTCTCCTGAGTAGCTGAGATTACATGCCTGGCTAAGTTTTGTATTGTTAGTAGAGACAGGGTTTCACTATGTCGCCCAGGTTTCACTATATTGTTGAGGTCTTGAACTCCTGACCTCAAGTTTTCTACCTGCCTTGGCCTCCTAAAGTGCTGGGATTACAAGCATGAGCTACTGCCGTTGGCCAACAGTAATTTCTTAAAATAATCTCATTCCCAGTCAATATTTAAATTTCCTCAGTTGTGCCTGGGCATGGTGGCTCACGCCTGTAATCCTAGCACTTTGGGAGGCTGAAGGGGGCAGATTAATTAAGGCCAGGAGCTCGAGACCAGCCTGGCCAACATGGTAAAACCCTGTCTCTACTAAAAATAAAAAATTAGCCAGGCATGGTGGCAGGCACCTATAATCCCAACTACTCAGGAGGCTGAGGCAGGAGAACTGCTTGAACCTGGGAGGTGGAGGTTGCGGTGAGCCGAGATTGCACCACTGCACTCTAGCCTGGGTGACAGAGTGAGACTCTGTCCCCCCCCGCCCCCAAAAAAGAAAAATTCCCCAATTGTACCATAAACATACTTTTTAACAGTCTGGTTGTTTGAAACAGGATTCAAATAAGGCCCATTTGAATGTAAATTAGTTCAGCCACTCCAGAAAGCAGTCTGTAGATTTCTCAAAGAACTTGAAACAGAGCTACCATTCAACTTAGCAGTCCCATTACTAGGTATATACACGAAGGAAAATAAATCATTCTACCAAAAAGACACATGCACTTGTATGTTCATTGCTGCATGATTCACAATAGCAAAGACATGAAATCAACCCAGATGTCCATCAGTGGTAGATTGGATAAAGAAAATGTGGTACGTGTACACCACGGAATACTATGCAGCCATAAAAAAGAATGAAATCATATCATTTGCAGCAACAAGGATGGAGCTGGAGGTCATTATCCTAAGCAAATTAACACAGGAACACAACGCCATATACCACATGTTCTCACTTATAAGTGGGAGCTAAACATTGAGCATACATGGACATAAACGTTGGAACAATAGACACTGCAGACTACTAGAGCGTGGCATGGGTTGAAAAACGATCTATTGGGTACTTCACTCCCTACCTGGGTGATGGGATCCATCCCCAAACCTCACCATCACACAGTGTTCCCATGTAGCAAATCTGCACATGTACACCCTATATCTAAAATAAAAGTTGAAATTTAAAAAAGTAAGGCCCATTCATTGCAATTTGTCGATATCTCTTTTCTCTTTTAATCTACAAGTCCTTCAAGTTTTTCAAAATTTCCTATTTATTTGTTGAAGAATCTGGTGGTTTGACTTGTAGAATTTTCCAGGGTCTGGATTTTGCCAGTTGCATCCCTGCATTGACATTTAACATCTTATTTTGTTCCCTGTGTTTTCTATAAATTGATAAATTGATAGTTAGAGATGCAGAGGCTTGCTCAGATTTAGGTTTGATTCTTTGGCAAGAATATTTCATAAGGAGTGTTGTATACAGGAGACACATAGTATCCAGTGGTTTTTCTTTCCGTGATGTTAGCAGCTATTAATGATCATGTTTAGGTCCATTAATTCGTTAGAGGATATTCTAATTCTGTCATTCCTTCTTTGTTTGTTAGTTGGACTACTTCTATGAATAGAAAACTTTCCCTTATTTATTATTTGGTTACTGTGAGATAGACTGTGTTAAAAGAAGGTAAGATAAATGCTTGTTTCTTTCCTTTTATTTACCAGTTTTCATACAAGTGAATTGGTTCCTTTGCATCTACAAAGGTGATTAACAAGAGTTTCATTTTCATTGTATTTTTTTTTTTTTTTGAAATGAAATCTCGCTTTGTTGCCCAGGTAGGAGTATAGTGGCACAATCTTGGTTCACTGCAACCTCCTCCTCTCAGGTTCAAGTGATTCTCCTGTCTCAGTCTCCTGAGTAGCTGGGATTACAGGCAGGCGCCACCATTCCTGGCTAATTTTTTTGTACTTTTAGTAGAGACAAGGTTTCACCATGTTGGCCAGGCTGGTCTCGAACTCCTGACTTCAGGTGATCCACTGGCCTCGGCCTCCCAAAGTGCAGGGATTACAGGTGTGAGCCACTGTGCCCAGCCATTTTTTTTTTTTTTTGAGTGATTTTATGAACTCATGGATTTTTCAAATATTTGATGCATTTAAGTTATTTTTCATTGTTGTTATTATTGATATTCCAATGATTCCCTCTTTGGTTAATGGGACTCTTCAAGTTGGCACCCTAGTTCTTTTGACACAGCACCAGGATTATTATAGTTCCTTGGCTTTCTGGTGTAACAGGATGATCCAGGCTCATCTTACACATTTTTCTTGTCCTTGCTATGCCTCCAAAATGTCCTGGTTCCCCTTTAGTGGGAATTAGTATTTAGAGATCACAATCTGGGTTGTGGGGTGCTCATTACTATTAGGCTAGCTCTTCTTGTTTAATAATACATTCTTCTTCTAGTTATAAAGATAAAACACATTCACTCTATAACATTTGGAAGATATAAAAAATAACAGAGACAATCACTATTTATATTTTGGTGTACCACATATGCCCATATGTAAGTGTTTCCCCTGAAATTGTCCCTCAGAAAAGAAGGCATCACCTTATATGTGAGCTCTTATAAAACCTCTTTCATTATGGGATGACCTCTATTTGGGGAAGACATATTAGTTTGAAATGATCTTAACTCCTGAGAGTTTTGGATGTTTGTAGAAGTCACCTTGGAGCTCCGGTGGCACAACCGGGTAGCACTTGGTGCTTCTACAGAAGTCACCTGATAAAATGTGTGAGAATGGAGGCAAAGAAATTTAGAACGGACTCAGTAGTTAGGCCTGGGTGTATAGACCTCACATTGCCAAATATTGAATGATGTTATAAATGAACTCTTTAAAAATCACCTCTTTTTTTAGGGTGGAAAGCATTAAGTATACATGTACATGATGAATGAAAAATTCAACATGCCCATGTTATAGAGATGGACACTTTTAGTTGGAATAAAATTTCTAGTGATAGCATCATACACAGGTTCAAATAATTACGTATCTCAGAAAGGATGGATTTGATGGAGATGCAGACTCTAGGAAACTGTGGTTTTCAAACTTATTTACTTGTCAAGCCACTGAAAGAATTTTGAAAAACAATATACTTTCTCATACTTTAAATTGGTACTTAAAGTTTTAATCACAAGGTTAAGTGGTTACAGAGGATGCAATTCTAGCATATTGTAAATATTGACATTTTAGAATAAAACTGCTTCAAGTGTTTGCCACTCCTGGAAAAAAAAATAGAATAAAACGGCTATGCCATTCTTTAAATTTATTTAAGGAAATCTAAATTCTATAGTGATTCAATAAACCCATCTTCCCCTAAGAAAGCTCACAAATTATTTAGAAAATTTATATTGTTATAATTCTCTATGTAATAATGATTACATTTCATTTTCCTCACAGAATTTTATCCTAACACAGGGAAGTCTCCCTATCATATTTCTTGGCAATATATTGTGTGTGTGGTTGTGTGTGTATTTGAAATGTGAAAAAATTTTCCCCATGATCATAAGGCATGTTAGCAAATTGATCCCAGATAGAGTTACACAGTGGATCAAATTATGCAATTGATCAAATCACAAATACTTGACAAATTTTGGTAAATATTTATCAAACTTAAAACATTATATTGCAAAAGAATCTCTCAATGAGATAGATGAGATGTTTTCTCCTTAATTTATGTATTAAAAATCAGTATTATTCATTGCCAGAATGAGACTGCATTTGGCATCAATTCTATTACTGGTTGGTTTGTTTCCTTCCTTCTTTCCTTCCTTCCTTCTTTCCTTCCTTCCTTCTTTCCTTCCTTCCTTCCTTCCTTCCTTCCTTCCTTCCTTCCTTCCTTCCTTCCTTCTTCCTTCCCTCCCTCCCTCCCTCCTTCCTCTCTCCCTCCCTCCCCTCCTTCCCCTCACTCCCCTCCTTCCTTCCCTCCCTCTCTTCCTCTCTCTCTTTCTTTTCTTTCTATGAGACAGGGTACTGCTTCGTCACCTAGCCTGCTCACTGCAGCATTGGTCTCTGCGGCTCAAGCAATCCTTCCACCCCAGCCTCCTGAGTAGCTCAGACTACAGCTGTGCACTGCCATACCCAGTTAATTTCTTTTTTTGTGGAGGTGGGGTCTTGCTATGTTGCCCAGACTGGTCTTGAACTCCTGGCCTCAAGCCATCCTCCCACCTTAGCCTTCCGAAGTGCCACTGCACCCAGCCACTAATTTTCATTTTCTATAAAGGGAAGTTCTGAGAAAACTTGTTTATATAAGCAGAAAGTTGGAAATGGAAAGAGTTTTTGTTTACAGCCATGCCACTTAAGTCTTTGAATTTCCTCCTATTTAGATGCCAAAAATCACATGGTAATCTATCATCAGAAATTATTCTTAATCCTGTTAGCTGACAACTCAATTTGGTCCTCCTTCAATTTTGTTGAACTCAAAGACTTAGAAACCACCCTACTTGTAAAAAAATTTGGTACTTAATCATTAATGTCTTTCACCTTCTTCACACTGATGCCAATACTGTATTTGGAATTAACCCTTTGGCACACTGGAGGTTTTTTTACACCCTTGTACAACATCCCATGGTAAACATAGAAAGGGGAGACTGTGAAAGGGAAGGCAGACATGAGAACCTGCTCCTCTATCATAGATGTACTTTCAGGAGGTCAGTTTTTGGAAGTCTATAAATTTGAGGATCTGGCAACAGATTCCTTTAAAAATGTCACCATGTACCACTTGGAAAGCCTTTACTGTATTCCTGAGTGTATGCATTAACCCAGCTTGAGATTCTAGCATCTCCGCTGTGAAAGACTCAGAACATGGTTCTGGTGATCACAAGAATGTGAATAATAAGGGTAACGTTATTTTATGCAATGTGAACAAGGGAAAAGAGCAATATTTTGAAATTAACATTTAGTTTATATTATATGTAATATTAAATACATATGTATAATTAATAATTAAATGCTATAAGTAGATATTTGGCTATTTCAGCCACATTGTAAGGGTTCACATTATTATATAAGCTTGACAAAATCGTTTTGAGGGCAAGCTTCACATTGTGAAAATAGGGGATTGCTTCCTATTTGAGCATATGCAGTATATAGTTCTAATTTTCTTTTATGTATGTATGCATATATAAATGCCATATATATCTTTTGTAAAGTTAAGACCATTCAATACTTTTTTGTTTTAGGTAAGATGTATTTTTAAACTTAAATTAAAAAAAACACTTTACAATCTTTTATAATGGAAAAATATAAACAAATTTTTAAAAAACTTTAAAATTTTTTATTATGGAAAAATATAAACATATTAAAGTAGAGAGAACAATATAGTCAACCCTCATGTACCTGTCCCCCCAGATTTAATAATTAGCAATTCATGGCCAGCCTTTCCATCAGTATTCCACACTCGAATTTCTTTGAATTAAATTTGAGGCAGTGTGTCATTTCCTACGTAAACATTTCAGTATGAACTCTGAAAGGAAAGACCTCTTAAATAAGTGTAGCCATATACCGTTATTGCGCCTAAAAAATAATTTTTTCCTATCGTCAAATATCTAGCTCAAGGTCAAGTTACCATAATTGTCTCATAAAATTTTTGTGTCTGTTAGTTCAAATGAGGATCCAAGTGTATATATTGTGATTAATTATATCTCCTACATCTCTTTTTAATCAATTAGCTCCTCCACCATCTCTGTTTCTTTGCATTTCATTTGCTGAAGGAATTGTGTCATTCATCAAATAGCATTTCCCACAGTCTGGATTTTGCTGAATGCATACCCATGGTGTCATTTAACATATTCCTATATTCCTCACCTCCCTGTTATTCCTATAAATTGGTAGGTTGAGAGGTTTGATTGGATTCAGTATATGAGTATATTTGCATGTATATATCTAAATATAGATCAATATAAATATATGTATCAATATATAAAAATATAAAATATATTTGTTTGGCAGAGTATTTTAGGAGACATATAATATTCTCTTATTGTTTTTAGTTGCTTTGTTACAGCATCATTGATATACTATAAATCTGCACATATCAAAGTGTATAATTTGATACGTTTTGGAATATGTTTGCACTGTGAAACTATTGCTACAGTCAAGATAATGAACATAGTCATCATTAAAAGACTGTGTCACGAGGGATGAGCATGGCAAAAAGTGACAGATGTAAGCAGAAGGGAACTTGATTTTGCCACATACTAAATTGGAGCAGACCTTCATGAACCTGTGGTTTTGAAACATTTTAGCAATGAAATAATTTATTTTAGATGAAATCTTTTTTTTTTTTTTTTTTTTTGAGAGGGAGTCTCGCTCTGTCGCCCAGGCTGGAGTGCAGTGGTGCGATCTCGGCTCACTGCAACCTCCACCTCCTGGGGTCAAGCGATTCTCCTACCTCAGCCTCCTGAGTAGCTGGGATTATGGGCACATGTCCCCATGCCTAGCTAATTTTTGTATTTTTAGTAGAAATCGGGTTTCACCATACTGGCCAGGCTGGTCCCTAACTCCTGACCTTGAGATCCACCCACCTCGGCCTCCCAAAGTGCTGGGATTACAGGCGTGAGCCACTGTACCTGGCCTAGATGAAATCTTATATGGGACTCTAATACACAGGGCTGGGCACAAGGGCTCACACCTGTAATCCCAGCACTTTGAGAGGCCAAGGCAGGAAGATCGCTTGAGGCCAGGAGTTCAAGACCATCCTAGGCAACATAGTGAGACCGCATCTCTATAAATAAATAAATAATAGCTGGGTGTGATGGCACATGCCTGTACTCCTAGCTACTCAGGAGGCTGATGTGGGAGGACTGCTTGAGCCTGGGTGACTGAGACTCTGTCTGTAAAAAACAAAACAAAACAGAGCCAAAACCCTAATACATAATAGAGACAATTAGAGGGGGATTGTTTTAATAGTATGTCTATTTTGTAAATATTATCTGTTTTATAGATATTAACCAATACAATAAAGTATCATTTATTATTGACTTAATCATGTGAAAGTGTTATTGGTTTAATGAAGTGTTATTAATGGATTTGTGCTCCTTACCACAATTAAAAATTAAAATTTTTAAATAAATTGGCTACTGACACTGACATAATTTACTTATTTAAAATTCTTTTTAAAATGTTTAGCTCATTGTTCACAGGGAGGGGAGCATCACACACTGGGGTCTGTCGGGGAAAAAGGGGAGGGACAGTGGGGGGTAGGGAGTTGGGGAGACATAGCATGGGGAGAAATGCCAGATATAGGTGATGGGGGAGGAAGGCAGGAAATCACACTGCCATGTGTGTACCTATGCAACAATCTTTCGTGTTCTTCACATGTACCCCAAAACCTAAAATGCAATAAAAAAAAAAAAAATATATATATATATATATAAATGTTTAGCTGTGGTAAAATACATATAACATAAAAGTTACCATTTTAACCACTTCTAAGTGTACAGTTCAGTAGTGTTAAGTATTGTCACATTGTTGTGCAACTGATCTTTAGAACTCTTCATCTTGCAAAGCTGAACTCCATACCCATTAAACAGTTCCCCATTTTCCCCTTCTACCAGCCCCTGGCAAGACCACTCTGCTTTCTATCTCTGTGCATTTGACTACTCTAGGTAATTCATATAAGTGGAATCATGCAGTGTTTCTCCTTTTGTGACTGACTGACTTCTCTTAGCATGATGTCGTCAAGGTTCATCCATGTTGTAGTATGTGTCGGAAGTTCCCTGTTTTTGGGAGGGGGAACATCACACCCTGGGGCCTGGGGTTGGGGGGATAGCATTAGGATAAATACCTAATGTAGATGACGGGGTGATGGATTCAGCAAACCACCATGGCACATGTATACCTATGTAACAAACCTGCACGATCTGCACGTGTATCCCAGAACTTAAAGCATAATAAATAAATTAAAAAAAAAAAAGAAAAAAAGTTCCCCTGTTTTTTTAAGGCTGAATAATACTCCATTGTATTTATATAGCACATTTTCTTTATCCATTCGTACATCGATCCATACTTTCCTCCTTTTGGCCATTGTGAGTACTGCTGCTGTGAACATGGGTATACGAATATCTCTTTGAGATGCTGCTTTCAGTAGCCAATTTACTTTTGTATTTTGCTTTGGCTGTATAATATAAAAAATCTTAACTCATATAGATAAATAGTTGCAAATGGCAACGATTTGTAATAGCTCACCATGGAGTGTTATAACTCATCTGAATATAAACTCATCTATAATCATGTAAGGCAAATTATGAGACATTTTAGTTCCAAAGTCAATCATTAGCAATACCTAAAAGCTTTTCTGTTTTTTTTTTTAACCAGTAAGTATACAATTTGGAGACTCAGTGAAAGGATTTCTCAGCTAAAATTTGTATCTTATGATACAATTTGTGATGCCATTTAAAGGAATTTTTGACCTCTCGTTCTTTTTTGTGGTAGGAAAATATTAAATATTAAAACCAATCAGAGACAGTTTGGTTTTCTTGAGGACTCTATAGTTTGTTTCAGTTTCATTTTTAACATTTATTTGCAATTTTAAAACTTGATAACAATGTAACTCTCTATTGCCAAACTCATTGCTTCGAATACTCAATATCTAGTCAACAAATATTTATGGGATAGCCCATATCGTCCACAATTCACAAATAATAAAGAAACATGCATAATCCATGGCTTCATGGAACTCACAGTTTACTAGGTTTGATGAATAGTAAATAAGTAAACAGACAACTAAATAATAATTATAGACCATGGGGTTTTATAGTAGAAAATAACAGTCTACTGTAAGAATAACAGGGATGAATACTTTAGGTGAGATGGGCAGGGAAGGCCTCTCTGAAGAGGTGACGTTTAAGATGAGCCCTGATGGCAAGAGGAACCTGCCATAATATGGGAAAAGAGCATTCAAACAGTGGCAGTAGCATAGACAGTGATTCTACAGCCTGAAAGAGCTTGATGTGTTTGAAAAACTGAAACGAGATCCACGTGGTGGAAGCATATTCAGTATATTCATTTCCTGTCACTGCTGCAACAAATTACCACAAACTTAATGGCTAAACACAACACACATTTAGAGTTCAGGGGGTAAGGATTCTTACCCGAACTTTATGGGGCCAAAGTCAAAGTGTCACCAGGACTGTGTTCCTTCTGCAGACTCTAAGGGAGAATCAGTCTCCTTGCCTTATCCAGCTTCTAGAGGCCACCTGCATTCCTTGGCTCATGGGCCCTTCCTCTATCTTCAGAGTACATCACTCCGACATCTGCTCCTGTCCTCACATCACCTCTCACTCTGACTCTCCTGCCCTCTCTCCAAGAACCCTTGTGATTGCATTGGGCCCATCTGGATAATGCAGGATCATGTTCCCATCTCAAGATCCTTCATCACATCTGCAAAGCGTCTCTTGCCATATAAGGTAACATTTACAAGTTCCAGAGATTAGGACATGAAAATGTTGGGGGCTGTTTTCTGCCTACCACCTTTGGGGAGTAGAGAAATGAGAAACAAAACTGTATACATGAGTGTACTATGTTCTAGTCAGAGATGTTTTGGTTAGCAGAGTTTGTATTCATTAGAGTTTAATGTAGGCTGTGATAACAAAAAGACCCCCACAATATTTTGGCTTAACAAAATAGGAGTTATTTCTGTTTCATGTAGTAATCCCGAAGAAGGCAGTCCAGGGCTGGGAGGATGGCTTTGCTCCATGAGGTCGTTCAGAGGTCCAGGCACATTCTGTCTTGTCGCATTGCCAGCCTCAACACGTGACTTGCTGGTCATGGTTTAGGATGGTTATGAGTTCACACTATAGCCAGTTGGAAGATCCACTGTAGCCAGTTGGACAGCAGGATACCACACTTATTCCTTTTATAGTCATGACCCAGGAGAGGCACCTAAGATTCCCACTCACATCCCAGTCCCTAGAGCTTTATCACGTGGTCACAACTGGCTTTAAGAGAGGCTGGGACATGTAATGTTTGGCTAGATGGTTATGGGTCAAACTAAACTCAGGTGTTTCATTATTATTATGCTTTTTGTTGTTTTGAGACAAGGTCTCATTCTGTTTCCCAGGCTGGATGTAGTGGCTTGATCATGGCTCACTGAAGCCTCGATCTCCCAGGCTCAAGTGAACCTCTCACTTCAGCCTCCCAAGTAGCTGAGACTAAAGGCATGTGACACCATGACTGGCTAATTTTTAAATTTTTTTGTAGAGACGAGCTTGGCTATGTTAGCCAGACTGATTTTGAAAGGTGTTTCATTATTAAAGGAAGAAGAAGAAAATGGAGATTTTGTCTCTACAACAAATTTATTTATAAAAGCAGACTGATTTCATGTTTTTTAATTTTTTTTTTTTTAAGAATTAGTATAGCACCTTCCTCTAGACAGCTATTGGCCTTCAGTATAAACATGGAAATTTTGGTACTTGCTGCCATATAATTATAAAAAGTTCTGAAAAGTTTGCAATTTAAGGAATGCGCCTTAATAAAATTGACAGTTTGCCTGCCGTTATTCAACCTTATTTTGAAAAATGCTGACATGTTACTAATGCTTAGAGCTTGTCTAAATAGAATAAGAACTATTCTATAGTTCTGTAGTTGAAAGCATTGTGAATCTTATATGAAAACATATAAGATTCCTCCATCCACAGAGCACATATCTGTTATGTCTATCCCTACCACAGTTCCCAAATCTGTCTGATTGAGATTGTATTTCTTCATAGCAGGCAAATGGAGCATTTCTTGAAACTTTTCCAAATACAGACTCACAGCGTGCATCAAGATCATGGCAGTCTCCATCATAACAAATAAATTTATTTTTTTTGCATAAATGTCCATTGATTATAGTTATGTCAGGACCACATTCTGGTGAGCTTCCATTACAATTTTCAGGGATGTCACATTCAGGATGTGCTTTTGGCCTACATTCAACACCTGACTGTAAAATTTGACAGTCTCTGCAGCATAATCCTTTATAACATGTTGCTCCAGCTTTCAGCACACAAGTTCGAAAATCACAACAGCTTGTAGGTCCACATTGTGCCTCAGTACCACAATCACAGACTTCATTTCCCTCTAATCTGCCATTGCCACAGACTGGTCTTTCAACTCCTTGCATTGATACAAATTGCTACTTTTCCAGTTTATTCAGTAAAGTGCTTACCACTATATTATTAACTTTGGGGTCATAAATTAAAATTTATCAACATGCTTAAAGACTGTATTCCTGTTGAGTAAGTGATAAGTGTTTATATACTAAAAGCCTTCCTCATAGTCGTCTGGAAAGAACATATACATAAAAATAGGCAAAAAAGGAGAAATACACAAATCTATTTACTTATGCTGATGAATTGCAGACTTGACATAACATAAGCCCTTGAACAGATTCATAAAATATGCAGACACCTTTCAATGAATATTTGCATGCATTTCAGTGGGGTATGGAACTAGGCATGGAATTGCAGCCTCATAGGGAATGCTTATGTTCAACTTTAACAGATGTTGACAGTTTTCCGGTGTTTGAACAAATTCACTCTTCCTCCAGCAATGTAGGAAAAGTTTTTTTTATTTTTTTATTTTTTTATTTTTTTTATTTTTTATTTTTTATTTTTTTATTGCATTTTAGGTTTGGGGGTACATGTGAAGAACATGGAAAAGTTTTAGTTACTCCACATCCTTGTCAGCACTTGATATTGTCTGTCTTTTTGATTTTAGCTATTCTATACATGTGTGGTAATATGGCATTATAGTTTTAATTTGCATTTCCTTGATGGCTAAGTGGGGCTTCTTTCTCTGCATTTATTATACTCATTTGGATATCCTGTTTTGTAGTGTCTGATCAAGTCTTTTGCCCATTTTTCTATTGAATTGTCTACTTTTTTCTAATATGCTTTTCTCTATGTGCATTTTGGCATCTTGCATTGAAGGATCCTATGTGTACTTATATAATCAGATTTAAATTTTGTTTGCATAATTTTTCCAATAACATTAAGCTGTTTAATTTATGCTGAAAGAACTCAGAGCCTTATTTTTATGCTCACTGTGTGTTGTTTCAAAATGATGTTGTAACTTGGCAAGGACCACAGAACTATTTTGAAAAATTTCACTGCTTCAAGTGTGCTGATGACTTGTGCACTGTTTTAACATGATAAAAGCTTAGTGCCTATAACAAATTCAGCCACCAGTTTATTCTGCCTTTAAATGACATCGTGAGAGCATTTTAGGTACATTATTTTCATTTTATGTACTTCCAGTTGCTAGAGAATGATTCATTTGATTCCAATATGCTGTTTTTTGTTGTTTCATCTCCAGCCCAATCAATCTTATCGCTCCCATCACTGAGTCTTTGTTTAAAATGTCCTCTTTTTAATCTGTAATCCATTTCTGGCTTTACAGGTAATAATTGCAAACCATCTGAAAAAATTATAAATAATAATAGCCCACAGAGACTGTCTTGTACCAGGCACAGTTCTGTACTTTATGTACTTTAACTCATTTAAACCATATGAGGTAGGTGCTGTTATCAGCTTCATTTTACAGGTGATGAAATAGAGGCCTGGGGAGAAGTAACTGACAAAGTTGCTGTTAATTGGGAAACTAGGATTCAAACCCTCATGCCTAAACCTTAGTTCCCCCAGCCCCTTTATCTGGGTCTGTCAGCTTGACGTGGCAGATTTCCCACTACCAGCATGATCATTGGCACAGTTCACTCTTTCTTCTTACTCTTCCTCCATAGAGCACATGCAGCATATTTATACTCTTCTGCCTCTTCCTTACATGGGTTAGAGCCTGGCCCTCTTTTTTTTTGTCTGACATTTGCATTTGGAGCAGAGAGAGAGAGGCCCATTTTGGACCTTGAGCCTCAGCAGTACTCTCTGTCCTCAATTTGAGAGCTCTGTCTCAATATTTTGGGCATAAACTCAGCTAATGCCAAAGCCGTACTGTGACTTCCCATTTGCTGCTGTCCCTAATGTAAATCTCAATGGGATAGCAGCAATGTTTTGGTCCCTACAAATGATGCCGGGGGTTATTAAATATGATTTTCATTTAGAAAGTAGAGCCCCTGGGTGGCTCTTATCTTTGTTTTGGGGAAACAAATTGGCCCTTCTCTAGTGTTCTGAATATTAAAATAGAATTGGGTATGGAGTTCTGTCTTGGACCTCATCCAAATAATTCTAATTATCAAGGCATGCTGACGACCAGGTATAAAAGTACTTTTGCCTACAAAATGGCCTTATGGTCTAGATCCCAAGTGTAATATAGGAATAAAGCTTTGGTTGTTTATTTGTATCTTCTCATGACTGTGCCTTTAAAAAAAATGGATATTTCTTTCTTCTGCTCTGATCAAGTGCCTAAAATTTGAAAATATCTATGTCTTCAAAGAGGGAGAGAGTAAAAGGGAAACTCAGTAGGAAAAAAAATAACTTTTTTCCTTCTTTTCTTTTTGACTTCAATAAGTTGGGGGAAGTATCTTTTTTTTTAAATTGTACTTTAGGTTCTGGGGTACATGTGCAGAACATGCAGGATTGTTGCATAGGTACATACATGGCAATGTGGTTTGCTGCCTCCCTCACCCCGTCACCTATATCTGGCATTTCTCCCCATGTTATCCCTCTCCAACCTCCGCATTCCCCTGCTGTGCCTCCCCCTGGTCCCCCCCCCAACAGACTCCAGTGTGTGGTGCTCCCCCAGGGGAAGTATCTTAGTCCGGATTCTGTAGAGGGACAGAACTAATAGGATATATGTATATGTGAAGGAGAGTTTGTTAGGAGAAATGACTCACATGATTACAAGGTGAAGTCCCACAACAGAACGTCTGCAAGCTGAGGAGCAAGGAAGCCAGTCCAAGTTCCAAAACCTCAAAAGTAGGGAAGCTCACAACGCAGCCTTCAGTCTGTGGCCAAGGGCCCAAGAGCCCCTGGTAAATCACTGGTGTAATTCCAAGAGTCCCAAAGCTGAAGAACTTGGAGTCTGATGTTTGAGGGCAGGAGGCATCCCAGCATGGGAGGAAGATGGAGGATAGAAGACTCAGCCAGTCTAGTCCTTCCATGTTCTTCTGCCTGCTTTATTCTTAGCCACGCTGGTAGCTGATTAGATGGTGCCTACCCACATTGAGGGTGGGTCTGCCTCTCCCAGCCCACTGACTCAAATGTTCATCTCCTTTGTCAACATCCTCACAGACACACCCAGGAACAATACTTTGCATCCTTCAATCCAATCAAGTTGACACTCACTATTAACTATCACAGGAGGTTTTGGCTTTTTTTTTTCAATTGTGGCATTGATGGCTCTGTTCAGAACACCACAAGTATGAGTTTGTCTAAATTGTATTTAGTGGAAATTATTAAGTGGTGATCTTGAGAGTCAGGCTCACTGTCTGGAATTTGCTCTCTAACCTGCTGTGGTTTGCTAGCATTTTATGAGCTGATTAGTCCCTCAGGATCACTCCGTGAGGCCACGTTTTTTATGTCTGGCAGAGGCCACTGTGCTTAGGTAACAACTAAGCCCAATGGGAATGGCATAAATTATGAGAACTGAAATCCTAACAATGAAAGACAAGGAGTTTATCAAGAGCCATTTGTTGCCTCTGGGTCTTGGATCTTTTTCACTCCTTCTATGAGTCATTCCAGTTCGACTCACTGTTTAGCTTTCTTGAATGGTAGGAAAATGCTCAAGAATAGCAATACTTTATACCACCACCCCTCAAGATACCTTTTTCTTTTCATCTATGTGCTCTAATTTTGTCATCTTTGCTAATGGATTTTGGGTGGGGGAATACTTTATGATTTGTTTGGCAATCAATCCAGAAGTTTCCACTAAGTATAGTGAAAGGAAAATTGATTTCCTTAAGACCCACAGTACAAATTATTTGATGCCAACCTCAGTAATTTTACAACAAAATGACTTCCCTTGCTATACGGCCTTCATTTTTCACAAGTATTTTTAATTTATCCAAAATGAGAAAATTTAAGAGAGTATTAGTATGTTTGGCAGGCCTGTTTTCTTTTCAATATCGCACAATAAATGATTGTGATGTGAGACATCCCTGGGTCTCAATTCAGATACCAGTGGACTTGCATTAACAGTAAGCATCCAGATTTCCTAGATCACGAGGGACTCTCAGGCTTCATAAAGTCCCTTTCTCCCAAAAGGATTTCTGTTAGTCATTAGAGGGAGGCTTGCAAGTGCTCACGAACCATAATGCAGGGTCAGCCATCCTGTTTCTCTCATGTTCCAAGTCCTCTTTGTTGATGGCTTTTGTTTATAACACTGCTTGATGGTGCCTCTGGTTGCCACTGCATTGCCTCTGGTGCTTTGGTGCTTTTTGTGAGAATGCCATAGGGGTTGTTTTTTTGTTTTGTTTTGTTTTGTTTTGTTTTTGAGGCAGAGTCTCGCTCTGTTGTCAGGATGGAGTGCAGTGACGTAATCTTCGGCTTACTGCAACCTCTGTCTCCCAGGTTCAAGTGATCCTCCTGCCTTAGCCTCCTGAGTAGCTGGGACTATAGGCATGCGCCACCACGCCTGGCTCATTTTTGTATTTTTAGTAGAGACAGGGTTTCACCATGTTGGCCAGGATGGTCTCGAACTCCTGACTTCATGATCCGCCTGTCTCGACCTCCCAAAGTGTTGGGATTACAGGCGTGAGCCACTGCACTGGGCCCAAAGGGGCTGTTTTGATGCTCACAGAGGCACTCGTCCTCCGGAGTCGTGGTAAGGCTTTACAGAGTACAGAGACCACTCATTCCCCAGCTCTGCATTGTGCCTCGTCAACAGAGAGACCTATAATTGCTTTGTTCCCCGCAAGTCATAACTCATAGGATCTTTAATGAAAATGGTCCTTTCAGTTTTGCCCTGCACTTCTTCTCTTGATTGGAGCTCAGGCTCTGCTGCTGAGGCCCACTGGAGAACTAGTACCAAGACATTCTCCATTTTCCCTTCACCTCTCATTCCTGCCTCTATCTGGGCTCAATCCCCCTCACTTTATTAAAAAGAGCATATTAACATGTGCATAAATCAACTCTTTTGTTGCGGGGGGGCTGAGCTGGTCTCTCAAGACGCATGGTCTCGGACTGATCAGGGTGCATGCTCTGGTTAAGCTGCCTAGATCGGAGCTCTTCCAGGTCAGCACATCAAAACCTCATACTTTAAGAAGGTGGGGAAAGCCGGAATGAGCCCTGATAAACTTCTGTTATATCCCCCTCTGGCTGCTCTGGCTGCTCTGTCTGCCACTGCCATTCTCTTCCTGGTTATCCTTGTTTTGTTTCCTCTCTCACTTTATTTAGATGAAGCGTAACTTTGGTGAAATGCATTAGTGTTCAATCTGGTCTATGTTTTGCTTCAGTGAAAGTTAGCATTTCACTCCACCCTGTCCTTTGATCAGTGCATTTTAGAAGGAAGCAAATCACATTGGTGATACTTTGAATGTGGCCATCACAATTTAGGTGGTGCTGCCTTTTTCTTATTGCCCACGGGGCAGGGCAGGTGGGACTGCAGTGGTTCTCATATCTGGTTATACATTAGGATCACCTGGGGAGCTTGAGAACACCTACTAATGCCCAGGTCTGACTCCTCCAGAGGCTGTCATTTAATTGGTCTGGGGCCCAATAAGGACAATGCATCAGACCACGTCTTGGTGCTGAAGAGACAGAGCATCTGACCTTTGATCCCAGGGACCACCTAATCTGTCAGAAATCACCAAACACATCTTTTGGCTTAGCATTATCCCTTAATATCTTAAAAAATAATTCTGGGAACAACAAAATAGCTGGTCCAGAATGAAACTTCCAGCCTCCAGTTTAGCACACCGAAAACAGCTCATTTCATGAACACAAAAGTTTTTCAAATTCGCATTCCCATTATCATACCTCTCTAGTTTTCTTTTGTGTGGAGGAGAATATTCTCTGATAACTCAGAAGAAAAGAATGAGGATGAGGTTGGGAACATCCATATGCAGAGGACTATGACATTTTTCTGGGATTTGTGTAAGTTTAAACTAAGAATGCACCTGCACACATGTCAGAAATAGGCCCCCATGCAATACTATATAAATAGGTCATTATTACAGTTGAATGCTGTGATGGTTTCCACACAAGAAAGCAGTAGGGATCTGAATAGGGAAAGGTGGAGGTTGGTGTGAGCAAGGCTGCCCGCAGAATCCTGGGGGTTCTGAACATTTGCCTGGAGCATGAGGTCAACATGCATGTAGAACGGAGGTTGGGGAATTCAGCGTTGCAGCAGCTCCATGAAGCTTCTTGATATGTATATGTACATGTTGACATGGCAAGAGAAAGCATCACTGCACTAACTCAGATCGTGAGATAATTATGACTTATTCATAGCACTGCAGGCCGATTACAATAATGATTACATTTCGATTACAGTTTCCTCCTATCCTCCTTCCTGTCCCAGGAAGCCTAAAGAACTTTACTCATTCATTTTCACCACGCACCATAGTTTAGTTGCATTTGCCTCTTTAAGCCACAAAGGCATAAACTGAAGGGAAGAAAAAAGTTACTGAAGTTCCTGAAATAAGACAGGATTAAACAGACCTAAACATCATTTGCATTTTCCTGCTTAGATTTCATTAGGTAATAGAGAGTACTGTAAGTACTCAGTACAGGTTCTGTAAGCTGGTCTTAGTAGTCAGAGCAACAGAGAAAGGCTGAAAAGATAATGTAGGTCATAGAGGAAAGATCATGTGTTGTTAGACTTCTTTTGAAAATACTGGAGTGGTAGAGAGGTAGCATTGGGGAGCATATTAATTCCTTCTCTTGGAAACTGCAAACAAATAGGGGTATATAGCTACTTACAAAGTGGCTCAGCAGTATTTACTAAAGCTGAACATATCCTACCCTATGATACTAGAAATTCCACTTTTATGTCCACCCAAGAGAAATGAGTGCACATGTCCACCAAAAGAAATGCATTACAATAATATTTATGGTGGTCTTATGTCATAATAGTCCCACATTGGAAGACAAGCTAAATGTCCGTCAATAGGAGAATGGATAAATAATTTATAACAGTACATGCAATGAAATACTACACAGCCAAAACCAAAGAAAAGCAAACCAACCAACTAATCTCTTATAGATTGTATGATTCATTGGTACAAGTTGAGAGAGGCAAAACGAATATATGATGAATAGAAGTCAGAATAGTGGTTATCTTAGAGGGTGAGTATTGACCGAGGAGGGGGCATGAGAGAAACTTCTGGGTGCTAGAAGTAGCCTGTATCTTGGTTTGCTGGTGGCAACCCTGGTGTGTACATATGTCAAAATGTATTGAGCTGCACACTTGTTATTAGGATACATTCTATACTGTATGTATGTTGTACCTAGATTAAAACAAAATGAAACAAAAACAAGAAGAATTATAGATAGGGAGAGGCATTGATGTCAAAGTGTCACAATAAAAAACAGTCAAGAATTATGTAAAGTAAGAAAAAGTAAAAGTTGGCCAGGCACAATAGCTCAGCGCCTGTAATCCTAGCACTTTGGGAGGCCACGGTAGGTGGATCACTTAAGGTCAGGAGATCGAGACCAGCCTGGCCAACATGGTGAAACCCCGTCTCTACTAAAAATACAAAAATTAGCCAGGTGTGGTGGCAGTCGCCTGTAATCCCAGCTACTTGGGAGGCTGAGACAAGAGAATCGCTTGAGCCCGGAAGGCAGAGGTTGCAGTGAGCTGAGATCGCACCACTGTACTCCAGCCTGGGCAACAGAGTGATACTCCATTTCAAAAAAAAAAGGAAAAAATAAAAGTTGATTATGTTATTTGTACTACAGTAATTTTATTTCAATTTGCAGGAATTGTTTTCATGTGTTAATAAATTACTAGCCCTAAAAATGATCTTTTGGTAGGCAATTAGCAAAATATACCTATGCTCTTCCTTATCCCTCTACCAATAAGATTTATTTGCTTTGTATTTATTATAAGGATATTTGTGGCAGGCTGTTCTGGTTGACTACCTAGGAGCCATGCCAAGCCTTTTATCCCTTGCAGATTTTTTACTATAGATGTTGGAAAAATCAGAGTCACTTTCTCAGCCTCTCTTCATGTCTCGTACCTAGATCCCATCTCTTGATGAGAGGTAGTCAAAGAATTTGTAGATATATTTTACAACTGCCACGGCATCTGCAAGTGATATAAATTATTATGCATTTTCAGCTTTCAATCACTTAATTTTAACTAGGAGAAATGGGAAGTAGAGTACAACTTCCTTGGGTTCCATTATGCCTCCATTTTAATTTTGACCTGTAGATGGTCTTAGGAGCCAACAAAGGTAGGTGAGAACTGTTGGTGAGGGAAACCAACTGTGTCTACCAGGGGATTTCTCTTCTTTTGTTGGTCCAGGCAATAATGGCCAAGAAGAAGCTCCTTACAAAAAGGGATAACTCACAATTAGTAGAACAGACCCCCCACACACATTTCTTTATGGAGAATTAATGTGTTTTTGAAATTGAATAGCCTTAGAATTTGCCTAATTTGAGGGATGGATAAATGTAAATAACTTGGTACTCTGGGATAATTGGGTCATGCCCATTGAGCTTTTTTTTTTTTTTTTTTTTTTGTGACAGAGTCTCATTCTGTTGCCCAGGCTGGAGTGCAATGACACAATCTTGGCTCACTGCAACATCCGCCTCGCAGGTTCAAGCAATTCCCCTGCCTCAGCCTCCTGAGTAGCTGGAATTACAGCCACATGCCACCACACCAGATAATTTTTGTATTTTTGCAGAGATGGGGTTTCACCATGTTGTCCAGGCTGGTCTTGAACTCCTGACCTCGTGATCCGCCTGCCTCAGCCTCCCAAAGAGCTGGGATTACAGCCTGAGCCACCGCACCCGGCCCTGTTGGGCTATTGAAAGAGAAAGGCTCCCACATTCCTTCTCTTACTTTCTTGGAGGTGAAAATAAGCCAGGGTAGGGTTCATAGCTCTTATCACTTTGTGTAAGAAGAAGGCATTGAACACAAAATCTGCTTATAAACAGAATGAGAAGGAAGCATTGATTGGACCACCTAACAAGATAGAAGAATTTGGGTGAGTAAAGGTTTTCCTGAAATTAGAAAGGAAAACTGAAGTTCATTACTTAAGTCTGGAAAGATAACAAATATGTAATTAGATGTTAGTATTTAACATGAATTTTTACAGTACAGTGTCTCTCCTTACACTTAGTAATTATACAGAATTTAAATATTTATGCCATTTACTTTTTCAGATTTTTTTGTGTTATTCCAGCATTTGTATACAGAAAAATTGAAAAATTGTCTGTGAACATCCATGTAGCCATCACCTAGATTCTACAATGAACATTTCAGTGTATTTATTTTATCACACATATGTCCAACTATTGATTCTGCTAGTCATTCAACAATTAAGCTTATTTTTTGGTGCATTTTAAAGTACATTGCAAACATCAATACACTTCCCCTATGAACACTTGAGCCATCTAGCTTTTATTTTTATGGAGATGTCAATTTGGGAAGAATTAGATGCTGTTTCTTCTTCTCACAATTATTTATGTATTATGTATTGAACCATTACCATAGAAGTTATGATGATAATGAATATGTGTTGAACACTTCCTAGATGCTGGGTACGTAATTCTTGCAATAATCTCCTGAAGTAGGTACTGTTATTATTCCCATTTTATAGATGACAAAGCCGAGGTACAATTAGCTATATTCCTGCCCACGGTTGTATAGCTTAGAAGTGGTGGAGCTGGGAATTGAACCTTCACACTTTGGCTTGAGAACCTGATCCCTGAACCACCAAGAAGAGTAATTAGGGTTAGATATAGTGCCAGGAGGAAAGAGCCACTCTATGGTTTCCAAACCTCGTAAGAGATGGTAAAGTCTATATATGCCTTGGATAATACACACCACTGTTTCCTTCCATTTGTACCCAAGAGGGAACTGTGTATGCAGGAAGGTTTTCCAAATCGTGAATCATTAAACTTCCTGCATTTTTTTTCTTTTTGGCAATTCTTTTGTTTTTGAACACTGTTAGCTAGTTCATAAGTACATTTTCTATCAACAAACTCCAGGGAAGAAAATGACCAGGCATTAGTTTTTTATTTGTTGCTTAGTTTTATTTTTTATAAAAGCTCTTTTTATTGAAGAATATTATGAAACACAGATAAGTGCACTCATAACAACCTGAACACACTCTTGTGTGCCAGGAACAGAGCAAATCTTAGTTTCCCTATGTTGATGCCAACCATTTATATATAGGACTTTCAGCACTTCAGGATATCTACTCCTTTGCTGTTCTTATGCTTTAAGTGGAGACCAAGACAAACACTCTCCTTCTTTCTGAACACTAGTTACATAATCACTGGGTCTGTTATTAAATAGATAATACCTATATCAATCATATTTATTAACTAACATTTCTTCAGATAAGAAATATACATTAGTCGTAAACAGACATAAAAACTGAAACTCTCTAGATAAAATGAAACTCATATTTGTATTCTATTTCTATTTTTTTTTTTTTTTTTGAGATAGGGTCTTGCTCTGTCACCCAGGCTGGAGTGCAGTGGTGCAATTTTGACTCACCACAACCTCCGCCCCCTAGGTACCAGTGATTCTCGTGCCTTAGCCTCCTGAGTAGCTGGGACTACAGGTGCACACCACCACGCCCAGCTAATTCTTATGTTTTTATTAGAAACGGGGTTTCACCATGTTGTCCAGGCTGGTCTTGAACTCCTGACCTCAGGTGACTTACCTGCCTCGGCCTCCCAGAGTGCTGGGATTACAGGCATGAGCCACCACTCCTGGCCTATTTCTATTTTTTCTTTATCCTCACTTTTTTCTGTTTTTGACATTTTGTAGATTATGTAAAACTGTTTTTGCCCTTTTACTTTCTATATTTTGAAGAACTTTAATAAATAAAAGATGTGAATAGCAAATTGCTATTCAAATTCAATTGTTCCCAATTATACCAGGAACTAAACAGAACCCAGCAATTCAGTAGCTTCCTTAGGGTGACAGCAGCTCAACGTTATTCAGTCTTATGTAAAGAAATAGAGAAACAAAAATGGGGGAGAGGAAAACTCAGAGACTGATAAATATGACAACAGGTTAATATAATGAAGAATATACGGACTTAAGAAGGCTCTGAAAAATTACCATCAAGACTTTGGCATTCTCTGCTCCATTTCTCAGTGTTACAAATCATCTGTCTTATTGGGTGAGTCATTTCTTGCCTTTTATTCATTTGTTTGTCTTCCTTTGATCAGCTGGTAATATATAGCATCCTTACACTGTATACTTATTTAGGACTGACTACAGCAGCTATACATTTCTATGTACGAGAGGGAGGTAAATGAAAGACTGGCAAGCCTTTAGTGATGGGGGTTGTAAGCCACCCTAATCGAGTATATCAAAAGACTTCTAGAAATAAAACTGTTGTTAACTTTCTTTTCTATGTAGGTTTAAAGAAGAAAAATTTAAGCTAACAATTTTGAAATGACTGCCAGGGATACTTTCCCTGAAGTCACACAGGGGGATGAAATAGAATGCTATTTTCGAAATGAACTGACATAGCACTGGGTATTTTGATGAGGGTACCTCTTTTTGTTGGTTGTATGTTAGGAGCAGAGATGGACAAGTGTCCTACACCTTCGTGAAGTCTTGTGGTTTATAATTTACAGAATAATTTGTTGATGCATTGGATTTGGAAGATATATTAGCTTTAGCTGCAATAGCAAATCAGGCTTTGGGCTTGATTCAGGTCTGTTTCATGTATGTGGGGCCCATGCTAAAAAAAACCCAGCAGTTATCCAAGACATGCTTTTTGCATGGCGAATGACAGAAGCATAGTAGTTGCTGGTAGAAGCTTGCCATACCTCTTCAAACTTCTGCTCATAACAAATACGCTGTCACTTCTATTCACATTCTTTTGGTCAAAACAAGTCACAAGGCTAGGCCTAAAGTCATTTGGACTTTGCAAATTCTGTTGCAAAGTCAAATGACAAAGGCTGTGGATTTATACTCTGATTATACAGAGGGAATACAAAGTTGGGAACAGTAATCCAAACTACCGTAGAAGGCCTCCATTAGAAAAAGGTCTTGGGGTTAATGGAGTGTGATTTTTACCTTTTCCCCACAGCTTAGAATAACCTGAAGTGAGGTAAGGGGCTTTACAAGAGTTTTCATTTTTAAAGCATATTTAGGAACACTAAAATTTAGAATAGCTTGAACATAAGGTGGAATAACTCAAAGTAATTCGTATAGTGAACTACATGAGTTACCTACTCAACTTGGTCTTAGTAAGTTCTAACTATTGTTCACCACCATGCTCAATCTGTGTGAAGATATTAAACATCCAGGCAAGTGGAAAGGTGTAGAAGAGCACGTGGTGGTTTCCTCTGCATCTTCTTAGATGAGATTTGGGATTTCAGTCCTGAGGAGGAGTATGAACACCCATCTTCCCACACTGCCAGTGTACTGTCATGAGTAATGCATTTGGAGGGAGCGATGCTATGTCATTTTAAGATGATGACATAATGATGGGTGTGAGTGTGGCTCACTGAATCATCCTTCTGTGGGCAATACATGAGCCTACCTGTATCTCAAACTCACATGAGCTCTTTACCAGGCGGGAGGAGAAAGAGCTTAGCTGCTGTTTGTTATTTGGCCCCTTCCTTCTTGCTTGTCCCTAAATAAAGACACAATAGTCCCCTCTCCCCACTGTTTTTTAGGAAAAGGTCTAGCATTTCCCTTTTTCACTGAGATGAGTTTTCCAGTAAGAACTTTAGTTCTTCCAGCATTATCAGCAAATGCTTTCCGGTCAGTGTGGACAGGAGAAAGCAATTTCTGCAGGTGCTGCAGGTGGTCAGAGGCTCATTCTACCCTGAGGTTGAAAAGCAAGATCAAGACATGGACTTACACAAGACTCAGAAATCTCCCTCAAATTTCTGTTTTGAAAATATTCAGTTTGCCTAATGAATGTGTCTAAACAAAGGTTTTCCTGCCAGGTTTTCAGAAATGGAATAAATGATCTAATTTTTATTTGGATCAGAATCAGAATCCAATCTCTGCCTGTAGAAAAATGAGCCTAGAGGAAATCTGCAGCAGCCATGCATTCACATTTCTATTTCCAAGCTACTGTGCGTCAAGAATCCCTGGGTTCATCCTGGATTTTTTGCTGGGCAAGGCACAGCACAGCTTGCCCTGTAACTGGTACAAAGTGGATTTAACTTCACTCTTGAAAAACCCAGCTATGCTTTGTGTGAGGCCATTATGTGGATAAAGAAATGGGCTCTTTCTTGATGCAGTGAGTTAGAGGCAGGTGCAGATGAACAGCCAGCCATCATTACACATACTGGGGCATTTCCTGCCTCCATCTGTTGACACCCAGTTTGAACTGGAGTATTACATTTTCTAGTGTGACCTTCATTTTAATTAAGGTTTTAGCCTCATTTAGAATCAGGGAACCCTTAAGACTAATAAAAGAGAGAGATAACCCCCTCAACAAATTCACATGTATACATGGTTCAGACATTTAATTTCAGGGGTTAACAGAACCCCTGAAGTTGTGGCCCTAGATTAAGAGTCCCTGCTTTAGGTCCTTCTATGTAATAATCATTCATTTTAGGCTGCTTGATTGATAGACACAATGAACTGGTGAAGGGGAAAAGTATAGACAGTTGGGCTCCAAAACTAATGCCATTATTTAGCTCCAGGACCTAGCTGAGCCCAAGTTTCTTCACTTGGGAAATGGGGCATATCATAGCACCCTCTCAGGGTTGTTCTGAGAATAAAATGAGGCAATTTCCCTGGTTTTTGAGTATTCAGGTAATGGCAGCAATTATTGTATTGTTATTGATATATTGACATTGTTATTATGTTAGAAATCCAACAAATGGAAAGCACATCTGAACATCTCATAACAGAAGTGTGAATCAAATGATACTTTTAAGGTTGCTGTCTTCGGTTGAGGCAGCCAGTACACTAAAGTTTTTGCATAGCTCTTAGTGTCCTCCTCCATCACACACTGCTAGGCCCCCATCATCTCTAAACATTATGCTAGTTAAGCATCAAAAACAAAGTGCCTGGCACATAGTAGATGCTCAATAAAAATTAATCACTGTCATGATGATGATTATTATTACTGTTGCTGCTTCATAGGGCATTCTCCAGTGAAACCTCAGTTTCAGGGGAAAGAGGGGTCAAGATGATTTTTTCAAGGAGGGAAGAATATCTCAAAGTTAATATGATAAGGGGAACAAAAAAGTAGCTTTCTACATCCCCTCCCCTTTCTCTATATCGTATAAAAATTTCTTTGCCTTCCATTTATTTCACTCAAGATGGGTTGGAATGCAGAGGCTCAGCAGCTCTTAGGGATAAGTGACAAATTTTTAAATAATGATTGCTTGAACAGCCCTTGGCAAAAGTATCAGTCAGCACATTCTGCATTGTTGGATGGAGCTGGCTGTAGGCTCTCCAGGCCAAGAAGCCTGTACATTCAGGGTCTCTCTTCCTTTCTCTCTGGCCATGCTTGTCCTTGGACCCATTTTTCTTGAAGGTACAAATGAGTAAAAACAGATAAATGTGTGAGCACTCACCATGCTTATGTTTTCATGGGAATTAATGTCTAGGATTGTGTGTTTGTATACCTAAGAACCTGGCAAAGTCTCCATAAATGTCAAATGAACAAAGCAAAGGAATTCAAATTGATGGAATATTAGTTGTTGGTAGGAAAATGTATTTTTAGGAGATGGAGGGGGCTTTTTGGTGTCCTTGAAGTCTTACTGTTTTCTCTTATCCTGAATCTTTTGGCTGTGGTGATTGGGCATATTTTATTATTACTGTAATTTTTGAACTTGAAGTTCTGTTTGTCCTCCCTGTTCCAAGGTAGCACCAGATTTACTAAAATAGCAAGTTTTTTTCCAAGGTGCCAGAATGAGACATCCAACTTAAGGCATTGTACTAGTTAGTTATTGCTATATAACAACTGCCCCTAAACATAGTGCCTTCAAACAATAGCCATGTATTTTTTGTTTGTGTGTTTGTTTCTTTTTTGCTCAGGTTTTTATAATCTGGGATAGGCTCAGTTGGGAGGTTCTTCTGCTAGCTTTCCAGTGTTTACTCATAAGGCTGCATTTAGCTGTTGAGTTGGCTGGGGGCTGGTCTTCAATCTCTCTCTCCCTCTCTATGTAGTCGTTGATTCCCTTCCTCCCCATGCAGCCAGAGCAGCTGGGCTTTAACATGGTGGCTCATAGCTCCTAAGAGAACACAAGTGGAAGCTGCCATGACTTCTTAAGGCTTAGGCCTGGAACTGCACAGCATCATTTCCATTGCATCTCATTTGTTAAAGCAAGTCACAGGACCAGCAGAGAGTTTTTTTATAGGTGAGGATATTACACAAGAGTGTGAATACAACAAAGTGTTGTTCATGGGGCCCACCTATATATCAGGTACCTTAGACTTTTTGCTGGGAACAGAGATATTATCAGGAATGAAGAGAAACAGTTCTCCAAAAGCATAGAGTAGGGACCAGGCTACATTTCTTTTCCTGCCTTGGTTATAATCTGTGAAAATCTTCAAATGGAGGAATGTGAGAAGCAAAGTATCCAGGACATGGTCTTCCAACTTTGATATGTCAAAGTACAGCCTCAAATGGCACAAAAAAATATGTTTCACTATTATATAACTTAATTTCTGGTTAAACCCTAGTTGATGTGGCTTTAGGATGAACTGGGTACGAGACTTTTCTGCTCTGACAAATAAAAGTTCACGTTGTACCTTATGAAGTTTTTTTTTTTAAACATTTATTGCATAATTTAAGGTGTACAGCGTAGTGTTTTGATATACATATAGAGAGTGAAATGATTACTATAGGTAATCAAATTAACATATTCATCACCTTCCATAGTTACCTTTTTTATGGTAAGAGCATCTTAAATTTACTCTTTTAGCAAATCTTCAACATACAATATTGTAAATTATAGTCTTTCTGATGTACATTAAATTTCTGACTATTCATCCTATTTAACTGCAAGTTTGTGCCCTTTGACTTACTTCTCCCATTTCCTTTCACTCCCTGCCCCTGCTAGCTACCGTTCTATTGTTTCTATGTATTTGACTTTTTTGATTCCACATGTAAATGAAATCATGCAATATTTTTATATATTTGACATATTTCATTAGCAGAATGCCCTTCAGCTTCATCTATGTTGTCACAAATGGCAGTATCTCCTTTTCTTTGAAACAAGGTCTCACTCTGTCACCTAGGCTGGAGTGCAGTGGTGTGATCACGGCTCACTGCAGCCTTGACCTTCTGGCTCAAGTGATCCTCCACCTCAGCCTCCAAGTAGCTGTAACTACAGGTGCACACCACCACGCTCAGCTAATTAAAAAACTTGGGGGGGCTGGGTGCAGTGGCTCATGCCTGTAATCCCAGCACTTTGGGAGGCTGAGGCAGGTGGATCACCTGAGGTTAGGAGTTCGAGACCAGCCTGACCAACATGGAGAAACCCCGTCTCTACTAAAAATACAAAATTTGCCAGGGGTGGTGGTGCATGCCTGTAATCTCAGCTTCTTGGAAGGCTGAGGACAGGAGAATCTCTTGAATTCGGGAAGGTGGAGGTTGCGGTGAGCTCAGATGGTGCCATTGCACTCCAGCCTGGGCAACAAGAGCGTAACTCCATCTCAGAATTTTTTTTTGGAGGAGACAGGGTCTCACTATGTTGCCCAGGGTCTTGAATTCCTGGGCTCAAGCAGTTCTCCCACCTCAGCCTCCCAAAGTGCTGGGATTACAGGTGTGAGCCACCATGCCTGACCTCCTTCCTTTTTTTTTAAGGCTAATAAACAATATGTGCCACAATTTCTTTATCCATTCATTCTTTGATGGGCACAAGTTGTTTCTATATTTTGGCTATTATGAATAAAGCTGTAATGAACATGGTATGTGGATATCCCTCTGAGGTACTGATTTCATTTCCTTTGGGTATATACCCACTAGAGGGGATTGTTGGGTCATATCAAACAAAGTACTAATAGTGGGTTCTATTTTTACGTTTTTGAGGAGATCTTCATACTGTTTTTCATAATGGCTGTACTGATTTACATTCCCACCAACAGTGTACAAGGATTCCCTTTCTCTACACCCTTGCCAACACTTGTTATCTCTTGTCTTTTTGATAATAGCCATCCTAACAGGTGTGAGGTGATATCTCCTTGTGGTTTTGATTTCCATTTCCATGATGGTTAGTGATGTTGAGCACCTTTTCATATACCTGTTGGCATTTTTATGTCTTCTTTGGAAAAATATCTGTTCCAGTCCTTTGCCTATTTTTAGTCCAGTTATCTGTTTTTTAGCTGTTAGATTGTAAGAGTTCCTTATATATTTTGAATATTAACTCCTTATTAGATGTATAGTTTACAAATATTTTCATGTAGTCTGTAGGTTATTTTTTTCATTTTCTTGATTGTTTTCTTTGCTGCGCAGAAGCTTTTTAGTTTGATATAGTCCCACTTGTTTATTTTTGCTTTTGTTGCCTGTACTTTTGATGTCATATAAAAAAAATCATTGTCAAGGTCAATATCAAGAGCATTCCACCTATGTTTTCTTCCAGGAGTTTTTTGGTTTTAGAGTTGTTTATGTTTAGGTCTTAATCCATTTTGAGCTGATGTTTGTGTATGGTGTAAAATAAAGGTCTAGTTTCATTTTTTTGCATATGGACATCTAGTTTTCCCCAGACCATTTTATTGAAGAGACTCATCCTTTCCCATTTTGTCTTCTTGGTGGACTTGTTGAAAATTAGTTGACCATATATGCTTGAGTTTATTTTTGGGCTCTCTGTTTTAATCCATTGGTATATGTTCCTGTTTTAATGCCAGTACCATGCTATCTTGATTACTATAGTTCGTAATATAATTTCAAATCAGGAAGTGTGATACCTCCAACTTTATTTTTTCTTTCTCAAGATTGTTTTGGCTATTTTGAATTTTTGTGGTATCATAATAATTTTAAAATTATTTTCTCTATTTATGTTAAAAATGCCATTGGAATTTTGATAAGATTTCATTAAATCTGTATATAGTATTGAGTAATGTGTGTTAGTCCATTTGCATTGCTATAAAATAATACCTGATGCTGGGAAATTTATAAAGAAAAGAAATTTATTTTGGCTCATGGCTTTGCAGGAAGTACAAGCATGTCACCAGCATTTACTCAGCTTCTGGTGAAGGCCTCAAGAGGTTTACAATCATGGCAGAAGGTGAAGGAGGCAGGCATATTGCATATCACATGGTGGGGGGCAGCAGGCAGAGAGAGAGAGAGAAGAAAAGAAGAGGAGGAGGGGGAGGGGGAGGGAGTGGAGGGGGAGGGGGAAAGAAAGGGGAGGGGAAAGGGAGGGGGGGAGGAAATGGGGGGGAGGGAAAGTGCCATCACTCTTTCAGCACAACCAGATCTTGCATGAACTCAGATAAACTCACTTGTTTTAGTGAGGAGGAAACCAAGCTATTTATGAAGGATCTACCCCCATGACTCAAACACCTCACACTAGGTCCCACCTCCAATATTGGAGATCATATTTTAGCATGAGATTTGCAGATCTGGACACACATTCAAGTGGTATCATAGGGGACAGTTTTAACAATATTTTAAAACTTTTTTTTTTTTTTTTTTAGTTTTTTCTCCTTACTAGCACAGGATATCTTTCTATTTATTTGTGTCTTCTTCAATTTATTCCATCAATGTTTTATAGTTTTCAGTGTACACATCATTTACTTCCTTGGTTGGATTTTATTCCTTTTTTATTCTTGGTGCTGTTTTATCTGTTTGTTTAAATACACAGCAAATAATTTTAATGAGCATGACTTACAGACAGTTCTTGGTCTGAGAAGAGTTGTTCTTTTTTAAAAAAACCTTTTAGGTTCAGGGGTACATGTGTAGGTTTGTTACATAGGTAAACTTGTGTCATGGGGGTTTGTTGTACAGATTATTTTAGTCACCTGGGTACTATACCTAGTACCCAATACTTCTTTTTCTGATCCTCTCTCTCCTACCTCAAGTAGGTGCCAGTGACTTGTTATTCCCCTCTGTGTGTCCATGTGTTCTCATCATTTCGCTCTCATTTATTTATTTTATTATTTTAAACTTTTTTTTCTAAATGGAAATGATTTTTTTGTTTTCTTTTTTTTTTGGAGACAGACTTTCACTGGAGTTCAGTGACACTATCTCGGCTCACTGCAGCCTCTGCGTCCCAGGTTCAAGTGATTCTTATAATTTCAAGTGGCTGGGATTACAGGCATGTACCACCACACTCAGATATTTTTTGTTTTGGTATTTTTAGTAGAGACAGGGTTTCGCCATGTTGCCCAGGCTGGTTTCCAGCTCTTGGCCACAAGTGATCTACCTGCCTTGGCCTCCCAAAGTCCTGCGATTACAGGTGTGAGTCACCATGCCTAGCCTTAGCTCCCATTTATAAGTGAGAACACGTGGTATTTGATTCTCTGTTCCTAGGTGAATTTGCAAAGGATAATGTCCTCCAGCTATGTCAAATGTTCCTGCAAAGGGTGTGATCTTGTTCCTTCTTATGACTGCATAGTATTCTATGGTATATATGTACCACATTTTCTTCATGCAATCTGTCGTTGATGGGCATTTAGGTTGATTTCATGTCTTTGCTATTGTGAATAGTGCTGCAGTGAACATAATGCGTGCATATGTCTTTATGGTAGAATGATTTATATTACTCTGGGTATATACCCTGTCACGGGATTGCTGGGTTGAGTGAGAGTTCTTGCTTTTAGCTCTTTGGAGAATTCGCCATACTGCTTTCCACAATGGTTGAATTAATTACACTCCCACCAACAGTGTATAGTGTTCCCTTTTCTCCGACACCTTGCCAGTATCTGTTATTTTTTGACCTTTTAATAATAGTCATTCTGATTGGTGTGTGATGCTATCTCATTGTGGTTTTGATTTCCATTTCTCAAATGCTCAGTGATATTGAGCTTTTTTTCATATGCTTGTGGCTGCTTGTATGTCTTCTTTTCAAAAGTGTCTGTTCATGTCCTTTGCCTACTTTTTCTTTTATTGCATTTTAGATTTTGGGGTACATGTGAAGAACATTCAAGATTGTTGCATAGGTACACACATGACAGTGTGATTTGCTGCCTTCCTCCCCCATCACCTATATCTGGCATTTCTCCCATGCTACTCTCCCCAACTCCCCCACCCCCCGCTGTCCCTCCCCTTATTTCCCCCGACGGACCCCAGTGTGTGATGCTCTCCTCCCTGTGTCCGTGTGTTCTCATTGTTCAACACCGGCCTATGAGTGAGAACATGCAGTGTTTGATTTTCTGTTTTTAATGGGGTTGTTTTTTTTTTGTAAATTTGCTTAAGTTCCTTGTAGAAGCTGGACATTGACCTTTGTCAGATGCATATTTTCTCCCATTCTGTAGGTTGATTACTGTATTGATAATTTACTGTATTGATAGTTTACTGTATTGATAGTTTACTGTATTGATAGTATTGATAGTACTGTATTGATAGTTTCTTTTGCTGCACAGAAGCTCTTTAAGTCTAATTAAATCGCATTTGTCAAGTTTTGCTCTTGTTACTAATGCTTTTGGTGTCTTCATCATGAAGTCTTTGCCAGTTCCGACGTCCAGGATGGTATTGCATAGGTGGTCTTCCAGGATTTTTATAGTTTTAGGTTTTATATTTAAGTCTTTAATTCATCTTGAGTTGATTTTTGTATATGGTTTAAGGAAGGGGTCCTGCTTCAATCTTCTGCATATGGCTAACCCAGCACCATTTACTGAGTAGGGAGTCCTTTCCACATGGCTCATTTTTGTCAGCTTTGCTAAAGATCCAGAGGGTTTTAAGTGTCTGACCTTACTTCTGAGCTCTCTTATTCTGTTCCATTGGTCTATGTGCCTGTTTTTGTACCAGTACCATGCTGTTTTGGTAACTGTACCCCTGTATAGTTTGAATTTGGGTAATGTGATGCCTCCAGCTTTGTTCTTTTTGCTTAGGATTGCCTTGGCTATTTGGGCTTTTTTGTTGTTGTTGTTCCCATATGAATGTTAAAATAGTTTTTTTCTAGTTCTGTGAAGAATATTGTTGGTAGTTTGATGGGAATAGCATTGAATCTGTAAACTGCTTTGGGCCGTATGGTCATTTAAACAATATTGATCCTTTCTATCCAAGAGCATAAATATTTTTCCATTTGTTTGTGTTATCTCTGATTTCTTAGAGCAGTGTTTTTTAATTCTCATTGTGGAGGAGAGATCTTTCACCTCCCTAGTTAGCTGTATTCCTAGGTATTTTGTTCTTTTTTGTGGCAATTGTGAATGGAACTGCATTCCTGATTTAGCTCTTGGCTTGACTGTTGTTGGCATATAGGAATGCTAGTGGTTTTTATATATTAGTTTTTGTATCCTGAAACTTTGCTCAAGTTGTTTATCAGCTGAAGGGGCTTTTGGGCTGACACTGGGGTTTTCTAGATATAGAATCATATTGTCTGCAACCAGGGGTAGCTTGGACTTCCTCTGTTCCTATTTCGATGTCCTTTATCTCTTTCTCTTGCCTAATTGCTCTGGCCAGGACTTCCAATTCTATGCTGAATAGGAATGGTGAGAGAGGGCATCCCCTGTTTTTTTTTCACCTGTTTGCGAAGAGAAGGCTTTTGCCTATTCAGTATGATGTTGACTGTGGGTTTGTCTTAGATGGCTTTTATTATTTTGAGATATGTTCCTTCAATACCTAGTTTATTGAGAAGCTTTTAACATGAAAGGGTATTGAATTTTATCAAAAGCCTTTTCTGCATACTATTGAGATAATCATTTGGTTTTTGTCTTTAGTTCTGTTTATATGATGAATCACGTGTATTGATTTGCATACATTGAACCAACCTTGCATCCTAGAGATAAAGCCTACTTGATTGTGGTGGATTGGTTTTTTGATATGCTGCTGGATTCAGTTTGCAAGTATTTTGTTGAGGATTTTTTTACTAATGTTCTTCAAGGATATTGGCTTGAAGTTTTCTTTTTTTTTGTTTTGTCTCTGCCAGGTTTTGGTATCAGGATGATGCTGACCTCATAGAATGAACTGGGGGGAGAGAGTCCCTCCTCCTAAATTTTTTGAAATAGTTTCAGTAGGAATGGTACCACCCCTTCTTTGTATATCTGGTAGAATCTGGCTGTGAATCTGTCTGGTCCTGGACTTTTTTTTGGTTGGTAGCCTATTTATTACTGATTGAATTTTAGAGCTTGTTATTGGTCTCTTCAGGGAATGTTGATGCTATTTTTAAATGGGATTTTTAAAAATTTCTTTTTCAGGAATGGTCTTTATTGGTGTAAAGAAATTTTAACTGATTTTTGTTTGTTGATTTTGTATCCTGCATCTTTACTGAATTCATTTATTAGTTCTAGCAGGTTTGTGTGTGTGTGTGTGTGTGTGTGTGTGTGTGTGTGTGTGTGTGTAGTCTTATGGTTTTCTACATACAGGTTTATGACATCTGCAAACAGGATACTTTTACTTGTTTTCTGATTTGAATGCCTTTTATTTCTTTTTCTTGTCTGATGTCTCTTACTAGTACTTCCAATACTTTGTTGAATAAAAGTGGCAAGAATGGGCTTCCTTGCCATGTACCAGATCTTAGAGGAAAAATCTTCACTTTTTCTTTTCCTTTTTTTTCCAAACATGATCTTGTTTTGTTGCCCAGGGTGGAGTGCAGTGGCACTATCTTGGTTTTTTACTGCAGCCTTGATCTTCCAGGGCTCAAGCAGTCCTCCCCCGCATTAGCCTCCTTGAGTGCTAGAATTATAGGCATGAGTCTCCATGTCTGGCCCAGTTTTTCTCATTGATTATGATATTAGCTGTGGGCTTTTTCATAAATGGCCTTTATTATGTTGAGGAAATTTTATTCTCTACCTATTTTTGAGAGTTTTTATTGAACTTTGTCAAATGCTTTTTCTGCATCTGTTGAGCTCATCATGTGATTTTTTTTTCTTTCATTCTGTTAATGTAGTATATCACATTGATTGTTTTGTGTATGTTAAACCAACCTTACATCCCAGGTATATGTCTCATTGGCAATGATGCATAATCGTTTTGATATATTGTTGAATTTGATTTGCTAATGTTTTATTAAAGATTTTTGCAACTGTATTCATCAGAGATATTAGCCTGTTGTTTTCTTTTCTTCTTGTGTTGTCTTTGTCTGACTTTGGGATTAGGGTGATACTGGCCTCATAAAATGAGTTTGAAAGTGTTCCTTCTATTTCTATTTTCTGGAAGAGTTTAAGAAGGATTGGTATTAATTTTTCTTTGAATGTTTGGTAGATTTACCAGTGAGGCCATGTCATCGTAGGCTTTTCTTTGTTGGGAGATTTTTTTTTTTTTCCCAAGATGGAGTCTCATTCTGTTGCCCAGGGTGAAGTGCAATGGCAATCTCTGCTCACTGCAACCTCCGCCTCCCAAGTTCAAGTGATTCTCCTGTCTCAGCCTCCTGAGTAGCTGGGGTTACAGGTCCCGCCACCACACCCGGCTAATTTTCATATTTTTAGTAGAGATGGGGTTTCATCATGTTGGCCAGGCTGATCTCGAACTCCTGACCTCATGTTACCCACCCACCTCGGCCTCCCAAAGTGCTGGAATTATAGGTGTGAGCCACTACCCCGGCCGGGGTAGATTTTATATGGCTACTTCGAGACTCTGTAATTGATCTGTTCAGGCTTTCTATGTCTTCTTGATTCAATCTTGGTAGTTATATATTTCTAGGACTTTATCAATTTCCTCTAGATTATCCAGTTTGTTGGCATATAATTGCTCAAAAATAGTCCGTTATGATCTTTTTTGTTCCTGAAGCATTTATTATAACCTTTCCTCTTTCATTTATGATTTTATTTATTCGTATCTTCTCTCTTTTTCTTAGTTAGCCTAGCTAAGGGTTTGTTGATTGATTGATTTATTTTTAAAATCTCTTAGTTTTGTTAATTTTTTAAAATAGTTTTTCTATTATCTATTTAATTTGTTTTGGCTCTGATATTTATTACTTCCTTTCTTCTGCTACATTTGGGTTTAGTTTTTCTAGCTCCTTGTTCCTTGAGGTGTAAACTTAGGTTGTTTATTTGAGATTTATTTATTTATGTATTTATTTACTTTAATTATTTATATATATATATTTTGAGACAGGGTCTTGCTCTGTTGCCCAGGCTAGAGTGCAGTGATGCAATCACTGGTCACTACAGCCTTCACCTCCTAGTCTCAAGCGATCCTCCCACCTCAGCCTCCAGAGTAGCTGGGACTACAGGTGTGCACTAACATGTCTGGCTAATTTTTAAATTTTTTGGAGAGACAGGATGTCACCATGTTGCCCAGGCTGCTTCTTCTTTTTTAATGTAGGTGTTTATCACTATAGCTTCCCTCTTATTGCTGTTTTTGCTGTATGCCATATGTTTTAATATGTTATGTTTCTGTTTTCATTTGTCTTGAGATATTTTTAAAATTTTCTTTTGATTTTCTCTTTCACCCAGTGGTTGTTCAAGAGTATGTTATTTAGTTTCCATGTATTTGTGAGTTTTTCCATGTTATTGCTCATACTGATTTCTAGTTGTTCATTCCATTGTGGTCAGAAAAAAATACTTCATATGATGTCAATCTTCATAAGTTTTTAAAGACTTGTTATGTAACTTAACATATGAAATATCTTGGAGAATGTTTTATGTATACTTGATAAAAATATGTATTCTGCTGTTGGTTGAAAAAAAAAGTTGGTTGAAAAAGTTCTGTGTATGTCTATTAAATCTATTTGGTCTATTGTCTTTGTTCAGGTTCACTGTTCCTTTATTGATTTTCTGTCTGGATCTTCTTATCTATCTATTATAAGTGGGGTATTGAAGGCCCCTATCATTATCGTGTTGCTTTCAATTACTCTTTCAAATCTGTCAATATTTTGCTTTATATACTTAGGTGCTGTGATTTTGGGTGTGTATATATTTAAAGTTGTTATATCTTTGTATTGAACTGAATCTTTTATTATTATATAATGCCTTTCTTTGTTTCTAAAGATTAGTTTTTGACTTAAAGTCTCCTTTTATCTGTTATGTTTAGTCATTCCTGCTTTCTTTTGGCTACCATTTGCATGGAATTTCTTAATTCATCTTTTCCCTTTTAGCCTATGTGTGTCCGTAAATCTAAACTAGTTTCTTGTAGGCAATATTTAGCTGGATTCTTTTTAGGGTCCATTCGGCCCTCTTTTTCTTTTTCTGTTGCATTCATTCCATTTACATTTAACATAATTATTGATACGAGAGGATTTACTGTTGCCATGTTGTTAACTGTTTTCTGCTTATCTTGTGGTTCTTTATCCCTCTTTTTCTCTCTTGCTGTCTTCTTTTGTGTAGGTTAGTTAGCCGGACCCTCAGGCAGCAGCTGGAAAAGTGTACAAACAAACCTCTTCCAGGGAGAAACTGGGGACTGGGCATTTTAGCCCTTTCTGTCTGGACTGATTCTGGGGGCTACAGCCGCTGGAAGTGCTTACTTGCCTGTTCAAATCATCTCTTTGTTCTCCAAAGTTGAGAGAAACTTGTGAATGTCAAGTCCCTTCTGCTCCCAGAGCTAGGTGATTTAGGGGCCAGGCCCTTGGGTGGGAGTTACAAAAGTTGAAGCACTTGATGTGTGTACAGACTCCTTCTAGGTGAATCTGTAGACCTGATTTATTGCTAGAGTAAACCAAGGGAGAAGGCGCAGAAGGCTATACTCCATTCAGGCTCTTGGAGGTCTGTTTTATGTCTGTCCTGTTGGCTCCCAGATGTAGGCTGGCTGCAAGCCCAACCCTCAGGCAGCAGCTGGAAAAGTGTATAAACTCTTCCAGAGAGAAACTGGGGAGCTGGGCATTTTAGCTTTTTCTGTATAGACTGATCCTGAGGGCTGTGGCTGTTGGAAGTGCTTACACACCAGTTCAAAACCACCTCTTTGTTCTCTGCAGTCCAGGGAAACTTGTGAATACCAAGTCCCCTTTGCTCCCAGGGTTTGATTTAAAACCCAAACCCTCTGGGAAGAACCATAAAAGTTAGAGTACTATGTGTGGTCCAAATCCTTCACTCCTCAGGGAGAAGCTGGGAATTGGAGATGCCTCCCCAGTTGTGAAGTATTGTACCTGGGGTGGAGTCTATGCTTGAGTGTGTCTGAGCTTTCTACCTGTTTTAATGTGGCTATTTTCTCAGTTTCCCAGTATATAAGAATCTCTCCAGTTTCTGGCTTTCTCTCAGAGGGAATTGATCCCCTGTGTAGATGTTTATTTGGTGCATCCATGGGAGGAGGGAAAGTCAGGAGCATCCTATTCCGCTACTTTGCTGATGTCTTCTCTTTTTTAAGTACATTTTACTATTATTGTTTACATTCAGTGTACTGAATCCCCTAGCTGTGTCCTTTGAGAGAGCTTAGACCAATGATACCGCAGCAGCAATAAACACATCTATCATCTATGTATCATTAGTCAGTGAAAATAATTAGAGTCCTTGGAGATACAGTTAATCCCAGAGCTGGAGCAAGAAAATATAAGATTAACCTGGAACATTTTGTGGTCTCAGAAAGTAATAATGTGCTCATAAAATGATAGGAGTATGCAAAAAAAAAAAAAAAAACCAACCCCACAAGATCCAGCCTGAAGGAGCTCCAAATGGCCAAATCTGGGACACATTGAGTAACAAAATAAATAACAATAGCAATAAATTATAATCCATAAGAATACAGTAAGTATCCCACGAATCCATAGTGATATTAGCTAATTTTTTTTTTTTTTGAGATGGAGTTTCACTCTTGTTCCCCAGGCTGGAGTGCAATAGTGTGATCTCAGCCCACCACAACTCCGCCTCCCGGGTTCAAGTGATTCTCCTGCCTCAGCCTCTTGAGTAGCTGGGACTACAGGTGCGTGCCACCACGCTTGGTTAATTTTGTATTTTTGGTAGAGACAGGGTTTTACCATGTTGGTCAGGCTAATCTCAAACTCCTGAGCTCAGGTGATCCACCTGCCTAGCCTCCCAAGGTGCTGGGATTACAGGCACGAGCACTGCGCTCGGCTAATATTAGTTAATTAATGGGAGAAATGGGATGGCTCCTCCTTACAGTAAAATTTCAATGAATAAAAGTGGGGACGAATGAAGAGATAGACAATCACCATTGGGCAAGCGTCACAGTAATAATTATTACAGGCAAGGATCATTGATGGTTACTAGATCAGTGGATAGAGTAGGATGAGAAGAGGATATTTGCTCAGTCTTATCACAAGATATTTATTGATTGCAAAGGAAAAAATGGTACCTTGAGAGTAGAGAAACCTGACAAACACTGCCTTAATCAAGTGATTACTAGTTGACATTGCCAATCATAAGACACATTTACATCATTCACATCTAATATACACTGAGAAGAACAGATCACTTCTGTGGTCTTGTTGCCAAAAATACCTAACCCTGAATCTGATCATGAAAGACATCAGACAAAACCATCTTGAGGGACATTCAACAAAATCCCTGACCAATATCTTTGAAAAATGTCAAGGGTATGAAAGGCAAAGAAAGACTCAGAGACTGTCATAAGAGTGGCAGAGACTAAGGAGACATTACAGTTAAATGCAGCATGGTATCCTAGATCTGAGCTTGAATCAGAAAAAGGACATTAATGGAAAACTGGTAAAATCCAAATAAAGTCTGTAAATTTAATTAAATAGTATTGTATCAGTGTATTTTTCTTAGCTTTGATAAGTGAACTATGGTTATACAAAGATATTAGACTAGGGGAATCTGGGTGAAGGGTATATGGGCAGTGCTCTGTACTGTTTTCACAACATTACTGTAAGTCTAAAATTATTTCAAGGTAAAACACTAACACTGTGGATAATATCTAGCATAAATTGTACACCTAGGTGTAGCGGGGGTAACTGCTGAAGTAGGGTATCCATTTCTGGAGTTTATTTCAAATTGTCCAGGCAAGAAATGATGGTGGTTTACAACAGGGTGGTCTGTAAAATGGGGAATGAGATATTGGATTCTGGTTATATATGAATGTGTAACCAACAGGGTTTGGTTATAGTGGGAAGCAAAAGAGAAGAGCTGAGGCTATATGGAGATCTCTTAGAAGGTATTAATACTTCCTTGACTCTCTGTTTCCCAGAGTACTAAGCCTCTTAAACAATCTAGGGACAGGGTACATGCAAGACAAGTGATAGGAATGAGGGTGTAAGAAATGAAGAACCAGCTGGCTGAGGACAGAGAGAGATTGGCATTGTTGGGATAGAGATGCCCAGAAGAGATGGTATTTGCTATAATCTAAATCCAGTTTTCATCTGTGATTGACATTGATATCTCTTGTAAAGACAAAGGGCACAATGTTTTCCTCTTGGAAAGATGAATTGAGAAAATAATGGCTAGTCAAACAGAGAAGGAACTTCTGATGAGCCATGCCATCATTTGCCTGCAAAGTCAAAAATATCTGCTATTCCGGCCCTTTACAGAAAAGTTTGCCAACTCCTAGCTTAAGCAGTCAGGAGATAAGAACAGAGTTAGTGTATGTGAATGTGTAATGTGTGCTGCCTGACATGTTGTAGGGCAACAAAAACATTGAGATGTAAGATGGAAAAAGCTGACATTAAAAGACCACTCTAATCTATAGATCACCTTTATTGACAGCCTTTATCTGATGGACAAAAAAAAAAAAAAAAAAATACTTGGCTCTACTGGCATCACTTTGAAGTGTCTATCCTTATTTCTGTGATGGTCTCTTTGTGATGGAATTAGACATCCATCCCACTGTTGAACCTGTCACACTATATTTATTTTCTCCTTATGCCTATTTTTGGCCCCCTTCTTATTTCTTTTCTATAATCCCCCCCCCATCTCCTTTGTTCAGTCTTTGTCTTTCTCCCTTAGATGCTCACCAGAGTTTGACAGCGTGATTACTTAATACTCACCTGCCAAATTAACTGACTTATTTTACCAACTGGGTGGGATATGCAATACCTTGACACTTGCTATTTGAGTATTTTACTGATTTTTTATATGTCCATGATGAATAAATAGTGGTACAAGTATTCAAATATTGGTAATTGGCCTGTTTTTGTATTAAAGTATGCATCACAGTGTACATTGTCTCACTGTTTGACTTCAATTCAGTGAGGATTAATAAGTTAATATTAAAATTAGTAACCCTTCCATTATTCTTTGCTTTCTAAACTTCCCTTTCCATTTCTTCAGGTTGGGATGTTTACAATGAAAAGGAGAAAAGGCAAAGTGAGCAATGTGAATAACAGAGTAGCCCAGTTATTTGGAAGAACATACTCCTGTAGTTACCAAACATTTAGCTTTAAAATGGCCTCTGAGTCTATTGTACCAACCAAATGTTATTGACAACCGTCTGGTAGTGCTACTTGTTTGTTTATTCCATTGGAGGGTTCAGTTATATTTCCCAATACAAAACACACTATAATCGTTAAAACACATAACACTGTCCCCTCCCTCTCTCCTTCCCCTTCTTTCTTTGTTGATTCTTTCATTCCTTCCTTCCCTTTCATCATCACACCCCACTCTTTCCCTTACCCCCACTGGCAATAATTCTAACATGTCTAATATGTATATTCAAATTTGTATGTATCCTTGTAGAATATGTAAGGTTATTTTTGTGAGCGTGTTAAAAAATTTACATTAATGGCAATGTAAATTCGCGATTCATACCCAAAACATGGGTAGATATAATATTTTCATTCAGAACCCTCCCCTAATATCTACCCATGTTTTGGGTATCTATCTACTTCGTTGCTTTGAACTGCTGTATGATATGCTACAGAGTGCATCTACTTCGTTGCTTTGAACTGCTGTATAATATGCTACAGAGTGCATCTCTCACATTTTTACTTTTCCATTATCTCTCTGAGATAGACACTTGGGTTGCTCCAGAGTTCCTCTATTACAAGTTCCTTTACCACAGATAACATTCCTTATAAAGGTCCCCCTTTTGGACCGTGTGTGGCTTTTCTTGGATATAGTCCCAGAAGTGGTACTATTGAATAGGGTAGTGAAATACTCTGATCAAATGCTGCCAGGTAGCTCTCCATAATGGTTGCACCAATGTGTGTGTGTTTGTGTGTGTATGCATGTTCTCAGAGCCTAAGGTAAAATATTATGTGTCAGTCATTATCCTTGAAAATCCATGAAGCCATATTGGGGACCAGTGTTTGGAGTGAGGAAAATGATGGAATCACATTAGCTTTTCTGCTGGAATTCAGTCTGCATTATTAATAATAAAAATAACCACCATGAAGCATGCTTAGTATATACCAGGGACTATGCTGAGTGTTCTCCATTCTTTGTCTTATTTAATCTTCACAATAATGCTATCAAGTAGATGTTGGTAATAAAACTTCTGTTTCAAGGATGTGAAAACCCAGGTTCAGTTTTAGTGACTTGTTGAACTGGTAAATTTCAGACCTGGGATGGGAATCAGGTCTAACTCTAAAGCTTGTGCTCTTGATCACAATGCTATGAAGGCTTCCCTCTCATCCCTTTATCTCAGAGACCTTTTTGAGATACTTGGTACTTTCCCCTATCATATCTCTGTGTGCTATAGATTTTAGAACATCAGGTTAATGGGGTGGAGGCAGAGGAGGCGGAGAAGAAGTTATAGAATTGGACCACTGAAGCTTTGGGCGTCGGTGTTCAATATACCCTAGGAGAACATATTTGCATTCTGGTTTATAGCTCAGTTGCTTTAATTTTGATGAATGTGAATCAGTCTTTCAAGTGATAAAATCATGTATTTTGAAATATCAGAACTGAGGCCAAGATCCTGAAACTGACAATGAACAATGGACGCTCTCTTAATTGACCTACACTTAATTATGTTGCTAGAGGAACTGCTTCTCTCCATTCACCTATGTACCATACTTGCCATATTTACTGTTGCCCACAGAATGCTGAATACTAAAGTTGCAGCTGGCAGACTACTCTCCACTGTACGTGAACACTTCTGTTCCTACTCATTGAATACCATGCTTAACAGAGACGGTTGTGTTTGTTCCAAACCTGTTTGTGCCAGTTGTAGTTAGTATTGTAAATTCTAGAATTTAAATACATATTAAATGAATAGATGAAATGTGAGTGTAATGTTTCTACCGAAAAGTAGATTGAATATATTCATGAAACTCAATAAATATGAGTTGCTAGCAAAGGTTATTGACAAATTAGATGTGGGGGAGGCAACTGTAAATAATGGGAAAATCATTAAATTTCTAGACCGATTCTTAGAAGTATCAGTTCTCAATCCACTTGAAGAAACTGAATCTGGAAGTCATATATGATCAATTTTGAGTGTGGCTTATTCAAGAAAGAGTATATACAACTCCAATTAGTAGACTCGTCCTCAAAGAGCTTGACATTTCATCAGAATATTAGCAAATAGAGGTACATTTGTATTTTAAGTTAAATCCAATAGTTAATGTACGACTGTCATTTTTATTGCTTGCAGCTTTACCTGATTTACCCTGGTATGCCAGCAGCATGGCTCAGTCCAAGTCTGAAGGCCTCAGAACCAGGGGAAGCCAATGGTTTAATTCTTAATTTGAGGCCAGAGGCCTGAGAACCCCAGGGAAGGGGGACACTGGTAAAAGTCCTGGAGTCCAAAGGCCAGAGAGCCTGGAGTTCTGATGCCCAAGGGCAGGAGAAGAATGTCCCAGCTCTAGGCGGAGAGGAAATCACTTTTTCTCTGTGCCCTTTTTGTTCTGTTTGGGTACCCCAGTCAGTTGGATGGTGGCTACCCACATCAGAGGGTGTCTAGATAGAATAAAAAGGAAGAGAAAAAAGGTGATTTCCTCCTCTCAGGACTTGGGACATTTTTTCTCCTGTCCTTGGACATCAGAACTGCAGGCTCTCTGGCGTTGGACTCCAAATACTTACACCACATCAAGCGGAAATCTTCTCCACTCAGTCCATGGATTCACATGTCGATATTCTCTGGGAAAGCCCTCACAGACACACCCAAAAGTAATGCTTTACCAGTTCTCTAGATGTTCCTTAATCCAGTCTGAGTTGACACCTAAAATTAACTATCACAACAGCTAACCATATATTATATCTGCACTGGGCAAACCCTTCTCCTGAGGATCCATGCTTGAAGAGGCCATCTGTTTCCCTCTCTTATCTTGTGTTACCTGCACCAATACCAGGGTAAGCATTTTCTAATTAGTAAATATGTATATAAGGTCAACTCATTTTTATCAAAGTTTGAAGGAATCCAAATACCTGGGTACAGTGTGGAGCCAGTGCCACACCAAACATCGTCTGTTAGCAGTCTTTTTTTTTTTTTTTTGAGACAGAGTCTTGCTCTGTCACCCAGGCCAGAGTACAGTGGCACAATCTCGGCTCACTGCAACCTCCACCTTCTGGGTTCAAGCGATTCTCCTGCCTTAGCCTCCCGAGTAGCTGGGATTAGAGGCGAGTGCTACCACGTCTGCTAATTTTTGTATTTTTAGTAGAGACGGGGTTTCACCATGTTGACCAGGCTGGTCTTGAACTCCTTATCTCAGATGATCTGCCCACCTTAGCCTCCCAAAGTGCTGGGATTACAGGTGTGAGCCACCATGCCTGGCCAGCAGCTACTTTTCAATCTATCTTTGAATGTTTTTTTATTTTGCATTAAGGAGAATCTTTTACACTCTCACACATGGAAGGCCCGAGCTTTCAGGATCTCTTTGAAGGTTGCTGCTTCTGGCTGCTGAGGTCTCAGAGGAACTTTTCATTAAAATTCTGATCTTAACCCCTTATAACACAGGGGCAATGGCATTAAATGGCTCCCTATTTCTTCCTAATGACTTTCCCTTTGAGACTGTGGTTCTTCACAGTTTTGGAAGCCACATACCTCTTTGAAGATCAAGTGAAAAATGTGGGTCCTCTTCCCTACAATGCATATACATTTTTCACATACATTTCTGGGAGGGGTTTTAGACTTCTTAAAGCTCATCCATGGATCCAGGTTGATTACTTCAGCCGTATTTCATGCCACCTGGGAAGGTGAGAGGTCTGGGTTGTTCTTGGCTTTGCCATTAACCAGTTAGGTCACCTTAAGCAATCTGTTAACTTCTTTGGGCCTCACTTTCCTTATTGGGAATTTACAAGGATTTATCATATTTTAATTTCAACAATCCAGTTCTATCACATAATTCTATTCTGACTCTCTAGTCTTTTTTTTTTTTAATCAAAAGGAACTTGGCTTTAATCTCAGAAAAAGCCTGAAATCACTGTTTCTTGCAGAACAACAACAACAAAAAATGGGAACAACTAAAAATGGATGGTGTCTAGAGACATTATCTTGTCTTTTGTTAATACAAACATGTATTGACGGCCTATTATGTGCCCAGTCCTATGCAAAAGCACTGGTGTTTCACAGATAAATGTCTCCATCCTTGCTTCCCAGAGTGGGGGGAGATTTCATTGCACTTACACATACATTTTCTGTTTTAAGAAGTACGAAAAGACTAAGTTATGTGAGTTTCCCTGGACCTGAATAAAATGCACTTAAATGGTTTCTATTCAGGCATTTCCTGGCAGCTATGCTTCTAATTCAGCTCCTGCTTCAGGGGAAAAGCTAATGTATGGAGAACCAGGCTTCTTTGCCATTCTGCATCTCAATGCTTGCCAGAGAGCAGCTTTTCATTCTTAAAGGGACCAGGCCTTTCTTCTTTGAAACCTTCAAAACACCTCTCAACAGCACACTTTGCAAGCAGTCAAGCTATAGTTTCATAACACCCACATTGCTTTCCTGACTCCCAAGCCAGAGGAAAAAGTCTGCAGGGTTGAACTGGTTTATGGGGATACAATAGAACATTGAGAAGCTCTCATTTTTATTTACTTATTTGATAATCTGCTACTTATTTTATTTTTTCTCTTTTGTTCAGTCTTTGTCTTTCTCCCTTTGATACTCACTTGTTTCTGACAGCATGATTACTTAATACTTACCTGCCAAATTAACTGACTTATTTTACCAACTGGGTGGATATACAATACCTTGACACTTGCTATTTGAGTATTTTACTAAATGTAAAAAAAAAAAAATTGTCCCCAGTGATATCTTATCCAAAGGCAAAGCCCTAGGGCTTCTTTTATTTTTTTTAAAAAAGCCATTTGTTGCTTTTATATTTATAAACCACGTTTGGTTATAATACAAATTGCGCTATAAGACAGAGCGCAACCGGTATTCTCCTTCCAGTTACAAAGGATGAAGGATATATATATAAACATGTATTCCCAGTTTAATTTTGTGGAAATTATTCTTCCTTCTCCCAGTAAGAATATGGCTTTGTTTACAAAGATTTAGTCCCTGGATTGGGCCAATCAAGCTATTTTTTCTTTGACATTTTTTTCTGTATACAGTCAGCAATGGATAGAATACAAATTTTCCAAATACTAGAAAACTATCTTCTTCTTTATGTGAAGTGGAATTAATGGCATTTTTTTTCTCTCTACTTTTCTAGAAATTAATAAACTGCCCATCTCCAGCACACACATTTTTCTTAATAGATTAGTATGAAGGGGTAAAAAAGATAGAAAAGGAAAAAATAAGAACTCACACATAAAAAATATCCCCATTTTCTCAAACAAATCCTATAGTATATTGCCTCTGGATATGATATAATTAGGATGGTTTAAAGCACAAGATGTTTCACAAGGAAGTTAATTTCCATTTCATCTACATGATTCCCCGAATCTATAGGCTTTGCCCCTACTAATTTTGGTTTCCCAAAAATAATTTCGTCTCTACAGACCCTTACTCTAGAAGTGGTTCTATAAGAGTGGTCCGGAACCCTGGACCTTTCACATGACCTTTTCAAGGGATAGACAAGATAAAAACTGTTTTCATAATAATATGGAGACATTATTTCTCTTATTAAAGTTCCATTCTCTTCTTGAGTGTACAATAAAGGTCTCCCAGAGGCTACATGATGTCTCAGCAGACTGAATGCGGAAGCAGGTATTTGAAGCAGCTGTCCTTCTTTTAAGCTAGACATTAAAGAGATGTGCAAACATATAAAACAATGCCACTCTTCTAGTATTTTTTTATTTTTGAAAATATAGCTACTTTTCATTCAACATATTATTTATATTAACATGTAAATGAACTATTGTTATCTTTAGATGAATTAATAAGTATGTTTAAAAGTTCTATAGTTTTCATTCCTAATATGATAAATATAAATAGCTATACCCATATGAACAAAATGTTTTGGGGGTTCTCAGTAATTTTTAAGAGTACAAGAGATTCGGCTGGGTGTGGTGGCTCAAGCCTGTAATCCTAGCACTTTGGGAGTCTGAGGAGGGTGGATCATCTAAGGTCAGGAGTTCAAGACCAGCCTGGCCAACATAGTGAAATGCTGTTTCTACTAAAAATACAAAAAGTAGTCGGGCATGATGGTGGGCACCTGTAATCCCAGCTACTAGGGAGGCTGAGGCAGGAGAATCACTTGAACCCAGGAGGTGGAGTTTGCAGTGAGCCGAGATTGCACCATTGCACTCCAGCCTGGGTGAAAGAGCAAAACTTCATCTCTAAAAAAAAAAAGTACAAGAGGTTCTGAAACCAATAAGTTTGAGAACTACTCCTATATTAACATACATGAGTGGTCCAATAAAGTAAAAAAATAAAAGAGAAACAGAACATTAAAAATTCAGAAAATAAATTAATATGGAGCCTGAGAGTTTTTTTATAAGATAGCAATAACATCTGTAAATTTCAATGCTATTGTAACTGTATGCTTTACAAAGATTCATTGGTGTGACATTACACATTCCCTGTCTATGAATCTGCCAAATTTAGAAACTCAGGGCTAATTACCATTGCTCTTTGTAATTTGATCATTGTTAAATAGATGAGCGTTTCTTCATTTGCCACTGAAATATAGTATTTATCCAGTGTTACATAGGTGAAGTTAGTGGCTTTTACCATTTGCTCTGTTTTCCCCATATTTTCTTGGTTCTGGAAGATAAACAGATTTGGTAAATTATATAGTGCAGTTATCTATGATCGTGTGAAATTCATATCTGCCATTTGTTAATTAACTTAAAAAGGTGGTAGCTTCAAACAAAATAACTGTTAATGGTGTTGATGAAACTGTAACAATTTGATGTGAGAGCTGGATCTTCGTAATTATTTATATTTCCTTTAATCTTACATACTTTCGTTCTTTCTATTCTTCAGAGAGGACTGTGTCCAGTTCTGGACAATTTAAATAGGAGTGTGGAGCATTTAGAGAGATATTTTATAGAAGAGGAGCTCAAATTAATTAAGACTATTTCGCTTGGAAAAGAGAACTTAACAGAAATCTCCAAGTATAGAGAGCCTTGTTTTGCAGAGGATGGAAACCAGCTGTCCTAAAACTCAAGGACACTAGAATAAAAGGACGTGGACTTAAAATATAATCAGACGGACTTAGTTAAGATACACTGAACACGTTTCTACGCAGCAAAGTCTAGTAGACTCTGGAGTGGGTTCTTGAAGGCAGCTGTAGACTTTCTTTCTCTGGAGTCTTAGGAATTTGACACTGTTTTCTTTTTTTTTTTTTGGAGATGGAGTCTCACTCTGTCACCCAGGTTGAAGTGCCGTGGCTCGATCTCGGCTCACTGCAACTTCCCCCTCCCAGGTTCAAGTGATTCTCTTGCCTCAGCCTCCCAAGTAGCTGGGATTACAGACGTGAGCCACCACGCCTGGCTCATTTTTGTATTTTTAGTAGAGACAGGGTTTCACCATGTTGGCCAGGCTGGTCTCAAACTCCTGACCTCAAGTGATTCACCTGCCTTGGCCTCCCAAAGTGCTGGGATTACAGGCGTGAGCCACTGCCCTGGTTGACACTGTTTTCTTGTTGATCAGTTGGAGGCAGAAGTTTGGCGATACTTCTGAATATCACTTTGGCATTTTGACATTTAAAAATCTTCATTGAAACCTCTGAAGGTGGCAGAAAGGTCTTTGTAAAATTATATCTGAATATTATAATGAAGAGAGAGAAAAGAGAGAGAGGAGACCATAAATGCACAGAATTCAGCACCAGGAGTGGTTTCTACCTGTCCGCCTACTTCCGTTCGTCTCCTACAGTTCATATTCTATCCAGCACTCAGAACGATCTTTTTACTTATTTTAAAAATACTACGTCAGATATAGATTGTATTGTAGTAAACTATAAATAACGTAAAATTTACCATTTGACCGTTTGTAAGTGTACAATTTGGTATTAAGTGCATTCACACTCTTGAGCAACCATCACCACCATCCATCTTGAGAACTTCTCTATCTTGTAAAACTGAAGCTCTGTATCTGTCAAACATTAACTGCTGATTGCCCACTTTTCCCAGACCCAGGTAACCAATATTCCACTTCTCTCTGTGAACTTGAATGATCTTTTAAAAGAGCATATCAGGGTGCAGAATTTCCTTGCCTCGATCCTTGCTATGGTTTTTCATGACAGTTAGCATACATTCTCAGTAACTCGCTGTGGCCCTGCCTGCCTCTATGACCCCATCTCAGATATTCTCCCCATGTTCATTGCATCCCACGACTTTGCCTTGTTTTGTCCCTCTAAGATGCTCATATTGGGGACTGTTTCTTTCCTTGAATAGTTTTCCCCTAGAGCTTTGCATGGCTTCCTCCTCATTATTTGGTCTCAGCTCCAGTATGACCTCTTTGTTTTGAGTTTTGCTTTGTCACCAGGTTGGAATGCAGTGGCACTATCTCCACTCACTGCAGCTTCTGCCTCCTAGGTTGAAGCTATCCTCTTGTGCCTCAGCCTCCCGAGTATCTGGGATTACAGGTGTGTGCCACCACACCCGCCTAATTTTTGTATTTTTAGTAGAGATGGGTTTTCACCATGTTGGCCAGGCTAGTCTCAAACCTCTGACCTCAAGTGATCCACCTGCTTCAGCCTCCCAAAGAGCTGGGATTACAGGTGTGAGCCACCATGCCCGGCTCACCTCTTTGTTTTTTGTCTTTAAGAGGCAGGGTCTCACTCTGTTGTGCAGGCTGGAGTGCAGTGGCCGATCATAGCTCACTGTAATCTCAAGCTCCTGGACTCAAGCAAGACTTGGCCTTAGCCTCCCAAATAGCTGAAATTACAGGTACCTACCACCATGTCCAGCTAAATTTTATTTTTTAAAATTTTTTGTAGTGATGGGGTCTTGCTTTCTTGCCCAGGTTGGTCTGGAACTCCTGGCTTTAAGCGATTCTCCCACCTTGGCCTCCCAAAGTGCTGGGATTACACATATGAGCCATCATGCCCCAGTATGACCTCTTAGAGTAGCCTCCCTGACCACTTAGTGTAAAGAAGCATCCTCTCACTCTTCTTTTTCTTATTATGTTATTTTTATTTTCCTTATAGCATTTATAACTGCCCGGAATTACTTTATCTACCTTCAAGGTATATCCAGAGTATGGCTGCTCTCACCGCTGCGCTCTTACCTCCCCTGATCTCAACCACCGTCATCTGGCACTGGGATGGCCATGGCAGTCTCCGCACTTGCTCCACATTGTTCTACCCTCACTGGCCTTTTCTCAACAATCAGGCAGAAGCATCCTTTTAAGACAGAAGTCAGATTACATGGGTTTCCATTCCTCTTAGAGTGAAAGATGAAATATTTGTGTGTTAGTCCGTTCCTGCATTGTTATGAAGAAATACCTGAGGCTGGGTAATTTATAAAGAAAAGTGGTTTACTTGGCTCACAGTTCTGTAGGGTGTATAGGAAGCATAGCACTGTCATCTACTTCTGGGGAGGCCTCAGAAAGCTTACAATCATGGTAGAAGGAAAAGGGGGGAGCAGGTGCATCACATGGAGAGTGAGGGAGCAAGAGGGTGGGGGTGCCACAGTCTTTTAGACAACCAGATCACCCACGAATTCAGAGCAAGAACTCACTCATCACCAAGGGGATGGTGCTAAGCCATTCACAAGGGATCCACCCCCATGATCCAAACACCTCCCACCAGGCCCCATCTCCAACACTGGGGATTACATTTTCACATGAGATTTGGAGGGGACAAAACATCCAAACCATATTATTCCATCCCTGGCCCCCCCAAATCTTATGTCCTTCTCATATTGCAAAATATAATCATCCCCGGCCAATAGTGCCCCAAGCCTTAACTCATTCTAGCATCAATTCCAAAGTCTGAAGTCTCATCTGAAATTCATTTCCTTCCTACTATGAGCCTGTAAAATTAAAGCAAGTTATTTACTTGCAGGATACAATGGTGGTACAGGCATTGGGTAAACATTACCATTCTAAAAGGGAGAAATTGATTTTTAATTACAGTCCAATTGCAGTCCTCCCCTGAAGATACCCTTTCTTTCTCTGCCACATGGCTAGGCTGCAAATTTTCCAAACTTTATGTTCTGCTTCCCTTCTTTTAGAAAGGGGCTACAGGCCCCCAAGTCTGAAACCCAGCAGGACAGATATTAAATCTTAGGGCTCCAAAATAATCTCATTTGACTGCATATCCCTCATCCTGGTGCAAGGGGTGGGCCCCCCAGGTCTTGGGCAGCTCCACCACTGTGGCTTTGCAGGGTGCAGTCCCCCATGGCTGCTCTCACAGGTTGGAGTTGACTGCTTGTGGCTGCAAGCTCCCCATGGTTCTACCATTCTAGAGTCTGGAAGGTGGTGGCCCTGTTCCCACAGCTCCACTAGGCAGTGCCCTGGTGGGGACTCTGTGTGGGGGCTCGAACCCCACATTTCCCCACCACATTGCCCTAGTAGAAGTTCTTTGTGAGGGCTCTGCCCCTGCAGCAGGCTTCTGCCTGGGTACCCAGGCTTTCCCATATTTCCTCTGGAATGTGGGGAGCTGCCAAGCCTCCCTCACACTTGCGTCATTTTGCACCTGCCAACTTAACACCATGTGGAAGCCACCAAGGCATATGGCTTGCACCCTCTGGAATGGCGGCCCCAGCTGTACCTGGGGCCCTTTGATCTGTGGTTGGAGCTGGGGCAGCCATTATGCAGGGAGCAGTGTCCTAAGGCTGAGCAGGGCACAGGGCTGGGCCTGGCCCCTGAAACCATTCTTTTCTCCTAGGCCTCTGGGCTTATGATGGGAGGGGCTGTCTCCAAGAGCTCTGAAATGCCTATGAGGCCTTTTTCCCATTGTCTTGGATATTAGCATTTGGCCTCTTTTTAGTCATGCTAATCTCTCTAGCAAGTGGTTGCTCCACAGTCCTGTTGTATTCCTCCCCTGAAAATGCCTTTTCTTTCTCTGCCATGTGGCTAGGCTTCATTTTTTCCAAACTTTATGCTCTGCTTCCCTTTCAAACATAAACCCCAACTTTAAGTCATTCCTTTGCTTCCACATCTGGTCATAGGTTGTTGGAAGCATCCATGTAGCATTTTTTTTTTTCTTTTTGAGATGGGATCTCTGTTTCCCAGGCAGGAGCGCAGTGGCATGAACAAGGCTCACTGCAGCCTCAACCTCCTGGGTTCAAGCCATCCTCTCATCTTAACTACTATGCCTGGCTGATTTTTGTGGAGTTCTGTGTATTTCTTGAATTTGACATTTGGACTGCCTTGCTATGCTTGGGAAGTTCTCCTGGATAATATCCTGGAGCATGTTTTCCAGCTTGTATTCATTCTCCCCATCATATTCAGGTACACCGATCAAGCATAGATTAGATTTTTTCACATAATCCCATATTTCTTGGAGGCTTTGTTCATTTCTTTTCACTCTTTTTTCTCTTGTCTTGCCTTCTCTTTTTATTTCATTGAGTTGATCTTCAATCTCTGATATCCTTTCTTCTGCTTGATCGATTCGGCTATTAAAACTTGTATTTGCTTCACATAGTTCTCATGCTGTGTTTTTATTTTATTTTATTTTTTTATTGCATTTTAGGTTTTGGGGTACATGTGAAGAACATGCAAGATTGTTGCATAGGTACACACATGGCAGTGTGATTTGCTGCCTTCCTCCCCCATCACCTATATCTGGCATTTCTCCCCATGCTATCTCTCCCCAACTCCCCACCCCCCCACTGTCCCTCCCCTATTTTCCCCCCCAACAGACCCCAGTGTGTGATGCTCCCCTTCCTGTGTCCATGTGTTCTCACTGTTCAACACCCGCCTATGAGTGAGAACATGAGGTGTTTGATTTTCTGTTCTTGTGTCAGTTTGCTGAGAATGATGGTTTCCAGGTTCATCCACGTCCCTACAAAGGACACGAACTCATCGTTTTTGATAGCTGCATAATATTCCATGGTGTATATGTGCCACATTTTCCCTGTCCAGTCTATCATTGATGGGCATTTGGGTTGGTTCCAGGTCTTTGCTATCCTCTAGCTCTTTCAATTTTGATGATAGGGTGTCAATTTTAGATCTCTCCTTGCTTCTCATGTGGGCATTTATTGCTATATATTTTCCTCTAGAGACTGCTTTAAATGTGTCCCAGAGATTCTGGTATGTTGTGTCTTCGTTCTCATTGGTTTTGAAGAACATCTTTATTTCTGCCTTCATTTCATTGTTTATCCAGTCAACATTCAAGAGCCAGTTGTTCAGTTTCCATGAAGCTGTGTGGTTCTGAATTAGTTTCTGAATTCTGAGTTCTAACTTGATTGCACTGTGGTCTGAGAGACTGTTTGTTATGATTTCCATTCTTTTGCATTTGCTGAGGAGTGATTTACTTCCAATTATGTGGTCAATTTTAGAGTAGGTGCAATGTGATGCTGAGAAGAATGTATATTCTGTGGGTTTGGGGTGGAGAGTTCTGTAAATGTCTATTAGGTTTGCTTGGTCCAGGTCTGAGTTCAAGTCCTGGATATTCTGGTTAATTTTCTGTCTCGTTGATCTGTCTAATATTGACAATGGGGTGTTAAAGTCTCCCACTATTATCGTGTGGGAGTCTAAGTCTCTTTGTAAGTCATTAAGAACTTGCCTTATGTATCTGGGGGCTCCTGTATTGGGTGCATATGTATTTAGGATTGTTAGCTCTTCTTGTTGCATTGATCCTTTTACCATTATGTAATATCCTTCTTTGTCTCTTTTGATCTTTGTTGGTTTAAACTGTATTTTATCAGAGACGAGAATTGCAACTCCTGCTTTTTTTTTGCTCTCCATTTCCTTGGTAAATCTTCTTCCATCCCTTTATTTTGAGCCTTTGTGTATCCTTGCATGTGAGATGGGTTTCCTGGATACAGCACACCGATGGGTTTTCCCTTTTTATCCAATTTGCCAGTCTATGTGTTTTGATTGGGGCATTTAGCCCATTTACATTTAGGGTTAATATTGTTATGTGTGAATTTGATCCTGCCATTTTGATGCTAGCTGGCTGTTTTGCCCGTTAGTTGATGCAGTTTCTTCATTGTGTTGATGCTGTTTGCCATTTGGTATGTTTTTGGAGTGGCTGGTACTGGTTGTTCCTTTCCTTTTTTAGTGCTTCTTTCAGGAGCTCTTGTAAAGCAGGCCTGGTGGTAATGAAATCTCTGAGTACTTGCTTGTTCGCAAAGGATTTTATTTTTCCTTCACTTATGAAGCTTAGTTTGGCTGGATATGAAATTCTGGGTTGAAAGTTCTTTTCTTTAAGGATGTTGAATGTTGGCCCCCACTCTCTTCTGGCTTGTAGGGTTTCTGCTGAGAAATCTGCTGTGAGTCTGATGAGCTTCCCTTTGTGGGTAACCCGACCTTTCTCTCTGGCTTCCCTTAGCATTTTCTCCTTCATTTCAACCCTGGTGAATCTGACGATTATATGCCTTGGGGTTGCTTTTCTTGAGGAATATCTTTGTGGTGTTCTCTGTATTTCCTGGACTTGAATATTGGCCTGCCTTGCTAGGTTGGGGAAGTTTTCCTGGATAGTAACCTGAAGAGTATTTTCCAGCTTGGATTCATTCTCTCCATCACATTCAGGTACACCTATCAAACGTAGATTAGGTCATTTCACATAGTCCCATATTTCTTGGAGACTTTGTTCATTCCTTTTTACCCTTTTTTCTCTAGTCTTCCCTTCTTGTTTTATTTCATTGAGTTGATCTTTATCCTCTGATATCCTTTCTTCTGCTTGGTCAATTCGGCTGTTGAAACTTGTGTATGCTTCGCGAAGTTCTCGTGTTGTGTTTTTCAGCTCCATCAATTCACTTATATTCCTCTCTAAGTTGTTTATTCTCGTTAGCATTTTGTCAAATCTTTTTTCAAGGTTCTTAGTTTCTTTGCATTGGGTTAGAACGTGTTCTTTTAGCTCACAGAAGTTTCTTATTACCCACCTTCTGAAGCCTGATTCTGTCAATTCATCACACTTATTGTCCATCCAGCCTTGTTCCCTTGCTGGTGAGGAGTTGTGATCCCTTGTAGGAGGAGAGGCGTTCTGGTTTCGGGTGTTTTCACCTTTTTTGTGATGGTTTCTTCCCATCTTTGTGGATTTATCCACCTGTCATCTTTGTAGTTGTTGACTTTCAGATTGGGTCTCTGAGTGGATGTCCAGTTTGTTGATGATGAAGTTATTTCTTTCTGTTTCTTAGTTTTCCTTCTAACAGTCTGGCCCCTCTGTGGTAGGACTGCTGAGGTCCACTCCCGGCCCTGCTTGCCTGGGGATCACCTGCAGTGGCTGCAGAACAGTAAGGGTTGCTGCCAGTTTCTTCTTCTGCTATCTTTGTCCCAGAAGGATACCCGCCAGATGTCAGTCTGAGCTCTCCTTTATGAGGTGACTCTTTGGATATACGGGGGTCAGGGAGCTGCTTGTGGAGACAGTCTGTCCTTTATAGGAGCTCAAGTGCTGAGCTGTGAGCTCCGTTGTTCATTCAGAGCTGCTGGGCAGGTACGTTTAAGTCTGCTGCAGCAGAACTCATACCCCCCTCACCCCTTTTTTTTTCCCTAGGTGCTGTGTCCTGGGGTTTTAGGGCTTTATTTATGAGTTTCTGTTGTGCTGCTGCCTTTTTTAGGGCTGCCCTGCCCAGCGAGGGAGGCAGCCTAGTCACTGCCTGCAGAGGTTTTGCTGAGCTGCTGTGGGCTCCGCCCAGCTGCCATGTGAACTTCCCTGCTGGGTTGTCAGGAATGCTGTCCCGTTGCTACATAGGCTTCCTGTCTTTTTTGTTAAAACACATAGCCCAGTCCCACCCCTCTAGTGGTGGGTTGTGCACTTCCTCCACTGGGCTGGATCATTCAGAGTTCATCTCAGACTGTGGCAGTGGCTGCACAACCAGCTAGAGTCAGAGCTTCAGCCCTCTGGGGTTTGTGGGGGAGGGGTAGGGACCTACCCAGCTGCACCCAGCCGTCTCCCCCTTTCAGCTTCCTCTCTCTCTGGTCATGGGGTAGGGGCCTGCCCAGCTGCTCCCGCTTACAGCTCCCTCTCTCTCCGGGTGGAGGGAGGGGGTGATAGCTCAGTTCACAGGCTCTTATTCAACTTGCACTTGTAATTCCTGGTGCTTGACTGGCAAAGATCCCCTGTTCTGTGTATTGCTGAGGCTTTGGGGGAGCGCGGTATCTGGACCGGAGTGCCAGAGGGAAGCCTATGACTTGCAGGTCAGATGCACTTTCTGGGTGAAGCAGCACCCCTCCCCCGCCTCGGTCTGCCCCTGAGTGGGCTTTGCTCACCATCGGACCAGATCCGTTGAAATGCACCTGGTACCTCGGTTGGAGCTAGGAGATCTCTGGATTTCTGCATCTCTCTGCTGGGTGTTGTGCACTGGAGTTGTGTCTAATCGGCCATCTTGGATATCTCTGATTTTTAATTTTTTTTCTAGAGACAGGGCTCTCCCTGTGTTGCCCAGGTTGGTCTTGAACTTCTGGCTCCAGTGATCCTCCCACCTTGGGCTTCCAAAGTGTTGGGATTACAGGCATGAGCCACTATGTCTAGCCCCATGCAGCTTCTTGAATGCTTTGCTGCTTAGTAATTTCTTCATCACTCTTAAGTTCAAACTTCCACAGATCCCTAGGACGTGGAAACAATGCAGCCAAGCTGTTTGCTAAGGTGTAACACAGGTGATCTTTGCCCCAGTTCCCAATAAGTTCCTCATTTCTATCTGAGACCTCATCAGCCTGACCTTCACTGTCCATATTATCTACCACACTTTGGTTACATCCTCTTAACAAGTCTCTAAGAAGTTCCAAACTTCCCCCTCATCTCTTGTCTTCTTCTGAGCCCTCCAAACTCTTACAGCTTCTGTTCATTACGAGTTCTAATGCTGCTTCCATGTCGTCAGGTATCTTTAAAGCAACACCCCTCTCCTCATTACAGATTTTCTGTCAGGCTGTTTTCAAATTGGAATAAATACCTGAGGTTGGGGTAAGTTATAAAGAAAAGGGGTTTAATTGGCTTATGTTCTGCCAGCTGTACAAAAAGCATGGTGCTGACATCTGCTCCTGGTGATGACCTCAAGAGGCTTACAATCATGGTACAAGGTGAAGGGGGAGCAGGCCCATCACATGGCAAGAGTTGGAGAGAGAGAGACAGGGAAGGTGCCTCATTCTTTTAAACAATCAGACTTTGCATGAACTCAGGGCAAGAACTCACTCACAACCAAGGGGATGGTGCTAACGCATTCATGAGGGATCAACCTCGATGATCTAATACGTCCTGCTAGGCCCCACTTCCAACATTGGGGATCACGTTTCAACATGAGATTTGGAGAAGACACACATCCAAACTGTATCAATTTGCAAGTGACCTACAAGCCTCTCATGATCTGCCTTACTGTGACCTTTCTGACTGTATCTCCTGCTGCTGTATGTCTCACCCATTTTACCCCCACAACATTGATCTCTTTGATGTTCTTTGATGACGTCAGAATTAAAAACACCCATGTGCCAGGTAATGAGGACTATTTTACACATAGAAGAAGCATAAAAACTAGTGTGTGGCTTGACATGCACTACTCAGAATCCAAAGTAAAAAGGCCAGTGAGAAAACCAGGCCAGTGAGAAGCCTAGATTATCTCCTTTTCCCTGCAAGTGCAGGTGGATGGAATCAGCCTATTACCTTAATTGGGCCTTGCTTGAGAATCAAGGCATATCCATAATGGCAGATATTAAAAGTGCATGCATAAGCCAAAAAGGAAACACAGCCCTGTGTTCTCTTGCCACACCCTGTGGTTTTGTGACTGTCAATTCCTCCACATTCTATAGCATTTATTTATTTATCCAACATATTTATTGTTTCTTGTCTATCTCCAGAATATATGGTCTACATGGTAGGGATTTTCATCTATTTTATTCACTGCAGTATCCACAAGGCTTAGAATAGTGCCTGCCATGTCATGGATACTTGTTATGGGTTGAGTGTGTCACCCAAAAAGATAAATTGAAGTCGTTAACCCTGGTAGCTGTGGAATGTGACCTTATTCGGAAATGAGGGCTTTGTAGATGTAATTGAATTAAGATGAGGTTATTAGGGTGACTCCTAATCCAACAAGACTGGTGTCTTTATCAGAGGAGGAAAATGCCATGTGACTACAGGTAGAGATGGGAATCATGTGGCTGTGAGTCAAGGATGCCAAGGACTTGACACCACCACCAAAAGCTAGGAAGAGACAAGGAAGGATTCTACAGAGTCTCAGAGGAGAATGGCCCTGCTACACCTTGATGTCAGTGTTCTCAGCCTCCAAAACTATGAGAAAATGAATTTCTGTTGTTTTAAGTCATCCAGTTTCTGATAGTTTGTTATGGCAGCTCTAGGAAACTCATACAATACTTGAAAATTATTTGTTGAATAAATGCATCTATTGTTAATATATTTATGGTCTGTCTTTTCCACAGGGATGAAAAATTCTTGAAGACAGAGTCTGTGTCCTATTCTTCATTGCATCCTTGGTCTCTACAACAATTCCTGGGCCAGGAGGTATCCCGCAATGTTTTAGAGAAGCAGGATAGAATGATGGGAAAGCATAGGACTCTGTGCCAGGCAACTTGGATTTAGGTTCCAGTTCTACCACCTTTGGGCATGACACTCTTTCTGCATTTGTAGCATGCGTTAGCATACATAAAGCACTCAGAACAGTGCCTGAGTCATTAATCACTCAGTACCTGTCATCTATTATTCTTATTAGCTGGCTTATATGGCGTGATGAGACTAAGATTAGAGATGGAAAGCCTTCATCAACTGGGGACTCAAGAGGCCAAGAACTTACTGTAGGACCTTGGGCAAGTAATTTTGCTTCTTTGGACCTCTGTCTCCCCCTTCCATAGAGGAAGGTGTTAGATTGGACCTCCTAAGGTAATTTCCAGCTTTGGCTTTTTGTGAGTCCATACAGTGTATTGCCTGTATAAACAGGCAAGATTGGTGCTGCTTTCCAAGAGTAGATTGAGGATGTAATACTACATCATAGTACTCATTGTGGGTCATGCCAGAGAATGAGACTTGGTGAGCCTTCAATTGAGGAGAGGAGATACAGAGAAGGGGAAAACCTGGTTTTCTCTGATACCCCATCCTCTCAAGCAGCTCTCAAGTGCATCCTACTGTACTGGATGGAAATTCAATTGAAAGATTCCAGGGAATCCTTACAAGCTCATTGGGGCCACTTTATGCTGAAAATTATATTCTCGTGATTCCTTTTTTCTTTTATTGATATGGACCCAACTTAACAAAAAGCATCATTATTTTGGAACAACTCACATTACTGCTTTTACTTGCCAGCATGCCTGGTCTATTATTACTATTATTGCAGTTGCAAGATGGGTGCAGTAAATAGGTGCCAATGAGAAGTATGGATTACACAAAAGTCTTGTCAACAGTAGAACAAAAGGAAAATGCAGCACCTGTAACTTCAGGCCAGGCCAAGACAACTTGTAAGTCAGGCTGAAATATTAACTGGGCTGGTTAGTAATTGGTTGGTTACCAGTCAACTCATTCAAATATCAAACCATTTTTGTGTGCAGACACCATCTAGGCATCCCAGGTTTTTTTTTTTTTTTTTTGAGACAGAGTCTTGCTCTGTCACCCAGGCTGAAGTGCAGTGGTTCAATCTTGGCTCACTGCAACCTCCGCCTCCTGGATTGAAGCAATTCTCCTGCCTAAGCCTCTCCGAGTAGCTGGGACTACGGGCCTGCCACCACGCCTGGCAAATTTCTGTATTTTTAGTAGAGGTGGGATTTCACCATGTTGGCCAGGCTGGTCTCAACCTCCTGACCTCAAATGAGCTACCCACCTTGGCCTCCCCGAGTGCTGGGATTACAGGCATGAGCCACCATGTCTGGCTGGCACCCCAGATTTCAACTAATCTTCCTACTGGCACCATTGTTATCCTAGACTTTTTGCAGAGGGTTTATGAATGAGTGACAAGTTCTCATGTCATCCAGGTTGGGGTGGTGGAGAGAAAAGTAACAATGAAGTCAAATTCCACTAGGTCACATTGCTTGTCTCAGAAATGGGCCATGCAATTGGAAATTAACATTGACAAGGGGAGCACAAAGGTCATGGCTCTTGAATACCCTGCCCCTCACTTCTGGTATGATCTTGGCCAAGTCACTTGCATTCAGTCATCTGTAGATGGGTGGTAGAGGAACCTGTTTTACCCACTTTACAGGTTTATTTCAATCGTGGATAAAAGAATATACATGCAAGTGTGTTATAAAATATAAGATACTATGCAAAAGTTAGTTATTACTATGGCTTATGATTACTGCATGAGCGCAGTTCAGGAAGAAGTGTTTTGCAGTGGATTTTTGGTAGTAGTATAACACAATAGAAGCATTTAAAACCAGTAATGCATTTAATAATCTTTGACATTAAGACAATTAGTGGCTCCAGGGCAACTTCAAGTGCAATGGAGCATTAAAAATTAGTGAAACTTCTAATGGAGTAAAAATTGATAACTGTCTCTAGTTTTTCCTCCCTTCCCGAGAGAGAATTCTACAACTGTACTCTTTGTCATGTTCCTTTGCAGTTTCTCCTACTAGAGAAGGTGGAGTACATTTCTCTACCCTCTTGATGTTGGTTTGGCCATGGACTTGTGTTGGCCAATGGAATGTTAGCGAATAAGATGATGCCTTGATGTCCTTTAAATGTCCATGATGATTTGGCTTGTCTTTTTGCCAGTAGAAGAGCATATCTCAAATAGCCACTAGTCCAAAGAGAATGAGGAGACATGTGGAGCAGACCTGGACGGCAGCTGCAGCCCAGTCAATCTGCAGCTGCAGAGATATCATAGATAACCCTCAGAGTTGTGAGCCAAAAAATAAGTCTTTATTATTGTAAGCCTCTGAAATTTTGGGTTGTTTGTTAGGTAGCATGCAATTGATGCTGACTATCAGCTGGAAGCTGAGCTGGGATTGTCATCTGAAGCGCCTACACATGATCTTTTTTCTTTTTTGTGACGGAGTTTTCCTCTTGTTGCCTGGGCTGGAGTGCAATGGTGCAGTCTTGGCTCACTGCCATCTCCGCCTCTTGGGTTCAAGCGATTCTTCTGCCTCAGTCTCCCAAGTAGCTGGGATTACAGGTGTGCACCACTACACCCAGCTAATTTTGTATTTTTAGTAGAGATGGGTTTTCACCATGTTGGTCGGGCTGATCTCGAACTCCTAACCTCAGGTGATCTGCCTCCCTCGGCCTCCCAAAATGCTGGGATTATAGGCATGAGCCACCATGCCTGGCCTACACGTGGACTTTTTATGAGGCTTGGACTTCTCACACCATGGTTGCTGGATTTCCAGAGACAGTGTCCCAAGGGTTAGCATTCTAAGAGACAAGAAGTGGAAGCTGCCAGACTTGTAATGCCTGGGTCGAGAAATGGGCACAATGTCACTTCTACTGTATTCACCTGGTCAAAGCAGTCACAGAGCATTCCAAGATTACATGAGGAGGGGACATAGAAACTCCCCCACCATGAAAGATGTAGCGAAGAATTTGCAGCCATTTTTAATCTACATATATGTGGGTAATTTTTTTCCTCAGAGGGCTTTCAGAAATAAGCATGATCTTGGTTCAGGGCTTAGAACTGGCAATTTCTTTGCTGGTTTTAAAATACCACTCATTTTTTCACATCCGCCAAGTGAGAGCTTGGTGAACTGATAGCAAATTCTAACCCCCGTCAGATAAATTGATTACATGCTGAGTACTTTAAAATCTATGGCTATCTTTTAAAGCTTAAATAATAGAGTGGTAATAGCAATAGCTTCCTGTGTGCCTAACTAACTCAGTTCTAAATGCATTTTGTCTATGGAGTCATATGATCTTCATAACAAAGCTATGAGGTAAGTTCTTTTTATGAACTCCATTTTCATATGAAAAAAACTGAAGCACAGAGAGGTTAAATAACTTGCCAGGATCACATAGCACTGGGATTTGAACTGCAGCTGTCTAGTCATACTACCTAAAGGCAAATCATCCAACTGACCTTTACGTTCCTCCTTTCACATGGAAGAAAACTAGCAGGTGTGTGAATTTGCTGCTATTAAATACTATTATGTGCATAACATTATTCAAATATGTTTGTATTAGAGCTCGGATTCAGAAGTAGACAAATAGAAAGATGTTCTTTCCTCTATACATGCTCTTTAAGAAAGGCGATTTCAGGAAAATACTTTCATATTTTTGTCCCCTACCCCTACCCCTAGTTAACTTGAATTTGAGTGTAAAGAATAATGCGTTTATTGACCTCAAACCTTTTTTGCTGGAGTGCAGTGGCACGATCTCAGCTCACTACAACCTCTACCTCCTGGGTTCAAGTGATTCTCCTGCCTCAGCCTCCTGAGTAGCTGGGACTACAGGTGTATGCACCATGTCTGGCTAATTTTTGTATTTTTAGTAGAGATGCAGTTTCACCATGTTGGCCAGGTTGGTCTCCATCTCCTGACCTCAGGTGATCTGTCCATCTTGGCCTCCCAAAGTGCTGGGATTACAGGCGTGGGCCACCACGCCCAGCCTCAAACTTGTTTTTATCAATGTCATCTTTTGGTCAAATGTAATTCATTCTAAAAGAGTGGTGTGTGTGTGTGTGTGTGTGTGTGTGTGTGTGTGTGTGTGTGTTAAATCCTATTCCTATTGTGAAAAAAACAGAGGAAAGTTTCGATAGACAAATATAATACAGTCCTTCTGAAATCCCATTTTTGAATTGTTTGAGTATCTTTAATTTATATGCTAGCATAATTTGTGATAATTCATATTTATTAGCCATTTGCATTGCAGTTTCCCAATCCCCTTGTCTGTTGGGAAGTTTTAGGATTTCAGGACAGCTGGCCACCTTTGCTGAGGCCCTGAAACACTTTTTATAACTCACAAAGAAAACTGGTGTGTGGCCAGAATGGGCAGCGACAGGTGGAAGGCTCAAAGGTCACCTTTGTGCAGATTCCCACCACGAGTGTACACTCTCCACTTTTGTTATGTTAACCTCTTAATTACCCATGGACAGCCAAGGGTGGTGAAGAAATTAGCTAAATTGACTTAGAAGGCTGCTGCACAGCCAGTTGAGATCCATGGATGGGCTCTGTATGATTTTCTGGTCAGGATGTAAACCTGAAATAGACTTCAGAGGAGTTCAGAGATTCTGAAATAACCCAAAGGTTTTGAGGGGTCATTTCTCAGGGCACAGCTGTGAACAGCATTCATTAAATAAACAGGTTTTTGCGACCTTCCTTAAATGACCTAAATGGATATTTGAATTTTTTTAGTCCTTGGGTAATGTGTTTCTTGGTTTAAGAGTAGGATATACTACTAGAGTATTTTTGTGTGTGTGAGGAAAAGATGAGATTTATTACTTATCAAAGGAGATCAGGCCTAGCTGACAGTCCAGTCTTGGTATTAAGACTATGTTCCGATCATTAACATTTTTATTCCCTTATATTTGATTCCATATTAAATTTATTCTTTGATCAAAGAGTCATAAAATAAATGACCTTTATTAAAGCAGATCAATTGCATATGCAACCCAGTATAGACATTTTCAAATGACCAGTTTTCTTTTTTTCACTTTTGACAGGCACAGCAGGAAGTATATTTGTATTACCTACTGTCAGTTCACTAGTGTAGTCTGTAACATAGGACTTCTTTTAAATACAGATTCAACATGGTCAACAAAATCAGATTTTATGGAAAGGCATCTCTAACTTAATCACTTAGTTTAAGCTCCTATATCAAATTGTCACAGACAGTGTAGATTATAGACAACAGAGAACTTATTCCTCATAGTCTTGGAGGATGGAAGTCCAAAATCAGGGTACTGTATGTTCTCACTCATAGGTGGGTGTTGAACAACGAGAACACGTGAACTCAGGGAGAGGAACATGACCAGTTTTCTTAAACACTGAAGAATTGCTATGTTGATTACATATATTTTCTAATTAAAAAAATCTTTCTAAGTCAGATTGTCTTGATCTCACAGACAAGGAAACTGAGGAATAGAGAAATTCAGTAACTTGCCTAAGGTCACAAAGCAAATAAAAGCCAAAGATTTTTTCCTTTGGCTAGTGCTACCTGTTTTTCTGTCTAAATTACTCAATTTTGATTTCTCAAAGGACTTCAAACAGAACCATCATTAAACTCAGCAATCCCATTACTGGGTATATACCCAAGGAATATAAACTATTCTACCAAAAAGACGCATGCACTCATATGTTCACCACAGCACTATTCACAGTGGCAAAGACATAGGATCAAGCCAGGTGCCCATCACTGGTGGACTGGAAAAGAAAATGTGGTACATATACACGATGGAATACTACACAGCCACAAAAAGAAACAAAACCATGTCCCTTGTAGCAACATGGGTGCAGCTGGAGGCCATAATTACTAAGAGAATTAATGCAGGAACAGAAAACCAAATACCTCATGTTCTCACTTATAAGTGGGAGATAAGCACTGGGTACACACAGACATAAATATGGCAACAACAACAACAACAACAAAAACATACTAGGGACTATTAGAAAAGGGACAGAGGGAGGGGGAAGGTCTTAAAAACCACCCGTTGGGTACTATCCTTACTACCTGAGTGACAGGATCATTTTTACCACAAACTTCAGGGTCATGCAATGTACCCATGTAACACACCTGCACATGTATTCCCTGAATTTAAAATAAAAATTGAACTTACACAAAATTACTCAATTTCCATTGTATTTAATTGATGAAAAGGTCTGGGTCCAAAGTCTAAGATGGAGAGTAAGTTTTAGAAGATATTTCAGTGCGAGTTCATTTCATGTGTTGTCTGGAAAAACATTCCTTTACTACTTTGGGGGTTGCTTATGTTGTGTCTAACTGTGCTAGTTGCCAGAAGATTAACTCTCTCTGCACCACAGATGTTACTTCTGTGAATGCAAGTGAGTACCAATGCTTGGCAGTATATTTATCTTGATTTGTAGCTTCTTCATAGGATATCAAGTAGAAGGCTACAAAGTAAATTTTGTTTAGTATATATTTAGTTATCATCCAACAACTGTCCGATAGGTGAGGGTAGAGGTATAAGGATGGTTAAGACAAGATCTCAGCCCTTGACATGACCATAGATAGGCGGATGGACTATTCCAATATGGTATAATAAAAGCAATGATAGAGACGCTAAGCCTTATGGGGAAAGATGAGGGAGCAACCAGCAACTCTTTGGAGGATTCATGGAAGGCTTCACAAGGTAAAGGCATTTGAGTGGTGGCTTTAAAGATGAGGAATTTGTTGGGTGGGAAGGGCAGAGAGAATAGCAGGCACAAATGCAAAGTATATCAAAGGGCATGGAATGTTTGGGGAATAGTAAGTTGCTTTAGTGATTGGAGCACAGAATGTATATGCGTGTGGGATTTGAGGGAGCTGAAACCAGACAGTGAGGGCCCTCACGCAATGAGGAGCCATAGAAAGATAGAGTAGTATGATCAGATTTGTATTTCAGAAAGTTAACTCCATATTCTGGTTGGCTTTGAAGGAGAGACTAGAGGAAGGGGGATGGTTACAAGCTGAATACTGATGACAGCAGTAGCAGTGCTGTGAGGAGGTGACAGACTCTAGAGACCACTGGAAGATATAGTATTGGAAAATGAATTGTTTAGTGTGGTTGACAGAAAATGTGGAGTGGACCTTGAGGTTCAGGTTTCTATTTTAGGCAAATGGGACTATCAATTGAAATGAATTATTCCAGAGTAAGAAGGAGATTGGGAGAGAGATATGAAAATGTTAGTTTTTTGTTTTTTGAGATGGAGTCTCACTCTGTTGCCTGGGCTGGAGTGCAGTGGCATGATCTCAGCTCACTGCAACTTCTGCCTCCCAGGTTCAAGCGATTCTCCTGCCCCAGCCTCCCGAGTAGCTGGGACTACAGGTGTGCAACACCATGGCTGGCTAATGTGTTTTTAGTAGAGACTGGTCTTGAACTCTTGACCTCAGGTGATCCACCCACCTGGGCCTCTCAAAGTGCTGGAATTACAGGTGTGAGCCACCGCACCTGGCCAGAAAATGTTGGTTTTAAAGAGTCTGTGAAATGTAGGGGTGGATTGGCCAGTGGGATGTTAGAAATTTGGGTTTCGAATTGTAAATCTCTGGTGGTCTAATGGTTAAGAACTGATCTGTAAAGAAATTTGGGTTTCGAGTGCAGCAGAAAATAGAGATCCGGGAATCATGTACATATAGAGGGCAGTTAAAACTTTAGAAACAATGGGGTCATGTGGGAAGGGTGAAGGAGACTAGGAAGGAGTGGACAGGGAGATCAGAGGGGAACCAAGAGAGGATGCTGTGTGGAATGAAGGAGAAGAGAAGCTAAAAGGATGAAATGGTTGGCAATACCAAGTGATTCAGGAAGACCAAGGAGACTAAAGATTGATAAGAAATTATAGCATTTAGTACTTAGGAAGCCACCAGTGACAAAGTCAGCTAAAAAGCAGGTTTCAAAAATCAAGTCTGTCTTGGTGAATGTTCGATGAGAGCTTGAAAAAAATATGTATTCTGATGCTGCTGGGTGGAATGTTCTATACCAATTGAGCATCCTAAATCCAAAAATCTGACATCCGACATGCTCCAAAATCTGGGAGCTTTTTGAGCACCAACATGCTCAAAGGAAATGGTCATTGGAACATTTCAGATTTCAGATTTTTGAATTTGGAATGCTCCACTGGTGAGTATAATGCAAATATCCGGAATCTGAAAAAAACCTGAAATTGGTAACACTTCTGGTCTCAAGCATTTTGGATAAGGGACATTCAACCTGTATGTGTTGATTATGTTGTTCAAATCTTCTATCTCCTTGATGATTTTTCTATCCAGAAGTTCTATGAATAGCTGATAAGAGGTGGGTATTGAGATATTCAACCATAATTGTGGACTTGCCTGTTCACCATTTCAGCCCTATTTTTTCAAAACTTTTAAAACTATTTTTTAAAAACTTTTATTTTAGGTTTGGGGGTACATGTGAAGGTTTGTTATATAGGTAAATATCTGTCATGGGGGTTTGTTGTACAGATTATTTCATCACCCCAGTTGTTAAGCCCAGTACCCACTAGTAATTTTTTTTGCTCTTCTCCCTTCTCCCACCCTTCACCCTCAAGTAGACCCCAGTGTCTGTCATTCCCCTCTTTGTGTTCATGAATTCTTATCTTTCAGCTCCCACTTATAAGCAAGGTCATGTGGTGTTTGGTTTTCTGTTTCTGCATTAGTTTGCTGAGGATAATAGCCTCCAGCTCCATCTGTGTTCCTGCAAAAGACATGATCTTGTTCTTTTTATGGCTGCATAGTATTCTGTGGTGTATATGTACCACATTTTGATTATGCAGTCTGTCACTGATGGGTATTTAGGTTCTTTCTATATCTTTGATATTGTGAATAGTGCTGCAGTGAACATTTGTGTGCATGTGTCTTTATGGTACAATGATTTATATTTCTTTAATGTATACCCAGTAGTGGGATTGCTGGGTTGAAGTGTCGTTCTGCTTTTAGCTCTTGGAGGAATTGCTATACTGCTTTCCACAATGGTTGAACTAATTTACACTCCCATCAACAGTGTATAGAGTTCCCTTTCTCTGCAACCTTGCCAGCATCTGTTATTTTTTGACTTTTTAATAGTAGCCATTCTAACTGGAGTAAGATGGTATCTCATTGTGGTTTTGATTTGCATTTTGTTAATGATCAGTGATATTGAGCTTTTTTTCAACGTTTGTTGACTGCATGTACGTCTTCTTTTGAAAAGTGTCTATTTATGTCCTTTGGCCACTTTTTAATGGGGTTGTTTGTTTTTCTCTTGTAAATTTATTTTTAAGTTCCTCATAGATGCTGGATATTAGACCTTTGTCAGATGCATAGTTTGCAAGTATTTTCTCCCATTCTGTAGATTGTCTATTTACTCTGTTGATAGTTTCTTTGCTGTGCAGAAGCTCTTAGGTTTTAATTAGATCCCACTTGTCAATTTTCACTTTTGTTGTGATTGCTTTTGGTGTCTTTGTCATGAAATCTTTACCCATTCCTCTGTCCAGGATGTTATTGCATAGGTTGTCCTTCAGGATTTTATAGTGTTGGGTTTTACATTTAAGTCTTTACTCCATCTTGGCTTTTGTATATGGTGTAAGGTAGGGTCCAGCTTAAACCTTCTGCATATGGCTGCCAGTTATCCCAGCACCATTTATTGAATAGAGAGTTTCTTCCCCATTGCTTGTTTTTGACAGCTTTGCTGAAGATCAGATGGTTATAGGTGTGTGGCCTTATTTCTGGGCTCTTGATTCTGTTCCATTGGTCTCTGGGCCTCTTTATGTATGAGTACTATGCTGTTTTGGTTACTGTAGCCCTGTAGTATGATTTGAAATCAGGTAATGTGATGCCTCCAGTTTGGTTCTTTTTATCATCCCTCTTTTATTTTTTGCTTCATGTGTTTTAAGTCTCTGTTGTTTAGTTCATGCCCATTTAGGACTGTTATGCCTTCCTGGTGGATTGATCCTTTTATCATTATGTAGTGTCTCTCTTTTTCTCTAGTAATTTTCTTTGCACTGAAGTCTACTTTATCTGATATTAATGTACCCACTTGTGCTTAATGGTTGCTTGGTATATCTTTTTCATTCCTTTACTTTCAACTTACTTACACTTTTGAATTTGAAGTGATTTTCTTGTAAACAGCATATAATAGGGATCAGTTTTTTTCATTCTGCCACTGCCAATTGCTGACTTTTAATTGGTATATATTTAGACCAATTTCTGTTTATACAAAAGCATGTAAATTTATATTTAATTATTTATATGCTAGGATTTAAGTCACATTTTATTGCTTTTTTTTTTTCTGTATCTCATTCCTCTGTTTCTTTTTCTTGCCTTCCTGTGGGTTATTTAAGCACTTTCAAGATTGCATCTTGTTCTATGTATAGAGTTTTTGTGTGTATCTTTTTTGTATAGTTTTCTTAGTGGTGGCTCTGGATATACAGATGTGACATCACATTCTACTTGTTTCAACAAATGAATATGTGGAAAATTTGTTCCATTTAGATCCCTTTACTTTTCCCACTTTTAAATATCATTCTCTTCAGTATTAAGTGATGTTATAGTTTTTGTTTCAATCATCAAATATGATTTATAAAACTCGTAAGAAGGATATTCTATTGTATCTTCCCATATTTCTACTGTTTCCATGTGATATGGTTTGGTTCTGTGTCCCCCACCTAAATTTCACCTTGAATTGTAATAATCCTTGTGTGTCAAGGATGGGACCAGGTGGAGGTAATTGAATCAAGGGGCAGTTCCCCCATGTCTGTTCTCCTGATAGTGAATGAGTTCTCATGAGATCTGATGGCTTAATAAGGGGCTCTTCCCCTTTCACTCAGCACTTCTTTTTCCTGTCACCTGGTGAAGAAGGTACCTTGCTTCCCTTCACCTTCCACCATGATTGTTAAGTTTCCTGAGACCTCCCCAGCCATGCTGAACTGTGAGTTGATTAAACCTCTTTCTTTTGTAAATTACCTAGTCCTTGTGAGGCTTCACCTTATGTTGGTGATCAGCAAATTTTGTCTCTGCCAGCTGCCTGGTTTTGTAATAAAGCTTTATTGGATCACACACACACACACAAATTACCTAGTCTTGGGCAGTTCTTTATAGCAGTATGAAAACAGACTAATACAGTAAAATGGTACTAGGAGTGAGGCTGTACCCTGTAAAGCCACAAGGGTTAGCTGCCCAAGGCCATGGGAGCCTACTTCTTGCATCAGTGTGACCCGGTGTGAGACATGGAGTCAAAGATCACTTTGGAGCTTTAAGATTTGACTGCCCCGCTGGATTTCGGGCTTTTATGGGGCCTGTAGCCCCTTTGTTTTGGCGAATTTCTCCGATTTGTAGTGGGTGTATTTACCCAATGCCTGTACCCACACTGTATCGAGGAAGTAACTGACTTGCTTTTGATTTTACAGGCTTGTAGGCAAAAGGGACTTGCCTTGTCTCAGATGAGACTTTGAACTTGGACTTTTGGGTTAATGCTGGAATGAGTTAATACTTTGGGGGACTGTTGGAAGGGCATAATTGTGTTTTGAAATGTGAAAGGGACATGAGATTTGGGGAGGGTTGAGGGGCAGAATGATATGATTTGGCTGCTGTCCCACCCAAAAATCACCTTGAATTGTAATAATCCCTACAGGTCTAGGGTGGGACCAGGTGGAGGTAATTGAATCATGGATGTGATTTCCCCCCATGCTGTTCTTGTGACAGTGAGTGAGTTCTCATGAGATCTGTTGGTTTTATAAGGGGCTCTTCCCCCTTCACTTGGCATTTCTCCTTCCTGCCACCTTGTAAAAAAGGTGCGTTGCTTCCTCTTTGCTTTCCACCATGATTATAAGTTTCCTGAGGCCTCCCTAGCCATGCTGAACTGTGAGTCAATTAAACTTCTTTCCTTTATAAATTGCCCAGTCTTGGGCAGTTCTTTATAGCAGCATGAGAATGGACTAATACACCATGGTTCTTTCTTCCTTTTGACTGCTCTAAGATTCCTTCTTTTATTATTATCTTTCTCTTTGGAGAAGTTCCTTAGCCATTTTTCAAGGGTAGGTCTGCTAGTGACAAATTCAGCTTCCCTTTTATCTGAGAATGTTTTGATTTCCCCTTCACTCCTGAAGGATGGTTTCATCAGATATTTAATTCACCATTTATATTTCTTGTCTTCTGGCATTCAAAAAAATGTTATGCCACTTCTTTTTTGGCCTCCCTGGATTCAGATGAGAAATCTGCTGCCGTCTGAATTGATTTTCCCCTATAGGTTGTTTCTCTTTGGCTGATTTCAAGATCATTTCTTTTCTTTAGTATTTAGAAGTTTAATTATGATGTGTTTTAGCATAGATTTATTTGGATTAATTTTATTTGAGGTTTGCTTAGCCTTGAATCTGTAGGTTTATGTATTTCTCCAAATTTGGGAAGTTTTAGCCATAATTTCTTTGAATACTTTTTCAACTCAATGTTATTCTTTTGGACTTTTCTCTTTTTGGACTTCAGTGATAGGAGTGTTGGGTCTTTTGTTATAATCCCACAAGTCCCTGAGGCTCTGTTAAATCTTTTAGTCTATTTTCTCTCTGTTGTATACATTCAGTGACTTACACTGTGAACTGATTATTTTCTGTCTTCTCCATTCTGCTACTGAGCCCATTTATAAGTTTTAAATTTTGATGATTGTATTTTTTGGTCCTATAATTTCCATTTGGTTCTGTTTTATAACTCTTATTTCTTTGCTGAGATTTTCTACTTCTTTACTTGTTTCAAGAGAATTTATAAAAGCTTGTTGAAAGAGCTGTTATTAAGGCTGCTTTAAAATTCTTGTCAGATAAACTCCAACATCTGATTCATCTTGATGTTAGCATCTGTTGATTGTCTTCTCTCACTCAAATTGTGATTTTCCTGGTTCTTTGTATAATGAGTGATTTGAAATCATATCTTGGACATTTTGGTTTATGTTAGGGGACTCCTATTAAATCTTTTATTTTAGCAGGCAGTCTCCCTGTTTAGGTTTATTGTGTAGATTCTTTAGTGTTGTAGGATTTTTTTCTTTCTACTTTTAGAAGCTCTTTATATAATAGAAAGATACATGCATTGGGATATTGCATGTCAAAATTAGACAAAATGAATAATTTTATTTAAAAATATAAATCAAAATTGAAATACTAAACATGAATAAACCCATGCTCATCAAGGAAATTTAATTATTAGCCAAAAATTTGCTCATAAAATATTCCCCAACTGCCCACCCTTCCCACCAAACAAAATACTGATACCAGGCTTGGATGTTTTTACAAATGAGGTCTATCAGAATTTAGAGTAACACATAATACCTAGCTTGTAAAAAGGAAAAATCTCCAGTTCATTTTATGTGGTTAGTAAGAAATGATGAGAAGGGGTCTCAGCATAAAATAAAGCACAGGCTGGGTACAGTGGCTCATACCTGTAATCCCAGCACTTTGGGAGGCCGAAGTGGGAAGATTGCTTGAGTCTGGGAGTTTAAGACAAGCCTGAGCAACATAGTAAGACCCCATCTCTACAAAAATTCAAAAAATTAGTCAGGCATGATGGTGCATGCCTGTAGTCCCAGCTACTTGGGAGGCTGAGGTGGGAAGATGGCTTGAGCCCAGGAGTTCGAGGCTGCAGTGAGCTATGACTATGCCTTTGTACTCCAGCCTGGGCTGCAGAATGAGACCCTTTCTCAAAAAATAAAATAAGATAAAAGAAAGCACAAGGTTGTATTTTGTCCTTGTTTCTCAGGTGATACATCAGTTTTGACCCCCTATATCTGCTTATAATATCAACTGAAATGCAATGCTGCAATGAAATTCCAGACTTCTTCAGGTACCTGAAGTCATACCTCTAGGCTTTTCTTTTTGGATGACTGGAGAGGCATCTGGTGCTCTGGACTGACCAATGAATGATTGTGTAGCAGACTTCTAGTCCTGAAGAAACACTAAAGTTTACACAAACAAAGAAATCCCATGGTTTCTTTATGACCAAGGTCTACAAATCTATGTGTCTCCTTGCCAGCAGACTATTCATTTCTTTTCTTTTTTTTTTTCCATTCTTGGATGCTCCTATCTTTGGTTAACACTATGCTGTCATATTTGCTATTATTGTGCCATTCTGTGGTTCGGCCAAAATAAATAAGACTTCTTTGTATGAGACCTGGTGGTTGGGTTGTTATTTTTGATTTCAACAAATTATTATTATTTTTTTGAGATGGAGTCTCGCTCTGTCACCTAGGCTGGAGTGCAGTGGCACGGTCTTGGCTCACTGCAACCTCCGCTTCCTGGGTTTAAGTGATTCTCCCTGCCTCAGCCTCTCGAGTAGCTGGGATTACAGGCATCTGCCACCATGCCTGGCTAATTTTTGTATTTTTACTCGAGACGGGGTTTTGCCATGTTGGCCAGGCAGGTCTCGAACTCCTGACCTCAGGTGATCCACCCACCTCAGCCTCCCAAAGTGTTGAGGTTACAGGCATGAGCCACCATGCCCTGCCTAACAAATGTATTAATAGGAAATATATCCTATGTTAAAAAGAATACAGGATATGTTCTAGAATTAAACGGAAATTTTAGAATGAAATAATCAAATAATCAAAATAAAAAACTTGTCAGAATGGAGAGGACACAGGAAAAGATTAGTGAAGTTGAAAACAGAATTATAGAAATTAATCTGAAAAATAAAGAGAAAATAGACTGAAAACTCAGTAGACTCAGATGTGTGGGACTGTAACAAAAACTCTCAGAAAGAGAGAAGAAAGAGGGTGGGACTGAAAAAGCATTCAAAGAAGTAATGACTGCAAAATCTCTTAATTTGGCAAAAGACATAAACCTGCAGATTAAAGAACTTGTGAGAATTCCAAACTTGATAAATCTAAATAACTCCATACCAAGACACATTATAATCCAACTTCAGAAAAGTAAAGACCAAGAAAATATCTTGAAAGCAGCCAGAGAGAAATAATGGGATTTCTCATCAGAAATCATGGAGGCTAGAAAGAAATGGCACATTTTTCAAGTACCAGAAAGAAAAGAATTGTCAGCCAATTCTGTACTCAGTGAAATGATCCTTCAGGAATGAAAGGGAAATACAGACATTTTCAGACTGAAGAAAAACTAAAATAATTTGCCGGTAGCAGACTACTCTTAAAAAATGGCTAAATGAAGTTCTTGAAACAGAAAGGGAATGAAAGAATGTTAAAGTACCAGGACGGAAAAAAATAAAAAGGAGCAAACAGAAATATGGGTACATACGATAGACTTCTTTCTCCTCTTGGGTTTTCTAGATTATATTTGACATTTGAGGTAGAAGATTTATAACATTTTTTGGATATGGTTTTTAATGTATGCAGAAGAAATATTTAAGATATTTATATTATAAATGGGTGTAGTAAAGGGTCTTAAAGGGAGGTAAGGTCTCTACATTTCACTTGAACTAGTAAAATGTCAGTAGCAATGGATGGATGAGTTATGAATGTATAATGTAATACGTAAAGTAACCACTACGAATTTACCTATGCAACAATTTTTATGGACCTCAAGGGCATTATGATAAGTGAAAAGAGTCAATCTTAAAAGTTCACATACTGTCTGATTCCATTTATATAACCTTCTCAGAAAATGACACACTGAAATTGATGAAGAACAAATTAGTGGCTGCCCAGGCTTAGAGATGATGGGGTGGGTAGATATTACTCTAAAGGGGTAGCATGGTGGAGATCCTTGTGGTGATGGAATGGTTCTGTATCTTGATTGTAGTAGCGGTTACATGATTCTACACATGTGATAAAATGGCATAGAACTACACACACATGTTTGATCAATGTCTGTTTCCTGGTTTTAATATTATATAAGATGTAACCATTGGGAAAAACTGAGTGTAGGGGACATGGGATAGATATCTCTACCATCTTTGCAACTTTCTATAAAATCTATGATTATTTCAAGATAAAAAAATTAAAAAGAGAAACCTTTACATTTCTTTGGTGAAAATGTTTTTAATTTACATTTTGTAACTATCTTTTCAAAATGGAATGTTATTTTAGTTTTTTCCATTTTTTGTGAAATTTAAGTGTCAGGTAGAAATCTTGGATGGCATTAGCAAATTAAAACGGGAATTTTCTCTCCTGAATACGACTTTACCATTTGAGTCATTCATGGTTTTGAGATGGGAGCTATTGGTGTCAGTATTTATGGGGGAGGATAATGTGACCGTCCCATTCCCATTTTACTCAATTACAAGCAGGACTGCACAGTAGGAATGCTAAAAGCATTCAAATCTCTCATTATGCCTGCCTTACCCAATGACCTAGTTTTATGAGCTGGTTGGCTGCAGTCAGAGATACATTGGTGACTGTGGAATGGAATTCTCCCTACTCAAGGTTAAGTAGCCTATGTGATTCTCTTTGTGACCTTGACTAACTGAACTTAGATTAACAGCAAGTTTTCTCTTATGACTATCATGCGTTTCCCTAATTAATCAAATTTCCGGAAGCTCTATCTTACAACTAACTAGACTAGATCTCTCTGCAGAACATGGGAATAGAAATTACTCTGGGAATCTTGATTGTGTTACTTGATTTGCATAGTGTTAATGATTTGTATGTTAATGCGATGGAGAGACCAGGGACTGCATGTGAGTAGAACCTGTTGCCTGCTTCCATTTCTGGAGCCATGAAGTGTCAACTTTTACCCCCTTTTTTGAATTTCTTTTCAGTTCATTTTTGTTTGCACATTATTTTATGGGCAGAATTTAATTTCAACTAAATTTATTTAGAATTTATTTGAAAAATGATTTTGAGCTCTCTGCTACTGTATCAGGTACTTATATATATATCATCTTATTACTCCAAACAATAATTGTTAATTTGAACTAAAAATTTGGTATTTCAGTATTCCACTATGCTAGCATTATGTTTAAATGCCAAATTAAAAATTTGATGAATACTGTCAAATGCATTCTATATGACACACACGACACTTAGATTAGTTTGATACAATAGAATTATTAAATATCCCTTAAGAGATTTAATATCATTTCAGTGCATACAATGAAGGAATTAGGGACCATAGTCAAGAAGCTCATCTGTTGAAAAGAACTACACAAGACAGAGTAAACCTGACATAGAAAATTTTCATTCTACCATTTGCTTACTTTTATTCCCCTACTGTTTATCTTTGAGGAAGATTTCTATTTCAAGTATTACTACAGATGTAGGAATAAAGGTCGAGCTGAATGATAGTATATTCCAAGGTCTATGTAGTGGTTAAATGATAATGAAACCCACAGTTCATCATGGTAAAGCAAACACACTTGGAAATGTATTATTGTTATTATTATCATTATGACAGTGTTAAGAGGGGCGCAATTAATCAATCAAGGGTGTAGCCATTTGATAGAAAGATGGGATTTGTAATAAGAGGTTTATTATTGGGTGGCAGATGTGGCAGACAGCCCAGACAACAAGCTTGGAATGGTGAACTACACACATTCCACTGGCAACAATTTTTTTTTATTGTACTTTAGGTTCTGGGGTACATGTGCAGATCATGCAGGATTGTTGAATAGGTACACACATGGCAATGTGGTTTGCTGCCTCCATCCCCCATCACCTACATCTGGCATTTCTCTCCATGTTATCCCTCCTTGACCTCCCCAATGCCCCGCTGTCCCTCCTTTCACCCCCCTCAACAGACCCGAGTGTGTGATGCTCCCCCTCCCTGTGTCCATGTGTGTCTCATTGTTCATCACCTGCCTATGACTGAGAACATGTGGTGTTTGACTTTCTGTTCTTGTGTCAGTTTGCTGAGAATTATGGTTTCCAGATTCGTCCATGTCCCTACAAAGGACACAAACTCATCATTTTTTATTGCTGCATAGTATTCCACGGTGTATGTGTACCACATTTTCCTTGTCCAGTCTATCGTTGATTGGCATTTGGATTGGTTCCAGGTCTTTGCTATTGTAAACAGTGCCGCTATGAACATATGTGTACATGTGTCTTTATAACAGAATGCTTTATAATCCTTTGGGTATATACCCAGTAATGGGATTGCTGGGTCGAATGGAATTTCTATTTCTAGGTCCTTGAGGAAGCGCCATACTTGTCTTCCAAAATGGTTGAACTAGTTTACACTCCCATCAACAGTGTAAAAGTGTTCCTATTTCTCCACATCGTCTCCAGCATCTGTTGTCTACAGATTTTTTAATGATCGCCATTCTAACTGGCATGAGGTGGTATCTCAATGTGGTTTTGATTTGCATTTCTCTAATAATCAGTGATGATGAGCATTTTTTCATATGTTTGTTGACCTCATATATGTCTTCTTTTGTAAAGTGACCGTTCATATCCTTTGCCCACTTTTGGATGGGTTTGTTTGTTTTTCTTGTAAATCTGTTTTAGTTCTTTGTAGATTCTGGATATTAGCCCTTTGTCAGATGGGTGGATTGCAAAAATTTTTTCCATTCTGTTGGTTGCTGGTTCCCTCTAATGATTGTTTCTTTTGCTGTATAGAAGCTCTGGAGTTTAATTACGTCCCATTTGTCTATTTTAGCTTTTTGTTGCCAATGCTTTTGGTGTTTTAATCATGAAGTCCCTTGCCTATGCCTATGTCCTGAATGGTTTTGCCTAGGTTTTCTTCTAGGGTTTTTATGGTGTTAGGTCTTATATTTAAGTCTTTAATCCGTCTGGAGTTGATTTTAGTGTAAGGTGTCAGGAAGGGTTCAGTTTCTGCTTTCTGCACACTGCTAGCCAGTTTTGCCAACACCATTTATTAAACAGGGAATCCTTTCCCCATTGCTTGTTTTTGTCAGGTTTGTCAAACATCAGATGGTTGTAGATGTGTGGCGTTGCCTCCAGGGCCTCTGTCTGTTCCATTGGTCTATATCTCTGTTTTGGTACCAGTACCATGCTGTTTTGATTACTGTAGCCTTGTAGTATAGTTTGAAATCAGGTAAGCGTGATGCCTCCGGCTTTGTTCTTTTTGCTTAGGATTGTCTTGGTTATGCGGGCTTTCTTTTGGTTCCATATGAAGTTTAAGGTTGTTTATTCCAGTTGTGTGAAGAAGGTCATTGGTAGGTTGCTGAGGATAGCTTGATCAAACTTCCTCCATCCCTTTATTTTGAGCCTCTGTGTGTCCTTGCATGTGAGATGGGTTTCCTGAATACAGCACATTGATGGGTCTTGACTTTTTATCCAATTTGCCAGTCTGTGTCTTTTTTATTGGGGCATTTAGCCCATTTACATTTAAGGTTAATATTGTTATGTGTGAATTTGATCCTGCCATTTTGATGCTAGCTGGATGTTTTGCCAATTAGTTGACGCATGTTTTTCATTGTGTCGATGGTCTTTACCATTTGGTATGTTTTTGGAGTGCCTTGTACTGGTCGTTCCTTTCCTTTTTAGTGCTTCTTTCAGGAGCTCTTGTAAGGCAGGCCTGGTGGTGACAAAATCTCTCAGAAATTGCTTGTCCAGAAATGATTTTCTTTCTCCTTTGCGTATGAAGCTTAGTTTGGGTGGATGTGAAATTCTAGGTTGAAAGTTCTTTTCTTTAAGGATGTTGAATATTGGCCCCCACTCTCTTCTGGCTTCTAGGGTTTCTGCAAGAGAGATCTGCTGTGAGTCTGATGGGCTTCCCTTTGTGAGTAACCCGACCTTTTTCTCTGGCTGCCTTTAACATTTTTTCCTTCATTTCAACCCTGGTGAATCTGACGATTATGTGACTTGGCTTTGCTCTTCTTGAGGAGTATCTTTGTGGTGTTTCTGTATTTCCTGGGACTTGAATGGTGTCCTGCCTTGCTAGGTTCGGGAAGTTCTCCGGATATATTCTGAAGAGTGTTTCCAGCTTGGATTCATTCTCTCCGTCACATTCAGGTATACCTATCAAATGTAGATTAGGTCTTTCACATAATCCCATATTTCTTGGAGGCTTTGTTCATTTTTTTCACTCTTTTTCTCTAATCTTGCCTTCTCATTTTATTTAATTGAGTTGATCTTCAATCTCTGATATCCTTTATTCTGCTTGATCAATTTGGCTATTGAAACTTATATATGCTTCGCGAAGTTCTGGTGCTGTGTTTCAGCTCCATCAAGTCATTTATATTCTTCTCTAAGCTGTTTATTCTAGTTAGCATCTCATCTGAACCTTTTTCAAGGTTCTTAGTTTCTTTGCATTGGGTTAGCACATGTTCTTTTAGCTCTGAGAAGTTTGTTATTACCCACCCTTCTGAAGCCTCTTTCTGTCAATTCATCATATTAATTCTCCATACATCTTTGATGCCTAGCTGGTGAGGAGTTGTGATCCTTTGGAGGAGGAGAAGCAATCTGGTTTTTGGTGTTTTCATCCTTTTTTGCTGGCTTCTTCCCATCATAGTGGCTTTATCTACCTGTGGTCTTTGTAGTTGGTGACTTTCGGATGGGTGTCTTAGTGGATGTCCTTTTTGTTGCTGATGAAGTTATTTCTTTCTGTTTCTTAGTTTTCCTTCTAACAGTCAGGCCCCTCTGCTGCAGGACTGCTGGAGGTCCACTTTAGACACTGCTTGCCTGGGGATCACTCATGGGGGCTGCAGAACAGGTAAGGGTTGCTGCCAGTTTCTTCTTCTGTTATCTTCATCCCAGAAGGGTACCTGCCAGATGTCAGCCTGAGCTTTCCTTTATGAGGTGTCTCTTTGGGAATACAGGGGTGAGGGAGCTGCTTGAGGAGTCAGTCTGTCCCTTATAGGAGCTCAAGTGCTGTGCTGGGAGCTCCGTTGTTCTGTGCAGAGCTGCTGGGCAAGTACATTTAAGTCCGCTGCAGCGGAACTCATAACTACCTCTTTCCCAGGTGCTGTGTCCTAAGAAGGTCGGCTTTATTTATAAGTCCTGTCATGCTACTGCCTTTTTTCATAGATGCCTTGCCCTGCACGGAGTAGTCTAGTAACAGTCTGCCAGCAGAGGCATTGCTGAGCTGCCGTAGGCTCTGCCCAGCTGCTGTGTGAACTGCCTTGGTAGTGGTGGACTGCCTTGGTAGTGGTGGTGCACCCTCCCCCACAACTGCACTGGGCCATCCTGGGTCCAGGTGCACTTGCTGGGAAACTTTCGATCCAGAGCATTTCAGATTGCTTGTTTGTGGGGGGTGGTACCCGCCGAGCCAGATCGCCTGGATCCCGTATCTGCCCCTCCCTTTCAGCTGAATGGGCAGCTCTGTCTCCCAGGCATTGCAGGTGCCAGTTGAAACGGCCACCCAGATTTGTGTAAGTTTCGGTGCACCAAGCCGGCACCGGCTGAAACCGCCATGCTGAAAACTCGTGTAGCTTTTCAGACCGGGAATCTCCTGGTCTGTGGGCAGTGAAAATTTGTTTGGAAATGCGGTGGGCATGCACCGTCTGCGTTGTTCTTCCTGGGAACTGCACTCCGGAGCTGTTCCTATTTGGCTATCTTGGATCCTCCCCACTGGCAACATTTATGACACTGGAAGTGGTATGCATAGGCACATATCTACTCAGAGGATCAGAAAGGAGGGAAAAAACTAAGAGCATATGTGTGAATATGATTATAAAGCAGTGGACTCCCAAATTATGAGCCAGCTTTAAGAATCCACCCCATCGTATGAAATCCAGTTTTGTCTTCTTGCATGTAACATGCACTGCTTGTATCATAATATGTATAATTGTAATAGTATAACCATAGATGTGTTTTTATCCAATAAATCAGCTCCTATGTAGTATGGCAGGTAGACTCCATGATGGCCCCAGGTGATCTCTGCTTCCTCATATCCATGTACTTTTAGATTCCCTCACCTTAAGTATGGGCTAGACTTATTGACTTGCTTATAAAGAATAGAATTATGGGATTATATTGATCCCATAGAAGTGCATGGGGATGCCACTTTCTAGATATTAGGTTATAAAAAGACTGTGGCTTCCATCTCAAGGGTGCTCTCTCTTAGACTCTTCATTCTTTCTAGGGTGTATTAGTCTGCTTGGCCTGCCAAATCAAAATACCATAGACTGAGTGGCTTAAATAACAGAAGTGTATTTCCTCATAGTTCTGGAGGATAGAAATGCCTGATCAAGGTGCAGGCCAGTTTGGTTCCCCGGTGAGAACACTCTTCTTGGCTTACAGATGGCCACCATCTCTCCGTGTGTTCACATGATCTCATGGTCTCCTTTTTGTGTGCACACTGGGAGACTTGGAGTTGGGGATGGTGGTAGAGAGAGATTGAGATTGAGGAAGAGAGAGAGGAGAGAAAGGAGAGTGCTGGCACTTTGGTGTCTTTTTGTTATAAGGACATTAATCCTATCAGATCGGGGCCCCACCCATGTGATGTTATTTAATTGTAATTACTGCCTCAGAGACCCCATATCCAAATAAAGCCACACTGGGGGTTAGAGCTTCAGTATATGAATTTTGAGGGAACACAAAATGTGCAGTCAGTAACATGAGAAGCAGCCCTATGGAGAGGCTCACGTTAGTGAGCTTGGAAGTAGATTTTCTACGGCCTGCCAACAGCTATATGAGTGATCTTTGAAGTGAATTCTCTCTCAGTTGGGCCTTGAGACACCTACAACTCTGGCCAACATTTTGATTGTAACCTCATGAGAGACTTAATCAGTACCACTCAGCTAAGCTGCTCTTGAATTGATCCTGGTTTTTCGCAGAAACTAGGAAATAATAAATGTTGTTTTCAGCTGCTAAGCATGGTATAATTTGTTATGCAACAATAGATAACTAATATGTATAATATTTGACTCCTCAATTCCTTTATCAGAAACTTTAGAAGTGGGCAATCTCATTAAGAGGGTCTGATTATCAGCAAGGAATAGAAGACTAGGGCATGTGAAAAGGGACTAACAACTGTCCCTTTTATTTATCATCTTCTTTTCCAGAACTGATTCATATAATCTGTGAATATCCTGATGGATATAATGATTTTATCTGACTCAGGGAATTACGCATTTTATAGCAGCTACGTGTAGGACTTTTGATTCTGCAAATGCATTCTGAATAGAATATGTGGAAATTCTTTGTTACTACAGGATTTCATAGATGCAATTGTCATTGAGTAAAATTTTATGAACAATCTGCACATGGTCTACAGGGATGAAAATTTGATAGACAGCAGGAGGTAGAAGTTGGCAAATGAATCATTTACAATTACGGTGCTGCCCAGCAACCCTCAAATTTCCTGAGTGCCCATGGTAAGGATCCATTTGCCTCCAGCCTCTTAAGGCTGTGGAGTACCCCCCGGTCCATTGGCATGCTGGAGTAGTTACATTCGTAGCCAATTAGCAGGGTGGCACACACTCCGCCAAGAAGCCCCAGTCTCTATAGACCCGGTATAAGAGTGAAATTAGCTGAGACAAATACCTGTTAATCCCCTGTTCTTGGCCGGCATGGAGCGCCTACTGTGCAGTGCTAATAGTTCTGGGAAATCCCAATTCCCAGTGTCAAGAGTTGAACAGACTAAGTCTGTTAAATGAAGAAATTTACAGCGCATTAGCTTTGATCAAGAAATGCTAGGTGCAAGTCTCTTAAACAAATGAAGGCTACTTGGGAATACAGGTCACTCTTTCTGGGAAGCTATTTTTGAAGGACTTGATCTTTCTTCACTCTTTCCCATGCCAGAGCCAGGGATAGAAAAGTGGCAGTTTGAGTGACTGGACCTAGGGGAAGTAGAAAATAGTCTTATTTATACAGGAGGGGACAGCTGAGTGACTCTTACCGGAGTTTTGTCCAAGGAAGCTTGGATATGGTTTTCAAAAATGGGAAATTTGTGTTAAAAATCGCAGGAAGCCTTACAGCTTCCAGCGAAGGCTGGTTTATACTTATATGTGTAAGTTGCGCCCTCTGCTGGCTGGATCAAGCCATGTCCCTGTCCTCCCCTCATCTTTCCTGGGAAAAACGTTTTGCATTTTCCCATCTAAATCATGTTTTCACTTGCATTCTATCAGCCCGTTGCTGTCTATGCAAAGAATGAGGCAAGCAGAATTTAAATAGTGGCTTGTATCATACTGCCTGTCACTCAAAGCTCTGCGTAGCGGTTCTCAGAGAAGGGCGAGGGATGGTTCTCAGAGAAGGGCGAAGGATTCAGGAGTTCTTGGGGACATACTATAAATTTTCAGATTCTGATTCCTTGGCTAAGTTTGCAGGATATCCAGGTTCGTTTGTGTGTGTGTGGCATATCTTTTAATGCAACTGTTGTTCCGCTGTGGAAGGCTAGAAAAATCTTTCCTTAGCACCTGGAAATGCTTTTAATTCAGACAGGCTTTTAATTCTTGGTTGTGTAAAGTCTAAGGGAGTTTGGCGATTGCCCTCAAGCTTGGGATAAAGGCAATGGAAAGAGGATGAATAGAATCACAGTGAGAGGAGGAGGGTGGGCTGATGAGACCGGCGAAGGGAAGAACTGATGATCTTATGCTCGAGAGTGTCGGTAGCCTTGGGTCTAGGAGGAAAGATGATTTACATTTTGATATGTCAGTGAAAGGAAACCAAAAGAAGTGGTGCAACTAACAATTTGTTAAGAGCTCGCGGGGGTAAAGCACTATTCAATTTTTTTCCAAAAAAGAGAAGAAAGTATTCATTCCAGGGAAGGCAGGGGAGAAAATACAGCCCTGTCCCCTGAGATGAGGTAAGCCTGCCATGAGGAGTGGAGGTGGTAGATGGTGCTGTGGAATTTCGTTTCTGGAAAGGCATATTCAAAATGTAGCCCAGGATGTTTGTGCAAATGAACCTACATCATCCTAATCCCTCTAGACATTGACAGGCATCATTTAACTCTCTCCCCTACCCGCTGCACAGGGGTTGGCATCATTTGGCGTAGTTGGCAGCACTAAACCCTATGACAAAGAGAGCACAGGTGCTTTTATAAACTAGGATTAAGTCACATTTAGCCGAGATGTACAGCTGAGCTGTTTGGATAACCCTCTCCCTCCTCCAGTCAGCTTTAGGTTGATGAAAGCATTCCCTAATACCTGCGGTCACCGTATGCTCATTTTGTTGATCCCCAATTCATAAAAATAAAATCTACAGCAAAGAAGTTTCTATTGATGTCAGGCCCTGGAAAACTCTCTTTCAGGCTGAGACTGTGTATACGGGATGTTAAGACCCTTACAATAATGGATTCCAGCTACTCATGTTTACCGAGAACTAGGGATCAAGACCTATGCTGGTATTCTATAATAAAATATTATACTGATTACATGGGGACGGTTCACAGACATGTTTAATCTGTAACTTATATGCAGTATAATATTGCTGAAACCTTTTAGGAGGCTCTAAGCCCTGAAGTAATAAAAATATCAAGCATTTTGCTTGCTGTTGTGATTTTAAATATTGTATTTGGCAATTTTTCTTACACATGTTGTATATTTGGGTTAATGATGATATGATAATCTGATCTTTATAATTTGAGTTTTCCTTTGTATACCCAAAGTGTTTATGAATAATTGGCCATGGTAATGGTTGAAGTGTGGGTTGCAGAGTCGAAAGACTTGGATTTGTTTTTAATAGATGTGTGATCTGAGCGAAGTTATTTTGTCTTTGGACCTTAGTTTCGTTGGTTATAAAGTGAGGATAATTATAGTACCTATTTATGCAGGACTTAGTTAAATTATGCATAAAAAGTTGGTACAGTTCTTGGCCTACATAACTTCTAAAAATGTTGGCTTTGTAACTGGTACACCAAAATAGATAAGACTTCTTGGGATGAGATCAGAAAGCATCTTTTTTTTTTTTTGTTCTCCTATTGTCCCTTTACATTTTGTTTTGTGGAGAAAGTTCTGTAGCCACTGGATAAAAATCTGGTTAAGGCAAGGCGCGGTGGCTCGTGCCTGTAATCCCAGCACTTTGGGGAGGCCAAGGCAGGGCGGATCACGAGGTCAGGAGATTGAGACCATCCTGGTTAACATGGTGAAACCCCGTCTCTACTAAAAATACAAAAAATTAGCTGGGTGTGGTGACGGGGTGCCTGTGGTCCCAGCTACTCAGGAGGCTAGGCAGGAGAATTGCTTGAACCCAGGAGGCAGACTTTTCAGTGAGCTGAGATCACACCACTGCACTCCAGCCTGGGTGACGCAGTGTGACTCTATCTCAAAAAAAAAAAAAATTCTTTTTGTTAAGCCCCAAGAATCCTTGGCTACTCATAGGAAATAGAAAGTTTTAAGGTGATTTAATTTGCAAATCCAGTCTCAATTCAGTTAAAATTGTTGGGTCCCAGATATTCCAAATGTGAATTAGGTTAAATGTCTGTGTGTTCCTGCTTCTCTTCCCCAGCTTACTGTTCAAGGTTCCTGACAACTTTGGACTTGGTGCAGAGGAAGGGAAAGAGAGAGCAAAAGAGCTCCTATTTGCCAGGCCCTGTTTCAGGGTGGCTTTGTGATCTCTGGGCAAATGTTTAAAGATGATTTTCTCACAGCATCATTTTTGTGTGTTATATGGGGACCCTCGACTGGGCTCCCTTTTGATTTGGGCATTGCCCCCATCCTCTCCCCCATCTTTGCCGCAATGACACACCCTACATCTCTTAATTCTGGAAGCTCCATCCATAGCCAGCAGTCTGTGCTCAGAGGCAGGGTTGGCATCTGATCCCTGGGATTTATACACCTTTGATCTGTTACTGGAGGGCAGTGTAGTTACTTCCTAGATGCAGCCCTTTAATCTGAGGTCTCCATTTACATTGCCTTTCTAAAGGGTGAGTCAACCAGAGGTTCACTGTGTGCCATTTGCTGTTGAACCCATGGCTCTCCAAGCCATGCCTTGGAGCCCAACTCACTTGATTTGAGAGTGGGAGGAATGTGCCCCATCCCATCACATCCCATCCCCTTGGAAAACCCAATGGTGAGACTCAGAATTCAGTCCTTTCCAAAAGGTCAGAATGTATTCTTACAAATTCTCATAATTTCCAGCACTCTCCTTTTATATCCTTGATGTGGATGAAATATCTAACTGGTACTTATTCTCCTACTGTGAAATTTCCTCCTGGTAGTCTATCTTACAAGTCATTTTGGTAACTGATGTCGCAAGTGTCTCATTCAAAACTCCCAATGAAACATCCTCTTACAGCTGTTATCTATATGGAAGATGTTTGATTTGCTTATGCTTTTCTCTCATCTAGTCCCCATTGTGACCAAGTAGTAAAAACATGACCTCTTTTTGAGAAAATCATCTAAGTAGTTTTCCCAAATGCTATTGTTTGGCCAGTTGTTTTGATATTAGCCACAGAGAAAATGATGCCTAAGGAAATGTATTGATTTGCTATATTTTCAAGGTGTATTTCAAGGAGTTTATAACATTTGAGTGTTTCAGAAATATGGAAGCATGCAAAATTGTCTGAAAGTCTGTTCATTGCAGTGTTGTTTGTAATAATGAAAAGTGAAGACAATGTAAATGTTTAAATCTAGGATAGGGTACTGGCTAAACTGAATGATGAGATACTATGCTATTATTAAAGTGATATTGTAGAGGAATATTTAATTGCCTGAAAAGATGTTCATAACCCATTGTACATAAAAAGATGAAAAGCAAAAAATAAAAAGGCACATGCTGTATCTTCTTTTGGTAAAAATATTCATGTCTATACATAGAAAAAGACCACAGTGATATCCACCAAAATGTAAAGGGTGCTATTATATAAACTTTTCTTTATGTATATATTTTAAATATTTATTTTTAGTTTTAGTTTTTGTGGGTACATAGCAGGTGCATATACTTATGGGGTACATGAGATGTTTTGATACAGGCATGCAATGTGAAATAAGCACATCATAAAGAATGGGGTATTTATCCCTCAAGCATTTATCCATTGAGTTGCAAACAATCCAATTACACTCTTTAAGTCACTTAAAAATATGCAGTTATTATTGACTATAGTCACCCTGCTGTGCTATCAAATAGTAAGTCTTAATTCATTCTGACTATATTTTTGTACTCATTAACCATCATCACCTACCCCCCAGGTCCCCACTGCCCTTCCCAGCCTCTGGCAACCATCCTTCTGCTCTATATGTCCATGACTTCAATTGTTTTGATTTTTAGATCCCACAAATAAGTGAGAACACATAATGTTTGTCTTTCTGTGCCTGGCTTGTTTCACTTAACATAGTGACCTCCAGTTCCATCCATGTTGCTGCAAATGACTGGATCTCATTCTTTTTTATGGCTGAATAATACTCCATTGTGTATATGTGTCACATTTTCTTTATCTTATTCACCTGTTGATGGACACTTAGGTTGCTTTCAAATCTTAGCTATTGTGAGTAGTGCTGCAATAAACATGGGAGTGCGGATATCTCTTCAATGTACTGATTTCTTTTGGACATATACTCAACAGTGGGATTGCTGGATCATATGGTAGCTCTATTTTTAGTTTTCTGAGGAACCTCCCAACAGTTCTCCATAGTGATTGTACTAATGTATATTCCCACCAACAGTGTTAGGGTTCCCTTTTCTCCACATCCTTCCAGCATTTGTTATTGCCTGTCTTTGGATATAAGACATTTATTTTATTTTAAGTTCTGGGATACATGTGCCGGGTGTGCGGGTTTGTTACATAGGGAAACGTGTGTCATGGTGGTTTGATGCACCTATCAACCCATCACCTAGGTATTAAGCTCAGCATGTGTTAGCTGTTTATAGCTATTTATCTTGATGCTCTGCCTCCCTCTGCCAACCCCCCACCCCCAACAGGCTCCAGTGTATGTTGTTCACCTCCCTGTGTCCATGTGTTCTCGTCGTTCAGCTCCACTTGTAAGTGAGAACATGCGGTGTTTGGTTTTCCTTCCTGTGTTAGTTTGCTGCGATAATGGCTTCCAGCTCCATCCATATCCCTGCAAAGGACATGATCTTGTTCCTTTTTATGGGGATGTAAGCCATTTTAACTGAGATAAGATGATATCCCCATTGTAGTTTTGATTTGCATTTCTCTGGTAATCAATGATGTTGAACACCTTTTTCATATGCCTGTTTGCCATTTGTTATGTCTTCTTTTGAGAAATGTCTGTTCAAATCTTTTGCCCATGTTTTGATTGAATTAGTAGATTTTTTTCCTACAGAGTCGTTTGAGCTCCTTATATATTCTGGTTATTAATCCCTTTTCACATGGGTAGTTTGCATATATTTTCTCCCGTTCCATGGGTTGTGTATTCACTTTGTTGATTGTATCTTTTGCTATGCAGAAGCTTTTTGATTGGATATGATCCCATTTGTTCATTTTTGCTTTGGTTGCCTGTGCTGGTGGGTTATTGCTAAAAATTTTTTGCCTAGACCAATGTCCTGGAGATTTCCCCCATGTTTTCTTGTAGGAGCTTCATAGTTTGAAGGTCTTAGATTTAAGTCATTAGTCTATTTTGATTTGATTTTTGTATATGACAAGACATAGGGGTCTAGTTTGAGTTCTTTTGCATGTGAATATCTAGTTTTCCCAGCACCATTTATTGAAGAGATTGTCCTTCCCCAATGTATGTTCTGGTACTTTTGTAAAAGTGAGTTCACTGTAGGTGTGTGGATTTGTTTCTGGGTTCTCTATTCTGTTCCATTGGTCCATGTCTGTTTCTATGCCAGTACCATGCTATTTTGGTTTCTATAGCTCGTGGTATAATTTGAAGTCTGATAATGTGATTCCTCCAGTTTTGCTCTTTTTTGCTTAGGATAGCTTTGGCTATTCTAGTATTTTGCAGTTCCATATGCATTTTATGATTGTTTTTCTATTTCTGTGAAGAACACATTTGTATTTTGATAGGGGTTGTATTGAGATCTGTATAGTGCTCTTGGATAGTATAAACATTTTGACGATATTGATTATTTCAATCCATGAACGTGGAGTATTTTTGGTGTCTGTTTCAGTTTCTTTCATCAGTGTTTTATAGTTTTCATTGTAGATATTTTTTTACTTCTTTGTTTAATTCCTAGGTATTTAATTTATACGTATGGCTATGGTAGATGGGATTACTTTGTAAAATTTCTTTTCACATAGTTCACTGTTGGCATATAGAAATGCTACTGATTTTGTATGTTGATTTTGTATCCTGCAGCTTTACTGAATTTATCTGTTGAAGTAGTTTTTATTATAAAGTCTTTAGGTTTTTCCAAATATAAGGTCATATCATCTGCAAAGAAGGATACACTTGACTTCTTCCTTTCCAATTTGGATGTCCTTTATATCTTCCTGTCTGATTGCTCTAGCTAGGACTTCTAGTCCTGTGTTGAATAACAGTGGTGACAGTGGGCATCCCTGTCATGTTCCAGGATATTAGAGGAAGGCTTTCAGCTTCCGCCATTCAGTATGATACTAGCTGTCTTTGTGTATATTATGCTTCCATAAAAAGTTTCAAAATATGCATGGTATCGTACTTTAGTAATGATATTGTAGGTAATTTTTATATTTTCTTAATGCCTATTTCTGTTTCTAAATTTCTGAAAATAAGCACGTTTTCCTAATATTTCAAAGCTAAATGTTACTTAAAAATAATAGTTAGGTACTTCCATGATGTCCTGGTATATGGTTCCAGGCTGACTGGGCATGGTGAATCAAGAAATGTCATTGCAAAGGCTCTGGTGTTGCTGTGGGCCCCTCTCAGCCTGTGGGTGGTCTTCGACCCTCAAGGTTCAGGTTACTCACAACCACCATTTTAGGGTAAAATTTGCTAAGTGGTAGCAGCTGGTCCTGAATTATAGAGCTTGCTGTTGGGTTTATAAACTGATTGGAAAACAGAAGCTGCCTGAGCTCCTGCAGTAGTTCATGAGTCAATTTCTGAGCGTTGATTTTCAGCCTAAGTGAAGCAGAGACTGAGGTGAAACCAATAATTCAGCCAATTCTTTTGTCTTTGCCCGATCTGGTTCTGTAGCTCATGGAAGCTAAAAATAGCATACATAATTCTTTGCTGAATGTCCCCGATATGTAGAGGAACTTGGAGGAGAGAGAGTAGAGAGATTTGGTGGAGAGGAAAGCTGGTGCAGGCCCAAGACCTTTGTGCATTTATTCTACCATGCTGCCTAGTCCCTGCAGCCCTGAGGGTTCGCTATTTACAGCCCCAAAAAGGTGGGGGAGGACGCTTAGGGTGGTAACAAAGGGGACTTTAGGGCATGTTTAGGAGCTGGGGATTTATAGAATAGGAGCCCTTGAGAGACTTTAAGCTGGAGACTACACGAAATCATATTTGCCTCTGAGATGGTTATTCTGACTTTAGAGAGGAAAAGATGAAGGCATGCAAATCTGTTAGGAAGTTGTGGTAAATCCAGGCCTAGATTTGAGTGGTGAGAGTAGAGATGGAGAGCAAAGGTCAGAGTTAAGGAATACTTAGAAGATGCTCTTGACTAGACTTGGCTGGGTGTGAGGCCTGAAACAGGATGATATATATAGGAAGACTTTATGGTGCGTTATGTGGAACAGGAGACACATTAACAGGGATTAATGTAAATGATACTGTGAGTTTCATTCCATCTTTTGAAAATATGGAGTGACTGCCACTTAGCAGGCATTGGGTAAATATTTGTTGACTCTGTGAATAAATTTTAGTCTAAATAAAGGAGTGTAGCTAGGCTGTTCATATAAATGTGTTGCACGGCATAATTGTAACTTAGCTATAAAAGCAAAAGGCTTATTTTTAAACACCAGTCTCCTTTTCAGCACAGTGGGTTTTGTGTGCTGCCTTAGCTGGTCAATGTAGGAGGGTACCCTTAGAGTTGGGTAGTGATCCCAGTGGGTGGATCACATGGAAACACAGTAAAAAGAGCTTGTCCAAGTGACCACTTTCTTAGCTCACATTTAGTTTTGTCCCCTGTGCAGTCAAATTCTGCCAGCAGTATCACTGTGAAAATGTAATAGTCTCACTAAAAGTGGCTTTGTGTGTGTAGGCAGTGGAATAGAGAAATAGAAGACCTTCTAGTATGCCATTTCAACCATGTAAGTGAACACTTGCCCACAGATCTAGAATTTAAAGGAGGTTATTACTCCTTTTTGCTGAGTTTCATGGTAATTAGCGTTTGCAAGATAGATGAGTGAGTGATTTAGGTGGAGTTATAGCATAGCTCCAAGTGGGAATCTGAGGGCTATTGTTACTAGGTATCTATTTTGAGATATAATTATCTAGACTTGATTGTATACATTTATCAGGCTAACCAAGTAACTATCAAATCAATGGGAATGATGACCTTTCTATGTATACATAGCATATATGTGTTAGCCTGAAAGAATATGGGTACTCTGAACCCATGATCGTATATAAGCTTAGAGCAGTTAGAAAGAGTAATGAGAAGAGTGGTTTGAGGACTGTTGACTTTCTACAGGGAGCTATAAACACATGTGGGGCTCAATTAAAACATTAATCTGGTTGTAAGGTCTGTTATTGAATATAACAGGAAACAAATTGACAAGGTGGCTCATTTTTGAACAAAGCAACTGGCCCGTGATGATATTATTTTGATGTTTGGAATTATCATAATAGCAAAGTCCAACGATAACTAGAAAAATGAATGGCAGTGAGAATCCAACAGAGACTGTTTCTCTAAGAATAGGAGTCAGAATATGCACCATTGTATTCATGGTATCATTAAAATATGAATAAACAGCAGTAACTTTTTATTATACAGTGAAAGAACCTCCTATGGGGCACTGAAAATTGAGTGGTGTGTGTTTAATAAATTAAAGCCAACAAGAAATGGCTATTTACCAGGATGCAGGAAGACTCAGAGAATAATGTGGGGTTAGCCAGGGACATAAATGGAACTGATTTATTATTAGGTGAGATTTTAAAGGTTTAAAAAATTTTAATTTTATGGCAATAGTTGGGAATGGAAGAGAGGAAATGGTCAGAGAGGAGACTGTAGAGTTTAGCTGCTGATAAATTTATGAATGGCCACATTTTAGAAAGTTGAGAATGTTTGGGTTTTATCTCGAGGGGTCTCTATTCTGAAACTTTAAGCAGGGGACAAAAAAGATCAGTTAGATTTAGCTGCATAACAAACTATGCCAAAACTTAGTGGCTTAAGACAATAGCGTTGTAAAAAATCATTGCGGTGTTGAGATTCAAGAAATATTTAGGAGACAAAATTAACGCACCTTGGTTAGTAAGGATGTGTGTGTGTGTGTGGCTGTGTGTGCGTGAGTAGTGTGAGTACATTCAGAATCAAGAATGCCATTCATGTTTTTAGCTTGAGCTTCTGAATGGAATTAGATTCATAAAAGTCCTTCTGTAGGATTCTTTATTGATACGTTTATATATTTGTAGCTGGATCAGACTGAATTAGGCTAGCCTAAAAGGTTTAATCTCTACAACTAAATTAGAGAAGAGAAGTAGAAGATGTTACTAGGTAAAGAAGATGCAGACAACTTTCACCTATTAAGACCTATAGTATAGGTACTATTTTATCCCCATTTTTTAGAAGATGAAACTGACAGAAAGAGTGGTTAAAACACTTGCCCAAGGTCACATAGCTGATGTGGCAAAACCAAGACTAGACCTGTGTCAGATTGCGTTATTTTACAAAAACACTCATGTTGTTGTTTACACCTTCAGGAAAGGAGTATGCTTACCCACCACACCACTGATGTTGGGCATGGCTTTGTGATTTGCTTTGGTCTCATGGTGGGTGGAGTCTACTTCACTACACATTGTCTTTGAGCTTGGTGATGGACTTGCATTGGCCAATGGGATATTAGTCGAAATGATACAAGCAGAGATGTGAAATGTGGTTGGGCTTGTCCTTTTGAATTTCTGCCATTGTCATGAGAAGAATGTGCTCCACTTAACCTACTGATCCAAAGAGAGAGAAATGTTGAGCTGAGCCTAGACCCAAACAACAACTTGGAGCCAAGCCCAGCTCACTTCACAGATGGGTAAGGAATAAGCGATTGTGGTTTTAAGCCACTGAGTTTGTTGCAGTTTGTTACCTGGCAGGAGTTAACTCATAAAGATCTAAGTGATCTAAATCTAAGAACCTGTACTATTAATCACTACCAAGGCATCACAATCAGAATTATTCCTAAATCATCATTTCTAAAACAACGGGCCAGGTGTGGTGGCTCAAGCCTGTAATCCCAGCACTTTGGGAGGCCAAGGCCGGGCAGATCACCTGAAGTCAGGAGTTCAAGACTGACCTGGCCAACATGTCGAAAACCCATCTCTACTACAGATACAAAAATTAGGTGGACATGGTGGCACATGCTTGTAATCCCAGCTACTTGGGAGGCTGAGACAGGAGAATCACTGAACCCGGTAGGTGGAGGTTGCAGTGAGCTGAGATCACATCTCTGCCCTTCAGCCTGGGTGACAGAATGAGACTCCATCTCAAACAAAAACAGAAACAAAAACAAAAGCCATGATATCAAGTAATGCCAGTCATCTTAAATAATTAACTCTGTAACAGTATGTGATAGATACAATTATAAAATTATTTTCCTTGGAAGACACCTGCTTTCACACCGTTTTCTTTCATATCTTTAAAAAATTAAGACACAGACACTTAGTTTTATTTAATGTCCAGTTTGCACAGCTTAAATGTATATATCTTAGCCTTCAGCTTCCAGATGTAATCCACTTATGAGTTAGGGAACATGTCTGCCACTCTGAAACAATATCTGAGATGGATAAGTGAACACGCTTTGAATGACACAAATGGTTCCCATCCACAGAAAAGCAATGACAGGGAGGGAAATGGAAAACTGGATATTTACAATAAAAATAACAATGCGAAGAGGTTTGTTCTGCACTGATGGGCCAGAGATGTAAAATTTAGATAGAGATGTGGACAATAGCTACCTGAGCAATGACAGACTTCGTTTTTCACCTTTTGAGATGTGTTGATCTTCTGCATTTAAAACAGGGGCTGAGAAACTTGGGAAAGCAGGTAAAGGTCTTGGTTTGAGCTTGCCTATGTTCGATCCTTGAAGCTTTAGGGCATAAAATAGCATGGGAGATTATATAGTTTAGAAGCACAGAGTGATTGTGTAGCCTCCTCCTGTGGACTCTACATTTATTTCACATGGTTATAAATATATATATTCTGAGGGTTTGGGATTTTGTGGGTATATAGGTTTTGTAAATACACAACCACTCAAAAAATTAATGTTTCTTTACTGCAAGAATTTTCTTGGACTTTAATGTACTAAGAAGCATTATGAAATCTTCCAGACAGTGGTGGAACATGCAGCATTTCTTAGGCTGTTGTCCAGGAACGCTGTTCAAAGAGCAACTCCCAGGGCTAAAGTGATATAGAACATATGTTCAGGATTTTGCTCTAATATGTTTCTCTAGTGAAATCGCATTGCTTTAGGGACCCTGGTCTATTCTATTCTCACAACAGCCAGTGAGGTAAGTAGGAAATAAGCTTTATTGACCAGGTTCTTCTTGATGCAGAAAGGGAGGCTGCCTGTGTAAATCTATACGACAGTAAGTAAGATGTGAGTTCTGGCACCTGACTGTATGGAATCACTTAGTAATGGTATAAGCTTAGGTATCTATGCCTCATGTTTCTAACCTATTAATAGGAATAATAGTTAATATGCCTTGTCTTATAAGTTTGCTGTGAGAATTTAATGAGATAATAACTGGAAAACACTTAGCATAGTGCCTGACACATGGTAGGTTCTCAATAAATATAATCTTAAGTGAAAGTTATTGTATATTTATAAGAGATTTATAGCCTGAATATATAATGAAACATTACAGCTTAATAATAAAAAGACAAATAACCCAATTCCCCAGTTAAAAAAAGGGCAAGGATCTGAATAGACATTTCTCAAAGAACATATCCAAATGGTTACTAAGCTCTACACCATTAGTCATCAGATAAATGCATATCAAAACCACAATGAGATACCACTTCACCCTCACTGGGATGGCTACAATAAAAAAGACAGAAAATCCCAAGTACTGGAGAGGATGAAGAGACATTAGAACCTTCGCATATTGCTGGTAGGAATGTACAAAAATGACACAGCTGCTTTGAAAAGTTTGGCAGCTCCTAAGAAGGTTAAACATAGACTTAAGAGTCAGCAATTCTACTCCTAGGCATATACCCAAGAGAAATGAGAACAAACATTCACCCAAAGACTTGAACGTGAATGGTCATAGCAGCATTATTCATAATTGCCAAAAAGTGAAAGCAACCTAAATGTCCATCAACAGGTGAATGGATAAAGAAAATGTGGTCTATCCATACAGTGGAATTTTATTCAGCAATAAAAAGAAACAAGGTACTAAAGACCAGCTGCAACACAAACCTTGAAAACGTTGTCCTAAGTGAAAGAAGCTAGCTACAATAGTCCACATGTCATATGATTTCATTTATGTTAAATATCCAGGATAGGAAAATCTTTAGAGACAGAAATAAATTGGTGGTTGCCTAGAGCTGGGAAAGGGAGAAGATCTGGGAAGGACTAGGGAGTGACTGCTAATGGATGCAGTGTTTTGTTTTGGGGAGGCAAAAATGTTCTAAAGTTCGAATTGTGGTAATAGCTGTATAACCCTACAAATATACTTAAAAACATTGAATTATACACTTTTTTTTTTTGATACAGGGTCTCGCTCTGTCACCCAGGCTGGAGTGCAGGCGTGATCATGGCTCACTGCAGCCTCGACTTCCCTGGCTTAAGTAATTCTCCCACCTCAGCCTCCCAAGTAGTTGGGACCACAGGCATGCACCACCACACCCAGCTAGTTTTTTAATTTTTGTGTTTTTGTATTTTTTTGGTAGAGATGGAGTCTCCCTGTGTTGCCCAGGCTAGTCTCAAACACCTGGGTTCAAGTGATCCTCCTGCCTTGGCCTCCTAAAGTGTTGGGATTACAGGCATGAGTCACTGTGCCTAGTTGAATTATATACTTTTGAATGAGTGAATTGTATGATATGTGAATTATATCTCAATAAAACTGTTAAAAAGTATAATTATTATTACTGAGCAGAATGGCCAGCACTGGGTTTTGGGAATTCTTCCCTAGTTTATAGAAATGTCTGGTATCAGTTGGACTGTTCCCACAGCTGCTAATTGTGTTGTGAAACTAAGATATTTCCAGTGGGGTCTGAAAATCATTTGGCAATGGCTGGGAAATTGCTCCCCTTACTATGATTATAGTAGAGCTTTGTGCTGAGGCCTCTGTCTGATTATAGTCTTGATGCCTGGTTGCTAAAAGGATGAGGCAAGATGTGAATGAAGCCAAAGTCATCACCCCACCCAGATGATCTTAACTGGGTATTTGTATTTCCCCACTCCCTGGCCAGAGAATTCCTTCTCATGTGCGGATTGGCCTTTGGGGGAATTTCTTTTTGTAGAGTCCACAGCTGGGAAGTGATTCACTCCTTTAGTTGGTTATAAGGTCCTCTCCCCTTCATGTTTCTGGAAGTGAGCTCATTGTTTCTGTTTTTTTTTTTTCCTCTTTTATTTTTATATTTATTTTTAAAATAATTTATTTATTTCTCAGTGCATACTTCTATCTGGCACTTGCTCCCCATGTTATCTCTCCACCCTCCCCTCCCTCCCCACCCCCATACTCTACTCCCTACCCCCAACTGTCCCCTGTGTGTGATGCTCCTCTCCCTGAGTCCACGTGTTCTCGTATTCAACACCCACCTATGAGTAGAGACATACGGTGCTTGGCTTTTGTTCTAGGGTCTTTTTGCTGTTTCTGTTTTGTAAGACAGAATGTAAAATCTCTTCTTTTCAGCCAGCTAGCAGCCTAGCTGGGCAAACATAGTTTTAAATTTCACATTCAAGATTAGATTGGGAACTTTTCTTTTTATGTTTCACTCTGTTCTCTTCTCCCTGATCTCCCTTCCTCACTCAAATACATTTTTATATATATAACTATTTGATTGTTGCAAACATCATGAAATTTTTACCCCTGAATACATTGTCCCAGGAACAAGGACATTCTCCTACATAACTGCAGTATAACTATTACCCTCAGAAATCTAACATTCATAAAACATTATTATCTGATATACAGGGCATATTCAAATTTTCCCACTTACCTCTCTCTTCATTTTAGTTTCAACAGCCTTTCTGGAACCTCCTAGTTTTAGGGCTGCCTTGTGCTTATCATACAATCTATTATTTTCTATTTGCTTGTAATCACTCTGCTAGTCTCAGTTTACAGCTTTGCTCACAGTTGAATTCTACAGCACAGACTTGGGTACTGCCCACACCTCTGTTCACCATGCTTTCTAGTGTGCTGCCCATAGTAGATGCTCAATAAATACTGGAAGAATTGGATTGAACTGAATATTCTAGTCAGGGTCCATGTTGTAAACATACTCCTTGGTCCTTCTGAGTTTCTACTGTTAAAGCCATCTGTGAGTCATCAGTGAGTACCTCTCCTTTCTCCTTTAGATTTCTTGGCATTGCTGTCCTGCTCTTTGCACTGGGCATCTCCCTACTACACTCATATTTTCTTTGGTGTAATTTTAGACAGCTCATGAAGTAGTGGGAGTAGAGTGGGAATAAGTGTGATGATGTAAGCGTAGAGTGCTAGGAAGTTGGTACTTATAAGTTGGTCTGAGCTGTCTTGGCAAGACCACAGAGTCACCAGTGCTTTTGAGCAGCTCGGGTTGCAATTCTTGACCCTGTTTTCATGTTCTCCTTTCACTGATGTAATGTTATGATGCCAGAATTGGTTCCAGATCAGTTCAAACTGGAGGCAAAAGATCCAGAAAGGTTTAAACTTTAGTCCTGTGGGTGGCAAGCAGATCCTCATGGGTAATTGGCATGGTTGTCAATGCATCTATTTTGTCTTGTTAGGAAGTCTGCAGGACTGTGACATTTTACAGGATTGTCAAGTTTACTAGATCCACGAGCCATAGTGGTGGTGGTTAAATTTACGTTTTAAGGACAAAGGTGATGAAGGAGTTCAAGACAAGAGAAAGTTTTCTCACACATATTTGGAAGCACGTAGATATCTGATGGAACTTACTTGACAGGGCACTCAAGAATAAAATGACGGAAGGGAATGGATATAAGTCCGGAAGCTTGTAGATACCTTGATCCAGATCAGTAGAAACTACAATCCAGTGTTTTCAAGATACTGGCAACTGTTTGGAATAGAGTGAGAGCTATTTTATTTACTTCAGTGTTTATATGTGGATACAAACACTGTGCTGGACACAATTTATTTGTCTTTATCAAGTGGTTATCATGTGGTAGATCTGTTCCTATTTATAAATGGAGAACTTGAAGCAAATGGGATGCTAAGTAGATACTAATGAATGAGAACTGGAATGACCTTCAGTGTACTGCGACACTTATCAGTACTTCCTTGACTTTTCAAATCTTAAAGCAAGAAGCATAACGAATATAGGGTAAATATTTCTGGTCTTTAAGCATCTATAGCAGAGAAATCTCCATTGAGTTATGTTAAGTGTTGGTCATTTAAATATTAGTGAATGAGTGTGAGGTTCTGCTTTTCATCTCAGTGACTTCTACAAAGCTGTGTCTGAATAAAATTCATTCTGAACAGCAAACTAAATTTCCATCGACAACTGAATCAACTTCTGGATTTCTATTTGATTGCATTGGTTGTTCTATTTGTACCGTAAGCAAACTTTTTAAATTGTAGAAGCTGTGTTGCATGTTTTAATACCTGGTTAGCTGGCACGTCCTCCACCTATTGTTCTGATTTAGAGATTTTCTGGCTTGTTTGTTCTTCCAAATGAATTTATAATTAATTTGTCAAGTTTTAGAAAAGATCCTGGTGATATTTTTAATGGAGTTGCATGAAATTTATAAATTAACTCAGAGAGAACTGATATCTTTATCATGTTAATGCTTCCTAACCTGACATGTCTTTCCATTAATCTTTTCCATTATATATTTTTAACTGGTTTTTATTTGTATATATGAAATTTATTATTTTTTATATTAATTTTACAACTTTCTGCTATATTAAATTGTCCCATTTGTTTATAGTGGTTTTTCCATGGATTTTCTAAATATATTATCATATCATCTGCAAATAAAAATAGTACTACCTCTTTCAACATTTTTATGCTTCCAATTGATTTCTTCTGCATTCTTGGATTGGTTATTAGCTACAAAACAATATGAAATACTATTGGGAATAATGGGCATCTTTGTCTTTTATCTGACTTTAGCAGGAAGGCTTCTAGTGTGTTTCCACTAAATTACATGATGATTTTTGTACTGAGGTAAATGTATTTTTATAATGTTGGAAAAGTATTTATCAATTCCCATTTTATCGAATTTTTTTACATGGAAGAGTATTGAATTTTATCAAATGCCTTTAATATTGATGGAAATGAGTGTATATATATTTTTTCTAATTAGTTTTATTAACATTTTAGAAAAACTTCTCATAATTTAAGCACCTTGGTACTCTTGGCAAAGACTCGGCTGGTTGTGATGTATTTTTTTTTTTAATGTACCATTTGATTCAGCCTGCCGATAATTAATTTATAACTTTTGCATTGAGATTTATAGTGAGGTTTATCTCTGTCTTCTGACACAATATTTTGTTAAGTTCTAAAAATGTTTGGAATTTCTTTCCTTTTCTGAAATAATTTAAGCAGCTTTGGGATGATTTGATTTTTAATGTTGTGGGAGAATTAAGCTGAGAAGCCATTTGGGCCTGGTGCTTTTTTGTGGGAGAGCTTTTTAACTACTTTCCCTATTTCTCTTAGGTAATTCTTATTTAGATAAGTTGTGCCTCTCTAGGAAATAATCAGATTCAAATACATTTGTAGAGAACTGTGCAAGATAGTCTATGAGTTATAAAATTTTATTTTATTTGATGGTTATTTTCCCTTGTTGTTTTAAATACTTTATATTTGTGCTTTATTGTTCTTTTTCTAGCTTTTTGAATTGGTTGTTTATTTTGTTTTCACTTTAATGGATATAGGTGTTTAATGACATTAATTTTGTCTTTGTAACAGTTTTAATCAATCTGCAAATTTCTTGTTTTCCAATAGGCAAGTCAAGTTGATTTACATTTATTGATCCTATATTTGGCTTCAGTTCTCTCATTGTTTCACACACACACACACACACACACATTAGTATTTTTAGTATTTGTTCTGTTCCATTGCTTTGGTTTTCTTCTATGGGAGCTCCTATTTTGACTCATGGTTTACATATGTTTAAATATGCTATTATTATTATTTTTGAGACAGAGTCTCACTATGTAACCCAGGCTGGAGTGCAGTGGCATGATCTCTGCTCACTAAAACCTCTGCCTCCCAGCTTCAAGTGAATCTCCTGCCTCAGTCTCCTGAGTAGCTGGGATTACAGGAATGTACCACTACGTCTGGCTAATTTTTGTATTGTAAGTGGAGATGGGGTTTTACCATGTTGGCCAGACTGGTCTCTAACTCCTGACCTCAAGTGACCTGCCTGCCTCAGCTTCCTAAAGTGCTCGGAATACAGGCATGAGCCACCATGCCCAGCCTAATTCCTGAACCCTTTTAACTATCATTTTATACTTCTTTTTTAATCTTTAAATTTTTCTCTTTTCTTTGACTTCTGTTTCTCTTAAGACTTTATTTGCTCTTTGCTCTATTCATTCATTCTTGGACTTATTATAGTTTTGTCATCATCTCTGAAATGATTTTATTTCTAATTTTTCCCTGATTCTGTCACTTCTCTTCTAAATTTTCCTTTCCTCCAATCTCCTTATTTCTGAAATTTTCTAATTTTGATTTATGCTATGCTTTCATAGCTTCTTTTTATTTTCTAAAGCTTTTTTTAACCTTGTGTTGAATTATCTGATTACGGTTTTAATCAGTTTTTTGGGCATAACTTTCTGGGCTGCCTTCATTGTAGAAACATTATTTTACTTCTTATTCTCATTTTTGTCACAATAACTCTGTAGACAGTCAACGTTGAATGAGTTTTTCTGTAACCTTATAAGGGAGAGAACCAGATATTTCTTATGGCTTTACAGATTTATCGTTTCTTCTTCTGATGCTTTTTCAAAGCTATAAAGGACATGACCTCACACTTTCTGGATCTGTCTCCTCTGCTGCCCTCCTCCACTTTTATCTGAACTAATCAACAAAAGCATCCATATTGTCTCAGTCTTGCTAAATTTGAATTTTCCTCTCAGCATTTTATCCTCATTATGGGGTTTTGTCTTGGGAAGGGGATTTGATTTGTTAGTTTTTAAATCTATAGGGCACACACTGCTCCAGTCCCATCATACCTTTTTGCATGAAGATTTCCTTAAGAAGGCACTCATCCACAATTAAGTCCATCAGAATTCCTTTCCCATTTTTGGCAGACATTCCCAGTTGGCCTGTTAGGAGTACTTGCTGATTTGAGCATTCCCCTGTTCTCAGAGACATCAGAAGCCCAGTTGCCTTTCTTCTCTCTCTCTCTCTCCTTTTTTTTTTTTTTTTTTTCCTGAGATGGAGTCACCGTCACCACGCCTGCCTAATTTTTGTATTTTTAGTAGAGATGGGATTTCACTAGGTTGGCCAGGCTGGTCTTGAACCCCTGACCTCAGGTGATCCACCTGCCTTGGCCTCCCAAAGTGCTGGGAGTACAGGCGTGAGCCACCGCACCCGGCCAGTCCTCCCTTCTGCATCCTCCTACAAAGATGCTGAAGTCACATGGATTATGCAGTTCTTGGAGTTGCAACATTCTCTTACTGGTCTTCCTGCCTTCAGTGGTGTCACCCTCTAATACCTGCCAGAGAATCTATCTAAAATGCAAATGGCTTTATTGTCCCTTGTCTATAAGACAGAGACATGTTCTCCTGCTTCCTCTGCTCATCTCTTGCCATTTTCTATCGAGCACCACCACTGCCTAGCTAAAATTCTTACTCATGTCATGTTGCCTGCTTCTGGGGCTCTGCTCATACTGTGGCTTCTGACTAGAATACCTTTCCAATGACTTTGCCTAACTTATGCCTTTAGCTCGGTCTTGGTTTTCTTTTTTCCAAGAGGAAACTCCCAGAACCACTCTCCACTCAACCTGAGTTAGTTACTCCTCCTTTATGCTCCCATGATGCCCCACACACCTAGCTTTTATTGTACTTATCACAGTACCATTAGCTATTTAAGGCCTCTCTTCTCCCCATCACTTAGCTTAGCTCATGACTTACCTAAATCAGATTTTGCCTTACTCACATTTGCTTGCCTTGTAATTTCCGAAGAATGCTTCCCCATCAATGGTTGTAGAATAGATGAATGGATAAGCAAATAAATGAATTATTAGTGGCTATTTTAGCTGAAGTATGAGAGGCAGATACATACATGAAAAGGATAGATTTCCAACATGTCGCTGGTCATGGTAGATAGAGCAGTACCTGTTCTGTCTACATGTGAGGCTGGCCCTCCTCTGTGAAATGTTACTTCTCTATAAGAGATTTTGGCAAAGTTCAAACTTTAATTCTGCCCAAGTTAGCAGGCTCCCAGGATTGAGACCACATGACCCTCTTCTAGGTTTATAGGCAAGTGTATGCATGTTGCAAGATTGTCTATTACTTGCCATACCAAGGTAAATATAACAAACACATAGACTACAAATGCTCACAGGAAGCCTCCATGTGTATATCTGTGAGTGCATGTGTGCGTGCGTGTGATTACAAATGACTGGTATTGGATGAAGCAATGGCCTAAAACTGGCAAACTGAGCAGTACGCAGACAAACATCCACCAGTTGTTTGGGTGACTGAATTTCTGTTTGTGGAAGTAACACAAGCATGATGCAGACAAGGAAGGAAGAGAGAGTAGGGAAGAACAGGCCCCCTTTTTAATCAACTTTTCTTTCTAAAGAAATGAGAGTAGCTAATACCTGCTCTGGGGGATGAGAGACAGACTGTTGGCACATGGCCTAGTGATAGAAATGCCAAAGAAGGTAGAATCTTTTTTAAAGATCAGACAGTATAGATGAGCCTGTTGGAAGTTCGGGTCCTTTCCTCCTCACACAATGCATGGAATAGAGCCTCTGAAAGGTAATATCAAACAGAACAAGGAACATCTGAATGAAGGTGCATAGACTTCGTTGGAGTCGATAGAGTAGGCATTAATATGCTAGATACATTCACAACAAATGGAGCTATTATTGTTTTCCCTAGCAAACATTTAGGTAATTATCTGGGAAATAACTTAAGTGTGAAAGGAGAATCCATGAAAGTGAAGACTCTACTTCTTTTATTTATTATCAGTTACAAACATATGCCTATAAATGTTACAAGAACAAGAGAGTACAGGACACTAGGGGAATGGCAATTTGTAAGCTGAGACGAGGCTATAGTTAGGAAGTCATGTATATAGTTGTCCATCCATCCAGCAAGTGATTTATGCATGTAGTGGTTACACATTATAAGGAGAAATGTTATAAATGTAACAAATGTGGTCAACCCTATGCAGATTAGGTCCTAGCTACAGCTTGAGCTAGGACCTAATCTGCATGGCTCTTTGCTCCTTTATCCTTTTAACTTTTTCAGCTGATGACTTTTAACCTCAGCCTCTGTGTTCAGCTTTTTAGGCTGTGGGACCAAAGGTAACTCTAGGCAGAGAGATTTTTGAGGAACGGTAGCTCAATAGCCATGACCAAGCCTCAGTCTTTCTAGCATAAGCTCTCCTGGATCGCTACTTAATGGAGACCACTGGACTCAAATTGCCATATTATACTACTCCAGACCATGTGACTAATAGCCCTTGGCATTCTTCATGCTCAACCCATGCAGCCTAACATGGCAGCTTTCCATAGAAAGCATTTGTCTTCATTTCCCTTTTTCCTCCCAGGAAATCTAGATTAAAGAGGATAAAAATACAAAAGGATTTAGGCTGATTTCTGGTTTGTTATATCCTAGAAATTCACAATTCTATGAGGGACTCTTTGTCTATTAGCTTCTAGAGAATAAGCACTATATCTTGGATAACTTAGAATCTCACATGACCGGGGGTCACAACCGAATCATTTGACATGCTGTTGCAAATTGGAATTCAAATGTGTCTTTAGAACAGAAATATCAGTGCAAAGTTCTGCCTTCTGGGCAAAACTCCAAGTGCCTTAATGGTGGTGAAGAATGTGAATTGAATTTAGATTATGTAAGCTATGGATCCATGGCTTTGGCTATGTCCCCCGTGAGTACCAGTGTAGACTCTGCTGGGGACAAAAACTTAAAGGAAAATGATGTGCATGTGCCCCTCTAGCTATCCAAGTTTTTAGTGGCTGTAAAGGGTCAGGCTGAATTTGAGCTGTGGTGGTTCTGAAAGTGTTTCAGCCCAGTGGTTAGACTGCATATTTGGCTAGGCCCTGTGTGCTATTTGCAACAGTAATAAAAACGTCACGTAAAAGTCACCTAGTCCATGGAAGCTTCCCACAGCTGAGCAGAGCCTAATTTTAATGCTCTGCTGGGGTCGTATGGGGTTGTTAGGCATTGGTGTGTATTTTCCCAGTGACCCAGGCCTTTTGATATATATCAAAGAGGCCACTAAATCTTCATGTGTAAACCCACCTGTTTGTACTGTCTTTCCATTTAGGTCTCAGTCTTTTGGAATTTACGAACTTCATCTTCTTGCTTAGAAATATTACATACATATGAGGTGCCCAAGAAATATTACATACTAAAAAAATTGTTAGGCCATTTGTGTCTTAAAAACAGCATTTCACTTGCCTTACAGGGGTAAAATAAAAACGCTGAGCTGGTAAATTGCTTGGACCTGATATGTTGTGTTTGATGGCCAGAGCAGTAGCAAATCTGCTGACAGGCTTGGGCAGAAAAAAAAAAAGCGAACCATGTTGAAACGTCTGTGTAATGCTGCTTCAGGGAAATGGTATTTTTAAAGAAATGAAACACATTATTTAGGGTTTGTGGATGTAATCCAGGCCTTTGAAGTTGGTAAGAAGATCTTAATTAGAAAGAAATGGGAAGATCGAATGCTTTTATGGAGAACCCAATGGTAAGGATAACGTTTATCATAGATGCAGATCATATATATTGTGCACTGGCTGCAGCTCTTCTTGACAAAACCGAAGCCTTTAAAGTTACTGGAGATCTATGTGTCTCCAAGTTTGTTCGGCATCTAATGAGCAGGCATTAATCATGTAAAACTTGGAGGCAGTTCATAAAAGGACAATGAAGATGATTTAAAGCTGGGAAAATAAAGCCTGTAAGGAAAGGTTAAAACAATTCACATTATTAGCTTGGTAAAAAGGATTTGAGGAGTGAGGATTTCCAGACAATGCAAGGTTATTGCTCGGCGAGATGGCATGCTTAATGAGAACCTTCTCCCCAGGAATCCTAAAATTTCTCTTTTATTGGTCTTATTATAAAAATGTATTCATAGGAAAAGTTAGGAAGCACACATAAGGAAGGGGAAGAATGTCCTCAAACTTCATCACCCAGAGGGGCTTCACAAAGCTCACTTGAAGAGGTTGAGCAGAATGTCTGGGGTGAGGGTTTTCTTGGAGGGAACGGCTTATATACTTACTTATCTCATATATCTTCCTGGCCAGACTGTAGGCTTCACAAGGGTGGGAATTATGTTTGTCTTTCACCATTGAGTTCTCAGAGCCTAACACAGTGCCTAACATATAAAAGGTGCTTAATATTTTGTGTACACATGAGGAATATATATACATATAAGATTTATACAAAATGGATCACCTTATATATGCTGTTTTGTAACTCTCCTAATTTTAACAAAATATTGTGACAATCTTTTCATGTCATTAATATTCTACACTATCACTTGAATGGCAGCAAGGTGTTCTGCCTTATGCATGGGACCTCGGGTATTTAACCATTTCTCTACTTGGGGACATTTAAGTTGTTTCTAATTTTCCCCTATTTCCAGTAGTATAGCGATAATCACGATCATAACTAAATCCTTCTTTACAGGAATTTTTTAAAAAAGAGACTATTACAAGAGATGGCAAGATGCCCCTCATTGAAGGTCTTGAAAACATGACAGATATTGATTTAGCTAGTGTTGCTGCAGTCCTTTGTGGACTTGATGACCTCAGGATCAAATTGGGCTTGAAACCTTATATGTGTATACATATGGCTTTAAGCTACTTCTACCCTGAAGTTACTCACTGGAATGGTGAGTTTGTAAAAGTTATGGAGGAGGGAAGAAAATTCTTTTGCGATAGGAGAGAGAAAATAAAGTGTTTTAAAACAGGACTCACAATGTCAGTCCGCTTTTGTCATTTACAATTTATCAGCATCAGAGTGGCTGGCAAATTGAATCATGATACACAAGAAAAGTATCGACTATTTTCTCAGACTTAGCTGAGTACACTCTTAGCTGAGTACACTCTTTTTTTTTTTTTTTTTTTACACCAAAAGACTAAAGCCAAGTTTAGCATTTCTCTAAAAATAAAAGCAGGGGGCCGGGTGCAGTGGCTCACGCCTGTAATCTCAGCACTTTGGGAGGCTGAGGTGGGTGGATCACGAAGTCAGAAGTTCGAGACCAGCCTGGCCAACATAGTGAAACCCCATCTCTACTGAAAATACAAAAAAAGAAATTAGCTGGGTGTGATGGCATGCGCCTGTAGTCCCAGCTGCTTGGGAGGCTGAGGCAGGAGAATTGGTTGAACCTGGGAGGTGGAGGTTGCAGTGAGCCTAGAGCATGCCACTGCACTCCAGTCTAGGCAACAGAGCTAGACTCTGTCTCAAAAGCAAAACAAAACAAAACAAAACAAAAAAAAATAAAAAATAAAATTAGGAATTTTTAGAAGTGTTACTCCTCATGAGGTGCTGACCTATTTAATTGTCAGGGAACAAGTGATTCACAATGCAAATGTCTGTGTATAGAATTCTGTTTTTCCAATGACTTTCATGATTGTTTTGGAGATGTGTTCTGAAACAAATCTTATGAATGAATTCAAATGTGGCTCTCAGAAATTCATATATCAAATGCTATTTTCTTCAATCCATATACTTTTTATGTATCAGATTGTCCTATTTTGTTTATTTATTTATTTTTGCCATGGTGATCTTGGCTTGCTTTGCTGTGATTTGCTATGGCCTTACTCACAGAAGTTCTGAGGCTCAGCCCTTCCTATTTGAGGAGCATGACTGTATGTTTCAGTCTTTCTCCCGTTGGTCTCTGGGTTTTTGGCTGCTGCTTTGGGATGTTGCTCACGCTCCCCTTCTTTGTCTGTTCTGGGCCCTATGAGTCATTCTAGGTCTTTTTTCTCAACCTATAAATTAAATAAATTTCATGATTGAGACTGGGAGTCCAGGTGGGGCATGGGAGATGCACCCCCTTTCCTTCTGTGTTGGTGCTCACTGATCTTGCTGCAAGAAATGGTTGCATTCCAAAAGTTACAAGTTTGGCAGAATGAGTTGAAGTCAACTTAGACAGCTATCAAGGGCCAAGTTAAGCCACAGGGTTGAGGGAGACTATCATCCTTCTCAAAGCATTTGCACTTGTTTCCCCTGCCTGGAACACCCTTTGCTCAGTTATTTTCATGGTTGTCTTGAACTCTGAAGAACCTGAGATTTGACCCTGCTTGCAAGCTAACAAGTCAGCCTGCCACAGTGCCATGGATGCTGGCAGAAGATCTGTGACTCCTGGGTCAGAGATGAGTGACTTTATTCTTCACAGCAATAGTAGTATTCAGAGTATCAGAATCTTCTTTTGCTGGTTCCCTGAGTCCCAGTTCCCACGAGAAGATATGAACAGGGCCAGGTGACAGCAGAACGTGCAGTGGGTTGTCTTATAGGAGAGGAACCCCGAGATTGGGAAATGTGAGTCCCCTAAAATGGGCAGTAAGCATGGCTGTCCTTTCCTTTAGAGGGAAGGTACTGCTTTTATTATACTGAACAGTAAGTAAATCTGCTGTTTACTTTGGAGAGAGACGTCTCTACTTTCCATGGATGTTTGCTAGATAAACATTCTTGAAAAACTATTCAGAACAAAGGCAGCCAGTGCCTCCACTCCTAAATTGCACAAAAATGCAAGAGACCTGTAGAGAATTGTATCCTAACAATGACTTTCTCTCTCTTCTTTTGGATCTCTGTTCAAATGTCACCTTGTTAATGAAGCTTACCCTGAGCTTCTTATATCAAATAGCCACTTATGATCACTTATATAAAATAACTCCGGATCATCATTGGAATACTAAACTGTGTATACTCAGTTTTTTGCTATTCTTGTCTGTAAGCTGTAAGCTCTGCGATGGCAGAGACTTTCTCTGTTGTATTCACTGCTGTATCACGAGAGACTAAGCACAGCGCCTGGTACACAGTACAAATTAAACATTCAATGAGTAAATGAACAAATCAGTGTATCATCCTCAGCCAAGAAGATTATGAAAAAGGTCTATTTTCACTTTCCAAAAATAAAATTATATATATTAAGCGTGCTTTGTCTCAGCTTAATCTGCCTGACCCAGCTCTGGCTGGGGAGCACTGTTCTAAGCATCCAATTCTGTCTTGAGTACTGGCTTTCTGGCTTTCCCCTGGAGCTGAGCTGCTCCTCTGTGCATACTCCCTCCTGTGCTCTTGTCAAGCTCCAAATCCTAGCTTCTTCCCTTGCCATCTTTTTTCTGCCATTTTCTTATGTCCCAACACAGACCGTGGCAACCCTTTTAAAATCAGCCAGTGGTGTGCTGGTAAATTGGTTTCCTGAATAAGAGCTCTGATTTGTAGTGTTTGCTGATTTCCATGGTGTAAATACTCTCACTGTGGCTGATTTCAAGATGCCAATGGTTTAACAACAGGCTTGCAAAATTCCTGGGTATTGGCCCTCACAAGCTGGTAGGAGCTGGCTCCAGCACACTGTCATAATAACAGGTAACATAGATGTAGTATCAGGGTTATTTCTTACTTGGCACAATAACATAAAAGTGTAAAGAAAAAACAAAATCCATGGATCAAGAGAATCCCTTACCCTGAGCTGCGTTTCTCATAACTTAGTCTTTATTCCCATATCCTCTATTATAGTGCTTCTCACACTGTAGCAGGCATCAGAGTCCCCTGAAGGACTTTTAAAAACAGATAACTGCCTCCTCTGACCCCAGAATTTCTGGGTAGGTCTAGATGGGTAGGGCCTGAAATCTGCATCTCTAACAAGTTCCCAGGCGAGGATGCTGTGGATTCTGGAATCACACTTTGAGAACTACGACCTTCACGTGCAAAACACTTTGCTCAAGGTCTGTTTCCAAGTGCTATGTGGAAGAGGCAAATTTTGTGAATAAACAATATACACAGAGCAAAGAGAGACAAAGCCACAAAATCAAAGAAGAAAAAGAAATTAAAAATGTAGTTATAAAAGAACCAATAGATGGGAGTGCTAAGTGACTAAAGCTGATTGCTATAGATCTTAGAGTGAAAAGTGAGTTTCCGGGTGTGCATGAAGAAACCTTTCAGTTTATAACTCTGCTATAGCTAATTTTGTAGTATTGGATTTCTGAAAGATGAGGTCGAGCTGGAAATTGTTCTGATGAGGGCATGAATCTTCAGGCTTGCTGGGTATCCTCTCTTTAGATGAAACCAAGCACTAGATCACTTATTTAAGGGCCTGCATCTCAAACAACCTTGAAAAAAATTACCATGTGGTACTCGTGCAAATAAGAGGGCTTGGGCAAAGAGGGGAACACTTAACCTTGATTAGATGGGACATATTAGCTTCCTGAAATTTTCTCACCTGTTTAAGCAGCTCTCAATCACAAATCCTGACAGGATAGACACTCATTGTAGGAAGGATTAACAGGGCTCAGCTAAACCCAAGGGGGTGTCACATTTATCCTAGATCTCCAAGACAATGTATGGTTCTCTGTATTTCTCCAAGATCCATTTGCAAAGGCCCTGTATGGTGGCCTCTCCCTTTGCAATTCTCTAGGGGGGACGATACTGTGAGACATACTATTCAGAGCCTGGCATCTTTGCAACCAGTTGAACACCAGGAGTGGTTAATTTGTGGAAGACAGGGCAAAACAAGACAGAAATGTGATTTGACAGGGGATCCTCGTGGAACAGGGTGGCAGTAAAAGTCCATTTTTCCAGAGTTTGGCTGTTTGGTTGTTTGCTAGGACCAAACCTGTCCTTGGCACTCAAGCACACTTTGTTTTGACAAGCTTTATCTGAAAGAGGTACGGAGGAAGAGTACAGTTCCTTATTAGACATCTCCTAGGCACACTAGCCTAGAGGAAGAAGAGAGGCCAAACCTCTGCTGGGGTTTCTGTGCTCCATGCAGGAAAATCATACAGACTTCTCTAGGGATTTCTCCGTGATATCTGCAATTCAGTGAGGCCTCTTTCCTCCTGTTTGCCTCCAGGCTTTAGCCCAAAAGGCGTCTTTACTCTTTCTGGAGAAACTAAACACCAGGGGATTGGAGGATGATGGGCCCGGAGGAAGCCACTTAACTTTTATCTGAGGGTCTGAGCCTCCATTATGATCTGGGCAGGTCTCTTAGGTTAGGGGATCCTCTGGTGCCGGATAATTTCATCACCTTTTAGATTGAACTGTTAGCAGTGCAAATGGGGTGTACTTAACCATGCCTGCCCTAGTAGTCCCCAAAGTGTAGTCCTGGGATCACCAGTATCAGCAGCAGCAGCAGCAGCAGCAGCATCCTTAGGAACTTGTTAGAAATAAAAGTTTTTGGCCTGGCGCGGTGACTCATGCCTGTAATCCTAGCACTTTGGAAGGCCGAGGCGGGTGGATCACCTGAGGTCTGGAGTTCGAGACCAGCCTGACCAACATGGAGAAACCCCGTCTCTACTAAAAATACAACAACAACAACAACAAAATTTGCCGGGCATGGTGGTGCATGCCTATAATCCCAGCTACTCGGGAGGATGAGTTAGGAGAAAAGCTTGAACCTGGGAGGCAGAGGTTGAGGTGAGCCGAGATCGCGCCATTGCACTCTAGCCTGGGCAGTAAGAGTGAAACTCTGTCTCAAAAAAAAAAAAAGAAGTATAAGTTTTTAGCCCCACCCCAGATCTGCTGGATCAGAAACTCTGGGGCTGTGGCTCAGCAACATGTACTTGAACAGGTCCTCCAGGGGATCCTGATGCATGCCAGAGTTTGAGAACCATAGGCCTATGTGATCTTTATCTCCTAAAGGTTTTCTGTAACAGCCGACAGCAGTAGCTTGAGGCATCTGGATGAGCTGTTTGTTGGCAGCCATCCTTTACACTCTTTCTGCATTTTAAATACTGTTCATTTCTTCCCTGGCATCTCTGTGTAATGAGAAAGTGGCACTGTGGCTGTTTAAAAGGTAAGCGAAACTGTTTCTTGGTAAGTGTAGATATAAAGGCATGTACAAAAAGGGAGACAAGCTCTTTAGTATCCATCTTTTAGCTACTCTGATTGTGTGGCTGGAACATTCACTCTGATTAACTCTCCCCTCCTCTCCAAATCGGAACATTTCATGTCTATTATTACACACCCTTTAAATTGGTTTGGAATCCCAGCCTGTGCTTTGCAGAATGTTTTGTGACTGCAACATGGTGGCAGGGCCTTGTTTCTGCCATGTCCTTTGGATTTGGATTGTCCTATGAACATATGACAAGGAACATAGGCAATTAGAATCAAGGGCTCACCAAGTTCCATGTAAAGTTGTTTTCTTAAAGATTAGACCGCTGTCCACTTTGTGAATGTCAGTACAAACTGGATAAATGCTGGCCTTGGCTTCAGGCCAAGGTATCCTGGCTTTTAGGATACATTTGAGGGTATATATAACTTTTCTTTTTCTTATGAGAATCTAACAGGCCAGACGTATACAGATGGTCCCTGACTTAAGATAGTTCTACTTATGGTTTTTCAACTCTATGATGGTATGAGAATGAGACACATTCAGTACACTCCTTGACTCATGATGGGGCTACATCTGGATAAATGTGTGGTTAAGTTGAAAATACCATTAAGTCAAAGACGCACTTTCTACTTGGAATGGGTTTATCAGGACACAACCCCATCAAAAAATGAGGAACATTTGTAATTAATGGCAATGTTGAAGTACAATTTTTGTGGACTGGAAAGTGGGCCAGGCTACTAAGGAAAAGAAACGCTTTTGGAAGAGATGGACGTTGAGACAGGATTTACTTAACCACTATGTAGTTGTGAACAGGTTACTGAACCTCTTTAAGCCTTAGTTTCCGTATCTGAAAAGTGGGTATAATATAGGGATCTACGTCTTAGGGTTGTTGTGAAAACCAAGTGAAATTATGCATGTAAAGTACTTAGCAGAGTGTCAGCAATCATGTATGTGCTCAGTAATTGGGAGCCACTTAAAATTTATACATGTGGATGGCACATACATATACATTTGTAAATGCTCACATGTATATGTTCTAGCATGTATACGCACACATATATATGCATATACAAACATATAAAATGGACACATGAACAGACATGTATATTAATATATGGCCAAATAATTGGCTATTGCATGTATTGGAATTATCAGATCAATGTATACCTCAAACTATTCCTTTGTTTCCCTCTCTTCATATGCCTTTCCCTATCATTGTCACATTTACCTTAAGACAGTCATCCTCATTAAAACATTAATGTCCTTGGGACTGGTAACTCTCTACCCATGTGAGCTTCACTGTAATGTGGGATAGGGGAGTGGGATGGGACATTCAGAGCACCACGCTATGAGGGCACAGTGGTGGTAGGAAAGCATTTGAGAACAGCAGTGGGATATGGGAGCAGATTCAAGTTGGTGCTTGCCTCCCTCAAAGTGTGCTCAGGGCTGTCACAGAGTGGAGGGGGAGGCCACTTTGTCCTGGTGGTACATATTGACTCTCAGCATGATTATTTCTCTGTCTCTTAGGATCTTGTCCTTCACCACATCTTTGGACACAGGTCTTCAGTTGTCCAAGCAGGGGAGTGTGCATGGAGGTGGCAGAGACCTCTGATCTAGCCCCTGCCTGCCTCACCAGCCTTGGCCAGTTTCACTCTCCCCTTTCTCTCTGTACTCTTACATCATGGGTCTTATTTCAAGATGCTACATTTTCTCTAACCTTAGGGCCCTTGCACATGCTGTTTATTTTCTGCCTGGAATGCTCTTCTCACACTCCTGGCCTACCTATGTTTCACTTACCCTTCAGACATTAGCTCAAATATCACTTCCTTAAGGAGATGTCACTGGCCTCTTCCAGATTAGGCTTGTGTCTCTGCTATGTGCCCTGTAGTACTTTGTCTTACATTTTGTAACCCTTATATCCCCAGAGCTTAACATAGTGCTTAGCACATAGGATGTGTTACTATTTGCTGTTGAAGAAGGAAGTGTTCACGTGGATGGCAGGAGTTGGGAGGAAGGAGAAAGAAACTAACCACGAATTCATTTGTTCACCTCTTCTCCATCTTGGTTAAAATTTATTCCTGGACCCCTAGATGGAAGCTGTTTATGGAAAGGAAACTGCTACAGTTAGAAAAGAAATAAAAAGGTATCTTCACAGTTTATGTGAATTTCTTTACTTTCTTTCAAATTCTATGGCATGACAAAAATCTCTTATCCTATCAGCCCCAGGGGCTTAAATCGTTAGCTTGTGGCTCTGTGAAATGTATCTTCCCCATAAGCTCAGTTGCAAAATGGGTACTTTATAAATCTTAGAAATAAACACACACTTTACCTTTTCTATCTTAGTAGGTGGGAGCACCAAGAATTTCTGGAAATTTGAACATTTCTTTCACAATACTGTGCAGGAAGTGGTTTATCGTTTTACTTTGAGTTGATGTTCCTGGTAATAATATTCACATATCTCAGATGGGTGTAATTATTTAGCTGTCACCCCCAAACTTAGTCATACCATTGATCTGACATCAGAAAGTACTTATGCTATTGATCTAGTGTCAGATGGGTGGGGATAATATTAATAATGGGCTTTGATTGACATCTTGAGTTGACAGATTATCAAGTCACATTTTCCCACAGCCAAACTACTGACAGGCTTGGAACTTTTCCTTGCCTACACAGATCCCCTTGACCTTTAACTTCTTGTTACATGTGCTAAATCCAGTACTCATTTAATGGCACTGGGAATGCTCCCAGTTCAGCTTATTTCCAATGCACAGATGGAGAATCTAGAATGATCTAAACTTAGCTGAGAGCATCACCCGTAAGAGGTAAACAACAAATATCTGTTGAATGGATGAATAAGTAAATTCAAATTTATGGCTTGCGTACTAAGAAAGGTGGTCAGGGATGGTCAGGTGACACGGATCATGTTATCTCAAGCATTCAGAGGTAGATTGTCACAGCAGCTGGGACCAGCCTGCAACAGCCATGACAAATATCCAGGTAAGCTGGGGCATTGACCAGAATATGCGGCTTGAAATCAGGGGTGTCTGGGAGGAAATGCTTGGGACCCCACCTTAGCCCTTTAATTCTGTGGTTTAAGGGCTTGCTCCATGCTGTGTTCCTGGACCAGCAGCATCAGCATCTTCAGGGAGCTTATGAGAAATGTAAATTTTCTGCCTCCACCCTAGTTCTACTGAATCAGAATCTGCATTTCTAACACATCTCCAGGTGATTCTCATTAAAGTTTGAGATGCACTGGTTTAAGAGTTTCATTCCTCTTCAGATGCAAATGGTTTAAAGCAAAATTCTTCCTAGGACTGCAAGATTTTAGATTCTAGATCTTAGGTTCTTAACCTCCACATACAACCTTTAGAAGGTCCGAGTTCTTAGCTGTAAGCAACAGAAACATGCTTGGGGCTGATCTAAGTGATTTATTAGAAAGGCTACTGCATAGCTCTCAGAATGACTGAAAAGGATGGGGGAACCAGGCTGAGAAACTGAAACAAGGGCTGCTAGTTAGCTAGGACCTCAGCCCAAACAACAACATAGAACCAGTTTGGTGGGGACATTGCTGCCACCATCACTGAGGCCACTGATGTTACCGCAAGGTAGTAGGATGTTGTATACTGAAGATAGCTTGTGAAGACCAGTTGCCTGCCTCTCTTCCATTCTGCATTCACTGATGTTTAGTCCATTTGGAAGCTTGAAATCAGCTGTGATGGGAATTTTTACACCATGGAAATCACCAAATTCTACATATGAGTTTTTTTTTTTTTTTTTTTTAGAGGATGTATATTTTTTATAAGAGAGTACAAATAGAGGTTGTATATTTTTATAACAGATTAAAAATAGAGGGTATATATATATATATTTTTTTTTTTATTGCATTTTAGGTTTGTGAGTTTTTTTTTTTTTTGAGAGTTGGTTTATCATCACACCACTGCACTGAGTCCATTGCTGGTACCACTGGAAACTGGATGTTGCTGCTATAACTGATGTAAAGATGAATATTTACCTGTACCCCACAACCTCTTTGTTTTTGGTATTACTAACCTGAAGGAAGTGTCATGTGACCTCGGTCTAGATCAGTGTTTCCTATCATTGGGTGCACAATGGAATTACCTGGAGAATTTAAAAAATTAATGCTTGGCTTCCAACCCCAGAAATCCAGACTTAATTTGTTTAGTGAGGGATTATTAAAATGTGGTTCCTGGACCAGCAGAATTACTTGGGAACTTGTTAGAAATGCAAATTCTTGGGCCCCACTCCAGACCTACTGCATCAGAAACTCTAGAGGTGGGGCCCAGCGATTTGTTATAGTACGTTCCCCAGCTGGTTCTGATGGAGCTAAAGTCTAGAACCACCAGTCTGGGGATGAGGTTTGGGCATCAGGACTTTAAAAAAATTCACAGGTCATTGGAAAGTGCAGCCAGCATTGAAAACCAGAGGGTTGATAGTTTATTACGGGGCTCTGTGTGTCTGCCCTCACAGGGATTGTGGCTGGTTTAAGCCAGTGGGCAGAGGCATACCCATAGGATGGTAGGCTGAGATTAAATAGCATCTGAGATCTGCATTTGTGGTTAAGATCACTACATTCCAGTTTGGATTCACAGACATCAAACATGGGCCATCTAATGGAACTCTTTTTAGGATTGTCAGTAGAGAACTGCCATTGGAGAGTGTTTCACCTAGTAGTTTCCGAACATTGCAAACCTCAGTTCAGAACCACCTGGGGTACTGGTTAGAATGTAGGTTCTCGGGTCCCATCTCATACTGAATCAGATCTTGGGACGGGATGGGTAGAGTCTGGACATCTACTAAACAAGTTCCCTACATCACTTTTGGCAACACATTTCGAACCACTGAATTACACATTTGAACCACTGGGGAGGAGGGAGGTATTGACAACTAGTGATTTCAATAAACCCAAGTGGGGCGTTTTGGTCAGGGGCTGATTCTGCGGACTGCTCACAAAGTCCTGACAAAAATAAAAGCTGACTAGATTCTAACAAACTACTGAAAAGTTAGTGGAAAAGCTGGGAATTCCAGATGAACCTCCAACATGTCCCTGGATTTCTAAAACAGTGAAAAGCTATACAAATGGTGAATTGTTTGGATCTCCTTCCTATGTGTTTTGGACCTTGTGTTAAAATAACGGGAGAAAATGTAAAGAAGCAACTTCATTTTTATTTCAGTTTTTATTGGATTCAGTATAAATGTGTCATTAATGTTTAAATTCTGGGGACTTTTAGATAATAGTTAGAAACTGGTTGCAAGGCTCATTGGAGAAGGTTGTAATGGGTAGATCTTATGTTTTTAAAATTAGCAACAATACAGTTCTAATTTCTAAAGAATTGTGTGCTCTCTGAGAGTTTTGGGAGACAGAAATTTACCCCCATTTCTCAGCCAAGGAAGTTTTAGAAATTGAGTAAATTGTCTGTACTTTTAGAGATGAATCTGGGATATGAACGTAGGGTTTGTTTGTTTTCAAATAACTTTTAAGCCCAGAATTTCCTCTGTATACATTTTCGTGATTGAGAAAAAAATAACACTGGAAATTTTTCGTAGCAATTGGTGAAAAAATACTATAGGAAGGAACAAAGGCGAGCTAGGTGATCAGAAAGCCAAAGGAGGTTATTTTGTTCTTAAGTGGTTTAAGCAGAGTCAATAAATGATCAGTGGCTGTGAGAGACAAGCTGACAGCTCAGGAAATAATCCTGGATGTAGTTTTAATGCTGATTGGCTCCTGGTCCCTGGAGGTATAAAGTCCAAGAAACTTTCGGGGTGAGTTAGATTGACTAAGGCCTGGGGAAGGAATTATGTCTAGATTAAGCAGAGCTTGGTCATGCTTGAAAGGTATGAAAAAAATGAAGAAATTTAAAAAATAAAACAGTGAGGCTTTAAAGTTTGAAAAGTTTTATTTGACATATTTCTCTGTGAAGGAAGTAAATATGATTTTATTTTATAGAGAGGAAACTGAGGCTTAAGAAAGTTCTAGAATTTACCCAAGATCTTGGAGATGATAGAGTAGCAGAGCTGACTAGAATCTCCTACTCTTTCTCTTATACCACAGTACCTAAATATATGCAGGGATTTGTAAATGATAAAGTCTTATTATGAATTATGTACTTCTTTTATATTAATTGGTACTAATATTGGTTAATACTTAGGCTTAGTGATTTAAAGAACTGTTTATTGATACCTGGGACCTAGCTAAGAAATCCTGATATAGTTGATCCGAGGTGTGACCTGGGATTTGGGACTTTTAAAAGGTGATCCTGATGTGTAATAAACTAAGAACTACTGGACTGGAAAACTGTCCTTCTCTTTGCTTTATTATCTTGCCCTTGCTCTCTTTTGGGAACAGTTTTGGGAACAAGAGGCCATAAACAAAGCACCCCTCATTAATCCGTTACCATAACAGCAGGCCAGGGAGTAACCTGGCAAACACACGTAAATGGGAAACATAAATTTTGCACTCAGTCAAATTTGGAGGTTAGCATCATCTTTCATTCATCCAGAGACTTTCCCGAGCCCGTCCTAGCTAAAGACCGAATGCGGGCTAATTCCCACCATCCTCAAAGGGGCTTTTATTTGTTCTTCTAATGTCATAACAGTTGAGACTTTGTCGTGATGAGAGTCCTTAGTGGATAGAGTGAGAAATTATTCTTGAAGTTTTATAAATATGTTTGTGCTTCAGTCTCAGCACCTGCAAAATGGGGATAACAACAACCTCTTTATGCTAGTGGCAAAGTTAGATGGGATAAGTTTTTATATAGCACCTACAATGCTTCCTGGCACAAAAAGTAGCTCTTTTCTAAGAGCTGGGTATTAGGGCTAGTCCCCTGGCTTTATTTTTCTTGTTAGACTTGAGGCTCAACTAAGGCATTCAGGAACCGAAACACACAATCAAAATATAAGCTCTTACTCGGACGAGTGGTTAGTGTGCAAAATATAAAGAAAGCCTAGATTTAACATATATAACATAAATATATATTAACATGTATACTAATTGCTCTTCTTTTAGGAGAGGTATCCAGATATTTGTTGAAATGACATTAGCTAGAGTTTAAGCTTACCCTCATATCCTCAATATAAATTCCACTTGCAGTCCAGATGTTTAATAAAAATATTGGTAGGTAAATTTTTTTATTAATTGAGGTTAGAATCAGTCAGGTGATTGAACTATAGAGACATAAATTTAGAAGCCTAATGTTTGTGTTAACTTCGAATCCTTTTCCTTGGGATTTTTGCTCCTTACTGGAATATCTACTCACAGCTGTCAAGTGATGTTTAATTTAATTCTACTTTAGGTGCATTGTTGGTTTCTTTTTAGGTGTTCTTTTTTACTTGGAGAAGAGGGCTGTTTTAAATGTGTGGTTTGAGTATTCGAATAAAACCAAATTTTCATCTCCAAAATCAGGGTAAAGAGAAAGCAAGAAATATTTCTTTTTTGACTTGCATGCTTTTCTCCTGCAACTCCATGCGGTAAATAAAGAACATTGGAACAAAAAAAAAAAAAAAAGCACCACTGCATCATGTCTTGTCACGTTCTGCTCACCCCTACACCTGATTTCAAATGTAAATTGCACGGCATTTAGCGCTAATGAAAATACTCTAGTGAAGGAAATTGTTAAGATTTTCTGGTGCTCCCCTAGGGGTAATATTAAAAACCCCGTTACTAACATCTCACTCTGAGAAGACAAAAATGTGCACTGAGAATACAAAAGCCCTGTTGGCATCTAAATGTGGGCCAATTAATTTGCTGTTATTGACGTGTGGATTTATGAGGAGATGTAAAAGTAGGACCCAGGAAAGCTATTGAGATCCCTGTATTGCGGGACTCCTTGACCCTGGATTTCAATGCTTGCCTAATCATGGCATTCTGCTTTCTATTTATTTATACAAGTTGCTTCAATGAACAAATTAATAATTATACAGCACATTGACAAACATGCCGGGTAATATTTGCCAGATTTTAAATTAATTTAATTCAAGGGCCACTTCATTTACAGGATTCATCTGCACATCAGGCATCAGCCTTACCTCGTTGCTATTCATGCTATACCAAGATTTTTCGTCGTTTTCTCTCTTCTTTTCTTCTCTGCAGACAAAGACAGCACAACTTGCCATGCCAAATAAATAGACACTAACAGGCAGGTGGAAGACAGATAGATGACAGACAAATAGGAATACAGATAAATGCACAGATGACATAAATTTAGAAGGAAGGATAATAGCTGCTACTATGATATGTGGAAAACAATTAGATTCCACTAAAATCTTGTATTTATTTTCTCTTTAGCTCCAATTTGCAATTTATCTTCTCTTGTTTTGCACCCACAAGCCTTCTTCACAATTTACAGACTAGAAATTCAAATGGATAGCTTATATTTCCAGAAATGATCACTCTTCTTGGAAACAGATAAGAAATATGTAAAAATGGAACTTCATGGGCTTTGGAAGCCAGGCAAAATTCTGGGTTGCTTTGTATATCAGGTGAGGTTTGAGTGAAAGTGAATGACGAGATTGGATTGCGTAGAAGGGGTCAGTTGCTTTTAGGAAAATCGCAGTGAAACGTCGCACATAATTGTACTTGGGTTTGTAAGAAAGAAAAAGGGTTTTAATTCAGTTGTGAGATGTTATCATATATACAGTGATGGCTAAAGATGAAACTTTGGCCAATTGGAAGGAATAAAATCAAGAAAATGAATGAATTAGTTTTCATGTATATGTCTTTTTTATGTTATTTTTAATTTTTTTGAGATGGAGTCTCACTCTGTCGCCCAGGCTGGAGTGCAGTAGTGTGATCTCGGCTCACTGAATCCTCCGCCTCCTGGATTCAAGTGATTCTTGTGCCTCAGCCTCCCGAGTAGCTGGGACTACAGGCACACGCCACCCACCACGACTGGCTAAGTTTTGTATTTTTAGTAGAGATGGGGTTTCACCACATTGGTCAGGTTGGTCACAAACTCTAGACCTCAAGTGATCCACTCACCTTGGCCTCCCAAAGTGCTGGGATTATAGGTGTGAGCCACCGAGCCCCTCCATATATGTCTTCATTACATATGTCGTTGCTGATTGAGCCAGGGTTTCTGCCATTTAAAGCCTGGACCTCAAATATGTTATCTTATATTAATGGACAGTAATGAAATGTAATGGAGTGTTAAGTTAGCTCAAACAACAGAACTATAAACCAGACTCCAATGAGCAAGTTTGCAAATTAGTTTCATGCTGCTGGCATTCTATGATTTGGGCATTAACTGGTCATAGTTGGCTTACAGGCTTTATAAATCAGGTGGCCATTCATTGTTAGGAGGAAACAAAATTTTTCCTACATATTCTTCACAAATTGTTACATATCCTGGGTATGGATCAATATCTATTACAAGAGTATGCTATGATTGGTAACCACTTTGAGTAAAACCATCACAGGATATGCTGCTTAATAATATCTGCCACTGAAAATACAGACATATGTTAGTGTTGTGTGCATATGTGTGTGTACCACAATATCGAGAGATATATACTTTTTCTTGTGAATGTGTTTATTCATTACAATTGATTTAGGTTGTGTGTATGGACAGGGGGATGGGGAATCCACAGGGTGATATTGATAATGATAATTCTTTTCTCTTGGGGGAGATAAATATCAAAGCTAGCATTATATTACAGAATTAGAGAACACTCTGCCTATGTGCATAGCTGTTTGTCTATCTGGAGTAAATTGTTCTTAGAATACCATATTTCTTTTCTAAACAGAGAAGGATATTTAGGCACAATGCTATAAGGTGGCTCTTTTTTTTTTTTTTTTAAATGGAGCAACCATTTAGAGAAAAGCAGGCAAAGACTAGGCAGATAATTTTAGTGCAAGCAGGCTTTTGCTTCAGTACACGAGATAATTGTCTCAGTCTCCTTTTACTCTGCAGGGTCACAGATGTCAAAAGGCATTCCCACGTGCAAGGGGAAATTGTGCAATGCACAGCCCAGAAATTATGTGTCTTTTACTAAAAAATAATCTGGTAGACCTATATGCCATAATAATTATAAAAATTATACTAGCATTTATTTGGTTATATTAATATGCTATTTGTATTAACTAGTTTTACTAATTACCTAATTATTGCCCACTAGGGTAATTACTTATCTTGATTAAATGAATGTTGAAAGGTGAATTCACAGTTACAAATTTGGTAATCATTTTCTAGCTGGAATAATAATACTGAGGGCAGATGCTCAATCCATTTAATACTCTCATTGATTGTCGAGCCAGAAGGACATTATAAGGTGTAGTTCATAAAACTACTGTAACTAAATAGAAGATGGAAGCAAATAGGTATACATTAGAAGCACTTAGTGGTGTTCCCTTGATAAAAAGGAGCATTAAAATGGATGACTTCAAAGTCACTTTTAAAAAGGTATAGTGGAAAAAGCAAAGATTTTGGCACCAAATGGACTTGAATTTGAATCTTAGCTTCATACAGCTCGGGAGGAAAGCAACCTGACCTCTGTAAGCCTCATTTTCCTATTCTGTATAGTGCAGATATTGTATTCAATGTCAGCTTCCAGTATTGTTTGTTGTGAGGAGTGAATTAAACAATGTCTGTGAAGTATCTGGAACTGAGGAAGCCTCTTTTAAATCTACTGTTATTAATCCTCCTACTCTAAGATTTGGGTTTCATAATCATGATATATTGTTTAATTATGATAATAAATCAAATTTTGAAATAGAAGTTATTAGGGTGACTGGTAATGTGAGGAAGAGAGGATTCTCATTAGAAGTGAGCCTCAGCTGCTTACCTGTAGTATCACCAATTCTAAAATGTACTGGTTATAGAAGACAGGGATGCGCTTCCACATGGGCATCACCTGTGTGAACAGAAGCATCCTGAAGGTAAAGACTTAGTCCCTTTAACTCTATATCTTCAGAACTTACATGCCCAGTACAGTCTGCTTAAAGAATATTTGTTCATTGGATGAAGGAATTAACAGATGAATATCTGTCTAAATGTTTATGTAATAAATACATCATATCCTTTGTGTTCTCCATGGCTCTGAAGTTCACTTTGAGTTCACAGAGTTCATCTGTGTTCCTAGGACAATAAGACATTATCTCTGCAGGCATTATCTCTCTGACATTTTGCATGTCAGTGGCTGCATAGATTGGTGTGGTTTACATGGAACCATTCTTATCAATGTAACATTCAACGTGATAATGAAATAAATCTTGTCTCCCCTCCTGTCACCACAGGTATGCAATTTATTTTGCACTCTGGTTCCCCTCTGTTCTCAGGCTGCTGCAGGCTGTCATGGCTGATCCCAAGACCAGGCCAGAAACAGGGACCCACTCATCCCTGAGTGGAGGTCGGGTGAAACTTTCTTGGTGCACGGGCTCTCTCTCTTCCCACATTGGAGTACTAGCTGTGGGGATTCAAAGGAGAGTAAGACAAAATCACTCCTTAAAAGAGTCCAGTGGGCAAGACAAACAGCCAAATGAGTGATTGCAACAATGCAATAAATGTTCACGAGGACTGTTCAAGCAGAGAAGAGGGCCTTGTGTAACACTTCCTGAGATAACCTATTAGGAGGCATGCAGGCAACCTTTGAATGTCTGGGAAAGTGAAGAGCTTACTGGGTGGACAAAGGGAAGGGCTAGTCCAACAGATATCCTCTAGAGAGTCTGTACCATTTAGTACACTCCCTGCCAGCCCTCTCAAAGGCATTGATAACAAGAAAAAGGTAGAGAGTGTGAGCATCAGTAACTGCAAGTAACACACGCATGGTGATGGTGCAAAGTTGAGTGTGAACACTACCAACAGTGCTCATGGTGAATTGACAGTTGCAGATGCCACTATTCACCCTGATGGATGGAAATTGGAATAAAACACAAATCGGTGGTGGGGGGTGGTGATTACTTGGAAAATTTGTTTTATGCATGAATTTTTTCTTTATGAAGCAACTGTTTTATGTAGTAAGATGTTCCTTAGTGCATTTGGTGGGAATAGGGTTTTATGTAACATTTCAGTGACACACTGAGATTCTACAGAGAGGTGTGCCTACATATTTCCCTGAACGCTTGTCTCACAAAAGGTCAGAGAATTCCCTCACACCATAAGTCAGACACACTGCTGGCTTTTAGTTTCTCATTTAACCTAGTGAACTGTATTCAGTCCTTGTTTCCAGCTCTCACACGGACAAATAAATAAACAGAAGGGGACCTTGGATTTTATGCAACACAAGCAGAGGATGAAGAATTATTTTATTCTTTTTTTTTCAAGAGCTTTTAGGTAAGATTCCAATCATTTCTAATACCATTTAAAAGCCCTTTAAGGAACAGCCTTCTCTCCCAGTAACTGACAGCCAAGACAACACCATGGAGGAAAGGAGGTGGAGAGGGACTGAGGTGTAGATGTACTTGACTGAAAAGCCTTTAACTTATGTTGTCAAAAAATTACAGCAACACTGTTTTAAATGCTTTTCCTCCTGTAATGCCCTTTCCTCCAATCCCAATATCTCTACTTTTGTTTGCTTTGTGTGATCCACCTACAAGATAAGGTTATGTTGTGTTTTGGGGGTCAATTCTTACAATGTCAAACAGAGATCCCAACACTCCAGGCAGAGAATATTGGCTGCGAGTATAAGAGACAGTGTGTGGATTCCTGTTAACTATTCATCTGCTTTCAGGAACTCGCCTCTAATTGTACTGAGTTGTTATTGTGTGCTGAAAGTACTCTGAGCTTATAAAGTAGTACTGATTTGAGTTCTCCAAGAATGCTTTCCTTGGAGGGTTCACTCTGAAAATCTGGTGAATCAAGAGAAATAGGCAAACTAAGGCAGGAGGGCCTTCTCAACTCACTTCATTTAGAGACGATCTGGCAGTAGTTGGGAAGTCAGGGCACTTCTTGGTCTAGAATGAGCATCCCCATAGGGAGATTTCAAACAGAGGCCATTTCTACACTCAGCAAGTGAGCAGAAATGTTGCCATCAGTAAGTAGGACCTTTAAGTTAAAGCATTAGGAGCAGGAAAGACCTAAGAGGATCAGGATGCTGCCACCTGGTTTTTCACATCCTTAGAGACCCCAAGATGCAGATTCTCTTAAGGACTGATGAGTCCTGTGGACTTAGTGTCAGCCTCAGTGGCTCTCTGGCTAAGGTGTCTGCATTTGTCCATCTGCTCATCTGTCCATCCATTTACCCATGAAACATTGAGAATTTACAATGTATCAGGCTTTGTGCTAGGTACTAAGTGCTCTGTGTTTTAGAGCTCTGTGTATTATAATCTAGACATTCAAGGGTATCACACACTTGTTTGTTGCCAGTAGAAATTCAGGACTTCCAGTCTTACTCCATTAATGCCTCTTGTCATTCCTTTGACTTATTGGTGAACTTTTCTCTGAGAGTTATTCCAACTCTTCTTCACTCTCTTTGAGCCTAATCTTAGTCTTTGAGCTTGCACATTTTTAGCAAACCATCATAAAATTAATCCTTCCCTCCTATATCCTTGAGAAAATTGAGGCCAAGAGGTTTGTGGCAGAGACTGGTTAGTTATTCACCAAACCATTTCTTCTTTCCTACTGGAAACGCTTTTTCAACTTCACTTGCAATCTGGTGTGGCCATATCACTGAATTCCAACCAGTGTAATGTGGTCAGAAATGATGTATTTCATTGCCAACCCTAGTTAATAAAAATCATTCTAAGCTTGATCCTCCGTTATTTCTCCCATCTTCCATTGGAATAGGGAGAACTCTTGAGAACTCGGAAAAGGGCAAAGCCATAAGATGGAAAACGCCTGGGTGCCTGAGTCACTACTTGGAGGAGGGCTGACTATATGGACACCTGTATTGGATGTTGTGTGTGTGTGGGGAATAGACATTGTGTAGTCACTGAAATTTTGTGATTGTTTGTTGCAGCACATATCCTACTCTGACTAATTCAAGATAATGACCTGACTCAACTTTCCCCCACATATCCTGCTAGTTTACTTAGTTATTTTTCCTGTCTTTCCCTGAACTAGAATTCAAACTCCACAGGGGCAAAAATTTCTATTTGTTTTGTTCACTGGTATATCACAAGCACTTAAAATGGTGCCTGGCATATAGTGGGTACCCAATAAGTATTTAATGAATGAGTGAATACATTCAAGAATGTCACTTCTCCGTAAGTCTGCTCCTGTCTTCTCTGTGTCTTCCCATTGTCAAATATTCTTTCACCATGTCATGTTTCTTGTATTTCTCCCTTTTTATTGCCTATATTCTCTCAGCACTTGGTCTTTTCTATCCTAAAAACATTCTTCCTGGACCTCATGTCTTTTTCTTAGCAATTACTCTCTATTATGTCCCTCTCTCTATATGTGCTAATTAAACAATAGGCTGGGCGTGGTGGCTCACACCCATAACCTGAGCACTTTGGGAGGCTGAGGCAGGCGAATCACCTGAGGTCAGGAGTTTGAGACCAGCCTGGCCGATATTGTGAAACCCCATCTCTACTAAAAATATAAAAATTAGCCAGGCATGGTGATGCACGCCTGTAATCCCAGCTACTCAGGAGGCTGCGGCAGGAGAATGGCTTGAACCGGGGAGGTGGATGTTCCAGTGAGCCGAGATTGTGCCACTGCACTCCAGTCTGGGCAGCAAAGTGAGACCTGATCTCAACAACAACAACAAAGTCTGCAATAACTGTCTGTACCTCCCCCATCTCCTAGTTGCTTTGCAAGATACTGTGCCTCACTGAAACTGTTCCTTAGGAGGCCAGACTAGGTCATTTGCTTGTTTACTCTCAAATCCATTCTTTGCTTTCTCCTGTTCAACTCTGTTTTCAGAGAACACTGCCATTGACCGCTGGCTTCTAGGTATGTTGAACTATGGGGTACACTGGCAGAAGATTGGAGGGGAGGAGGAGAAGAGAAGCCAGGGTATTTCTCTCTTTCTCTCCTTCTACTTTAGTTGTTATCTTTGGCCATGACTGTGTCTTCACTTTGGCTACAGCTCCCTCACAAAGCCCTTTCTGTGGTATCAGTTACCACAGGACAATCCCACAGCACTGTAACTTTAGCTGGGGTGACCCAGATCTGGGCTAGGGTAACATCACTCCTCTCATTGTCCTGAAGCCCTAGGGATAATGGTAGCTTTTGCTGTTCATAATCTCTGGGTTGGTTTATCGTCCCCTATTTGGCTTTTCAGCTTTTCCACCACTGATGTAACCACTTCCCTGTATTGTATTTTCTTTGTTTGAAATACCTGGTACTGTGGACTGCATTGTGTGCCCCCACTCCAGATTTATATGTTGAAGCCCTAACCCCCAATGTAATGGTATTTAGAGATGGAGCCTTTGGGAGGTGATTAGGTTAGATGATGTCATGAGGGTGGGGCCCTCATGAGTGGATTAGTGCCCTTATATGAAGAGACACTAGAGAGCTTTCTTCTCTCTCTCTCTTTGCTGTGTGAGGACACAATAAGAAGGTGGCCATCTGCAAGTCAGGAAGAGAAACCCTCACCAGAACCTGATCATGCTGTTACCCTGATCTCAGACTTCCAAACTTCAGAACTGTGAGAAGATAAATTTCTGTTGTTTAAGCCACCCCAGTCTATGGTATTTTGTTACAACAGCCTCAGCTGACTAATACACCTGAGGTGGCTTCTTTTCCTTATTAGACCTTGACTGATATAGACATCAATAACTTTCAGTTCTTATTTATTTTACTACATTTAACCTTGCTGAAAACTTTTTAACCTCTTTAAACTTTCTTTCTCTGGCTTCTGTGTTGTTACTCTCTCTTGGTTCCTCCCCTATCCCTTGGACCATTGTTTCTCAGTTTTTCTATAGCTAATTTTCTTCATCCTCTCTTAAATATTCTTTGGATTTAACCTTCTCACTTTACATGTTCTCCTTGGGCTGCCTCATCAGATTCGATGGTGTTAATCAAGTGATTCTCAAATCTGGGCTTCAGTTCAGATCTGTGTTCTGAGTTCTAGAACTATATATCCAACTATCTTCTAGATACCTCTGTCTGGATGTTGGATTCAACATAGGAAAATGCTCATTAGCCAGCCTGATCAACATGGTGAAACCCCGTCTGTACTAAAAATACAAAAATTAGCTGGGTGTGGTAGTGCGTGCCTGTAATCCCAGCTACTCGGAAGGCTGAGGCAGGAGAATTGCTTGAACCCAGGAGGCGGAGGTTGCAGTGAGCCGAGATCGTGCCACTGCACTCCAGCCTGGGTGACGGAGTGAGACTCCATCTCAAAAAAAAAAAAATGCTCATTAGTCTGTCCCCCCCAAATCTTTACTACCTGTGTTTTCTTTCCTTTTGAATGAAGTCTCACAAAACCCAGGAATCTAAAAGTTATATGTGGCTCCTGATTCTGCTACCTCACCCAACCATCTTTTAATGGTACTTTACTTCTAATGGTGTCACTCAAGCCTTTTCCTTGTTCTATATCCCCATTGCTAATGATTTAGTTCAAATACACATCTTCTCTTGCTTTTACTAAGGCACAAAACTCTGTTTTGTTCTCTCTGCTTCTATTTTTGCCTTACCTCTCCATCCATGTTCCATATTGCTACCAGATTGATTTTTCTTAAAAACAAATCTGATGTTATTTCTTTACATAAAACAATTAGAAAGGTTTCCCACTGCCTCATGAATAAACTCATGTGTGGCAAACAAAGTTTTTCAGTGCTAGTATTTCTTGGTTATTGGAACTGTAAGTATCTCCCTCCACCTCCTTTAAGAATGAGAGTGTGGAGGGGGCTCTGTGCCATGCATTTAGCTTTCCATGTCTTGTGGATGTATTTTCTTCTAGGTCTTTGGAGTTTTGTTCTTTCAGCCAAATGGTGGATGGGAAAAGAGGGATCAGAGTTGAGTGTGAGAGGGTTTTTAATGGGCCAGATTTGGAAGTGGTGCACATCACTTTAGCTTACATTCAGAACTCAGTCATGTGGCAACATCTAACAGCAATCTGCAAGGGAAGCTTAAAATTTGAATCTGGCCATGTCCCCCAAAGAAGAGGAACACTGGTGGTTCTGCCACAGTGAGCAAAAGAGAAACAGTCTTTGCCACTTCATCCTTTAAAAACTAGGCTGGGTGCAGTGGCTCATGCCTGTAATCCCAGCACTTTGGGAGGCCAAGGCAGGTGGATTATAAGGGCAGGAGTTCAAGATCAGCCTGAGCAACATGGTGAAACCGGGCCTCTACTAAAAATACAAAAATTAGCTGGGTGTGGTGGCATGCTGCTGTAATCTTAGCTACTCGGGAGGCTGAGGCAAGAGAATTGCTTGAACCTGGGAGGTGGAGTTTGGAGTGAGCCGAGATTTCGCCACTGCACTCCAGCCTGGGTGACAGAGTGAGACTCCATCTCGAAAAACAAAAAACAACCACCACAAAAACAACCCAATAAAAACTAGTTCAGGAGTCACTTCTCCCAACCTTTGCAGCTAGAACTTGGAATTCTCGTCTTTGTAACCCCACTATATTTTATTCTCCTCAATTGTGGTACTTAACATGCTCTATTTCACTTATTTCTTTACATGAGTGGCAGCAGGGGAACTTGGGTGTGTGACTTGAGGATAGGAACAATGTCTTACTCTTTATAGTATCCTTGACACCTAACAGTGCCTGGACCATAGTTGATGTTCCAAAAAAATTGCTTGAATTAATTATTAAATGAATTAATTATAATTCGTTTGAAAAATATTTTGCTTCAGTGGTAGATATCTTTCTTAATGAATATATTTGGCTAATTTCTATCAAGTCTCTGTTAATTTTGTTCTCATATTAAGTCCTTTGTTGGGGCTTCATAGCCCATCAAGATAATATGATTCTCCCCACCTTAGATCACCCAATAATTAGGGTTCGGGGCTAAAGGACAAATGCAAACACATTTTATCATTCAGGCAAGGAAACAGCCATTAATAAAGGCAGTTGTTGTCAGTTGAGTCAGGAAGGCACTAGGTTCAAAGGAGGCATCAGCACAAGCACAGTTCTGAGTGGAGATCAACGCTGATGGATCAGGCCTTATCCGGTTCCCGGTTCAGACAGCCTGCACAGTGGCTACCATGAGGCCAGTGAGGATGGCAGCTGGAGGAAATAATCATTGATTCTGCCTGGGCCACAAGTACTGTGGGTACTTTGTAAGAGTGATTCATCTAGTGCTCTTCAAAGGACCTTCTCTTGTGTTCTGAGCCAGGGGCACATAGCTTAATGTAAAGAATTAAATTGTTCTCTAATTGCTCAGGATGCATAATCTTTTCCAGGCTGAAAAGGTTGGAAGCATGTCTATAAAAATGTCTTCATAAAATGTTTGCCTTTTAAGGCTGTTTAGCCTAATATACACTGGCTGTTTAGCCTGATATACACTTAGGGCACAAAGGGACTTTAGAAATAGTTTGGTCCATTGATCTTCAGCTTCTGACACCCCAGGATCCTGCAGAAGCATGTTAAGGGGCTGGGATGGAGGAGGGGGAGGGAGGGGGATGGTGCTGGCAGGTAGGTCCAGTCTGCCTGTTCAGATTTAGCCATAGCAGTTGCCTCTTGTTCACTTTGCTCTATTAGAGTTTTGGAAACTCTTTTTGGAAAAAAGTGTTTCATTGCTAAAAGTATGTGAAAACCTACTGATTTTATAATCCCAGGTTTTACAGATAAGGAAAGTGAGGATGAATGAGTTAAAGTCACATAGCTAGTTAGTGACGGAGTGTGGTGGAAGTCAGGTTCTCTGTTTCCTCTGACCAGTGACTTTCCGCGGAGGTACAATGATTCTCTATGTCTATCTGACATTTAGAAGCAAATGAATTTACTTTAGGATGACTGCACTACACATTTGTACACAATATATTCTTATTTTACATCATGGGCAAATAACACAGGCTGTTCTAGAAAAAGAAAAATTATACCCAATGATGAGAAGAATTTAAGTCCTTAGCAGCCATGAGAAGAAAATTTGATTTGCTTTTAAATGCCTCTTATAGACTGCATCAAACACCCCTAAGCTACAAAGCTTTAAGAAGGTGATGACTGTAGATCTTGACGGAGCCCTGCTGCTTCTCTGTCTCCCATTATGGAGAGTATGGCTCTGTTCAATGAATGCCCATTTGCTGCGCCCAGAAATCAATTAAGAATAATAAGCAAGTTTGCAGATGCCAGAGGCCGAAGGAGGGGGATGCCATTCTGTCTTTGTCCCCTCTGTTGTCAGAAAAGTGTTTCCTTCAGCAATTAGCCACAAGGTGGCCGCAGCTCATCCCTTCACCTGCGCAGAAACGCTTCTGCTGCTCCCCACCCCTTTTTACATGAGGGGAATTTTAAGTACATTAAGCAGTGTTTTTGGAAGACAAGAATACGTATGATTTCATCTTTAATCAGTGAATTTATGTTTTTTTATGAAATAGCTGAATGAAAAGCAACGAATAATATTTTCAGCTAAAAACGGATATAGCAAGACTTGGTTTAAAAAAAAAAGCTCACAGGCAGTTTTACTGGCTGTTTTGTGTTTTTAATCTTGAAATGAGAAGAGGAGATGATGTGGATATCTTAAGAGAGATCAGATACACTATGAAGTGTGTGTGTGTGTGTGTGTGTGTGTGTGTGTGTGTTTTCTGGTAAATGGATGATCCACCATGGTATTTCTCAAGTGGTCGTTCTGAAACTCAGTCTCTACAGATCTTTATTTCAGTCTGCTGAGGCTAATGGCAGAAATGTGGGCACTGGTATCCAACAGACATAGGTGCAAAATATGGCTCAAAAAATTTAGCACCGAAGCATTATTTAATCTTGTTGAGCTGCCTCAGTTTTGTCATCTGTGAAATGGCATAAGAATTCTTCCTTACAGCCTTGTTTTAGGTATTAAATTGATAATATATATGAAAGCTTGTAGCATACTGCTTGGCACCCCACAGCCATTTAATAACTGTGAATTCCTCCTTCTTTTAAATACACAGCAGCAATTTGAGGTTGAGGTCTGGTTTTCTAACTAAAGGTATGCTATTTAAGGCCTATATTAAATAAATCACAGTGTATATGAAAATAAGACCCAAGAAAGCTAGACCTTCTGGGCTTTTCTTTCATGTCTGCTCAGGTTTTAAGGCCCTATGTGCATAGCAATGTATAACAACTTAATTTCAGCTCCTTCCTGTTGGATAAAATGAAATTATAGCTAAAGGTGCAAAAAAAAAAAAAAAAGTAACAATTGATATGGAAAAAAACTGAATGATTTTTCGAGAGAAAGAGCCAACCAAGACTGAGTGTGAGGTATGTGGGTGGGGAAGGAATGTCTACCAGACAGCAGATGGCCGGGGATCATTGTCACCAAAAATAATTGTTTGGGTGCTGACTGAAGAGTCAACACAAGAAAATGGTTTCCAAAAGTAGGACACATTTTTGTTGAAGGAAATAATGTTAGGCTGAGCCACATGAAATGGCCATTTTGAAGGCCAAAATCCATCAAATGTTGGCAATTTCAAATGATTCAGCCTAACATTTTGTCCATTAGGAAGACAAACATTGGAACAAATTGCTACAGGGATGCTGTGGGGGCTTTTATTTGTGAATATATTTGATAAGAGTCTATAGAATTATTTGTCCTGGGTGATTTAGACACTGAGTTTCCTGAAAGCAGGGGGTGGGTGAGATAATGTCAAGATTAATTTACCTGTCTCCTTGAGGAGAACAAGCTCTGTTCTTCTAGGATGGTAATGGAAACTGTGGGTAGAATCTGGGCCTTTATGGAAAAAGAATCCATCACTGTTTTCCTTCTCTGCTGTTTGCTGAGAGGGCATTTCATTGGATAAGAGTTTCTCAATCCTGGTGCTAATGACATGGGGGCCGGATATCTCTTTGTTGGTGGGCTATCGTGTGCATTATAAGGATGGTCAGCAGCATCCTTGACCTTGACCCACTAGATGCCAGCAGCACTCTTCTATTGTATTGCAAAACCCAAGATTGTCTCCAAAAATTGCCAGATATCCCCTGGGGTGCAAAATAAACCCCGGTTGAGAACCATTACTCTAGATAGCAGTTGTGAACGTGAGAATTTGTCTAATCAGTTTTGGAAAAAATGTAAGACCTAATATTCCACCTGCTCTGTCACCATTTCTGACCCTGGCATCCACCCCTTGGCTACTCTTGGGCATTTTTATTGAGGTGACATGCTTACAGATTCCAAAATACCTGGAGCTTCTCCCTGCCTCTTTAAGGAATGCTTGCTTAAGCTTTTTGTAAAACTTAAATTTCCAGTGGTGAATCTGGTTACCATCATTGTTGTCATTGTCATCTATTAGATATAGCATTCTGAGGTTCTGGGACAAGGCATTATTGCTTGTTCTTACTCGTCATCTGGGCAATGTGAACCTGCTCAATCAAGTCACCACTGTACCATTCAGTGATTGAGCATCTCCCTTAGCTGTACTCATAAAGGCCCCATGCACATGCATAGAACTGGGAGGGAATCTGCTTGTATGTTGCATAAAAGTACCTAGATCCTGTAGTATTTTGGACAATTTAAACGTTTATAGTTTCTATCTTGAAGTTTAAACTTTCCTGAGTGTTCCCTCTCACTCGCTTGCCCAAGTGGACTTAGGTTATGTAGACAGTGAAGTGACTCTATTGCTGAGCCCCTGGGGGGGGGGGGGAGGGGTCATGTACTCCTAAGGAACTGAAAGCCTCTTTTATTGTCCCTCTCAGCTGGAGATCTTCATTAGCCTTCCAGGTTCAGGAGAAGATGGTATCAGAGTAGCTAAGGGACTGTGTGGCTTAAAGATGTTGAAGGGATATCTAGACCTCATGGGACATCTGTCTGTGTGTGATGGGGCCTGAGGGAGGTCCATGGGTCAAGTAAGACGATGACTCTGTGGTGACTGCTGCTACCGTGAATAGAAGAAAGTGCAGCTTCTCTTCCTGTTTCCTAGGGGCACCCCATATGCAGAGGGCAGGTAGGGAAAGTATTGCTTATAGAAAACCAGCACAGGGTGAGCAGGGACCGTGAAAAGGGTTATTTTTTCTGTGCTGCTGAATAAAAGCAATTTCCGGGCCCTGTGCAAAAGCATAGAAGTGTCGACAGCTGAGAATATATGTGTGAATACTTTGAGGCAGAAGAACACCATATCTGAAGAGTCAAACCTTTCAGAGGTCATTCATGTAGCAATCTTAAATGTTGTCCTCCCACACTCCTTCACCTTTTACATGAAAGGTTCCCAGCCCTGGCTGAACATTTGAATAGCCTGGAGAGCTGGTAAATAATTTAGATGCCTGGTTCCCATCTCACAGTAGTGAAATCTGAATCTCTGGTGTTGGACCAGCTTGGGCATTAGTAATTTTAAAGTTTCTCAGCTGATTTTGATGTGCAGCCAGGGTTAAGACCCTTGGGCTTTTGTTTCAAACCATCTCCACAAGATTTCTTCATTGCTCTTGGTCAGTGGTTATTACATTTAAGCGTGTCAGAATCCCCTGGGTTTCTTAAATTGCTGGGCCCCATCACCAGAGTTTCTTATTCAGTAGGTCTGGGGTGAGGCCAGAGAATTTACATCTCTGACAAGCTCCCAGGTGACACTGATGGTGCTGGTCCTGGAACTGCACTTTGAGAACCACAACTCTGATGGCTTCTTGCATTAAAAATTTTTCTAACCTTGTCCTGACTTTTGGTCACTACTACATTTTTCTCTAATTTCTTGCTTTTTTGCAGCTTTAATCCCTTTTAATTCTCATTCGTTCATCCATTCAAATGGATTTCAGACAAATCCTGGGCATCTAATACATGCCAGGAGCCATCTTCCTTTTTCCATTCAAGCCTTTTCTTTTCAGCCATGGACACCATTGGCAGTAGTTGCTTTGCTGCCTGCAATGCTATTTTTGGTTCTGTTTTTGCCCTTGGGGGTTGATTTTGATATTTGCATGCGTTTCATAGGCACTTATAGTTACCTACTGAGTTTACAGTTTTCTTATTATTTCTTCAGAGGCATATTTGGTTCTTCTATCTCTTTTCACTTAAGGGCTGTACATGTGGACTCTTTGCAAGGAAAAGGTGGATGTAGAATAATGATCTGTAGTTAACCAACAATGCTGGGGTAGGGAAAACCTTTCTGAAATAGACATTGTCTCCCTTTTTCTAGATCCTTTGCTCATAGGCATGAAAAGGTAGATGAGGGGATGGATGAAAGTGGAAGCACATGTTCTGGTCTGTGATGCTCTTACTTCTTTATCTACTCACTGATTCTCACAGGTTAGGGATCCATTTAGCAGAAGGCTTTTATTTCATTGTTGATTCTTCATGGCTGTATTATTTTTCTATTGCTGCATAACAAATTACCACAAACTTAGAGACTTAAAACAAAAGCCTTTTATTATCTTACAGTTTATGTAGGTCAGAAGTCTGGCACAGTTTAGCTGAGTTCTCTGCTCTGGGTCTTACAAGCCTGAAATCACGGTGTTGGCTAGGTTGAGTTCTCATCTGGAGACTACCTTAGGAAAGGATTCACTTCCAAGTTCACGTGGTTATTGGCACAATTCATTTCCTCGAGGCTGTAGAATTAGTGGAAGCTTGGTTTTTTAAAGTTAGCAATAAAGACAGAGAGTCTCTGCTGCTTCAAGTCTCTAACCTCTAAACCCTCTTTTAAACACATCACTTAATTAGGTTAGGCTTACTGAGTATAATCTTTTTTGATTAATGAAGTCAATTGATTAGGCAATTTAATTACATCTGCAAAATCCCTCCATCTGTGACCTATGCTATTGGTTAGATGCAATTTACAAGTTCTGCCTATGTTCAAGGGGAAGGGATTATAGTAGGGTATAGGACATTGGGAATTATCTTAGAATTTTGCCTGCCACAAAGGCTATAGTGACATGCTTGTCAATAGCTATAGAATTCTATAGGTACTCCATAACTATACCCTATGAAACCATATCACTACACTCAGATAAATGCCTTATGGATGAAGCTTCTTGAACAGAGCAAGGAAGACAGTGTCTATCCTCAGGAAGCAGTCCTAGAAGCAATGGGAAGTAATGAAGTTGGAAAGAGCATTGTTTTTCCTTTCTACAGTAAAACTGACTCTTGATTTATTCTTCTGTATTCCATTTTGTATTTCCAGTATGTTTTTTAAATAAACCAATTATAAGTTATATTCTTGTCACCAAAGACCAAAAAAGTGAACTAACTCTTATCCATTTACTCCAAAATAAATAGGGTCTTTAATCAGAAATAACAAAGCTAGCCCTTCTGAAACTTATCATAAATCACATTTCTTTGGGTGTGTGTAACTAGCAGGGTGAGCTATCGTGTTAAAAGCCAGTCTACCAATTCCAGTCAAGGGGAAGTGCAAAAGCAACCTTACTTATACCAACTAGAGGAGCATTAGTGGCCCTAGGATTTTGCCATTCTCTAGCAGCTTGGGAATCTCCTACCATGTAGTAGACCCAAGTGTGACCTGACCAATATGAAATGCTGTTGGCACTGAGGAAAACATCTTTCTTTGGTTTGTCCAAGAAAAGTTATCAGGAGGGCTAAGAGTTCAATGCTGATGGGGAAAACAGGGAGGTGAGGAGGAGTCATGGTGGGCAGACAGGCAGGGTAGTGTGGAGGAGTAGGGGGAGAGATGTGGTGATGTGGTTGGCAAAAGTGGGATCAGTGAGCTGCATTCTCATTCCAGCTTTCCAGTGACCTACTTGAGATTTCCAGGCAGCCCACTTTTCAAGAGGAGGTTCTAAGGTGAGTAGCTTGAGCATCTTTGTCCCAGAGAATCCAACCAGTGGGCCAGTCATTTCAAATTACCTCTCTCCTGGACTTAGAAGCATTTTGTTTTACTGTGTAATTTTAAACTGCAGCCTGAAAGCCAAGGTCCTATTACATCACGCAACTCGGTAATATGAGCTACATTTAGCAATGTTTCTCACGAGGCTCTGGCCAAAATGTTCTTCCAAATGCTATCGGAAAATGTGGGAAGACCAGAAATGTAAGATGTTGTCCTAAAACACACATAAAATTGATTCTGACTCTTAGGTAAAGAGATAATTGCAATGAAATCCTATCAAAGGACACTGGAGTCTTGTGTATAGGCGTGCTGTACTTTAAGAAAGCTTGATGAGCCTCCAATCTGATGATTATTTATTAATCTTACCAAAGAATCCTTTGTTGTTCAAAAGGATTCGCTCAAGGGTTCCTTTAAATAGTGCCTTTAAATGTTTGTTTATAAACTATTAACTACTTGACAGAGAAGCAGGGAAACTTAAACTGTTGGGAGCCACCGCCAGTTGAAGATTAATCCAAAATGTAGATAAAGCCACTTTCTGATTATAATGTAAGTCAATGGGAAAATATAATTAAATTTATAAAAATTTAATCACCACAGAACTCTTCAGGAGTGTATCTTTTGCAAGAAAGGAGGTACACCTGTGGAGTGTCTCTCTATTGGGCCTGCAAATCCTTCTTAAAGTCATCGTCCTACAAATCCCTACTCAGCCCACACAGTTCTCATGAGCTTTGCTCACATCTGCCAAGACTTCACTGCTTTGCATTTTGCTTTCCTCACAGTGCCTGGCAGGCCGCCTGGATCACAACAGGCTTTCTGGTAGGTATTTGCTGTTTTGATGTGAGTTGTTCCTTCAACTCCAAGATATGGACATCACACATATGGCTTGTGGAGAGTTGTAGTAAGTCCTCCTAAGATTTCCAAAGTCATTTCTGAAGCATTGATGAGGATTTACACCTCTGGGCTGAGGGAACATAAATATCGACCTTAACTCAATAAATTCAAAGTTCTCCTCTCAAAGACAGTTCCCACAGAACTTGAACTCAACTGAAGGAGAAGAGAAGGCAGATTATTCTGTTTATTTATTATAGTTTTCACTTATTTATGTGTTTAACTGGAAAAAGAAACAGAGAACAGGATAACATGAATATAAAACTAAATGAATTATTATATAAGGTCAACACACTTTCAAATATCACCCAAGTCAAGAAGTCAAGAAATAGAATCTCTAAGAAGTCCCAAGGCCAACCAAGTGTCCCATTCCAACTTCAACCACCCCACCTCTCCCTATTGGATTTTTGTAGCACTTTCTTCTATTTCTTGATAACTTTATCACCCAATTGTGTACCTGTAAACCCTATAGTTTAGTTTTGCCTGGTTAAAAAAATGTCTTCTATACATATTTTGATCCAAAAGTTTCACTTCCATCCCTGCCTCTTTTCCTGGAAATTTATTTGTTGAAGAAACTGGGCCATTTGATATGTGACATTTCCCATAGTCCATATTTTGCTGATTGCATACATGCAGTTTAGTTTAACATATTCCTCTGTTTTACCTGTGGAATGCTAGTTGTATCTAGAGCAGTGATTTTCAACCAGGGGTGATTTTCAGGGACATTTGGCAGTGTTTGGAGACATTTTTGATTTTTGAAAAGGAATGGGTGATGCTACTGGCATCTAGTGGGTAGAGGACAGGGATAGTGTCAAACATCCTGTGATGCTCAGGAGAGCTTCCCCACGGAAAAGCATCAGCCCCCTCTCAATGTCATTAGTGCTGAGGTTGAAAATCCTCAATCTAGAGGTTTGTTCAGATTCAGATTCAGTATTTTTTTTGACAAGACTGAGGATGATATGATTCATCAGCAAGCACATATGTCTGGATGTCTCTATTTTTGTGACGTTAGCAGCCTTTGATGCTCAATGCTTAGATTAGTGACTGTAAAATAGCTACGTTTTAATTCTCTAATTTCTACTTCATTTCTTAGTTGGAATACTTCAATAAACGACCCTTCCCTTCATCTACATTTGGTTACTCAGTGACACAGTGCATATAAGAAAGGCAGGATAAATACTTGATTCTTCAGTGTCATGAGAAAAAGGACAGGCTTTGAAAGTAGGTGTGGGGGGTCAAACTTTGATTCTTGTATTCACTAGATGTATGATATTGGACAAATTATTCAAGCTATTTGAACTTCACTTTCGGCATCAGTAAAGTAGGGATAATATCTGCATTATAGGGTGTAAGTGAAGATAAAATGAGGTAAACATTTATTCCTTCATCAGTTCAACACATATTTCCTGTCTATTCTGTAATGGGTACTGTTCTGGGCTCTGGATAAACATCAATGAACAGTTCAAGTGCTCTGTCCTCAGGGAGTTTTCATTCTGATTGAGGTAGAGAGACAAACAAATGCATATATAAAATAGATGGTATGCCTGATGGTGAAAATGCTCTGGGGGAAAAGTAAAACAGTGTAGGGTCAAAGGGCATGCCAGAATTTTTTCAAAATTCATTGAGAAGATGACATTTGAGCAAAGACCTTACAAGGATAAAGAGGCAAAGTGTGTATATCTGTATAAAGAGTATTCCAGGAAGAGGGGGATAGCAAGTGAAAAGACCTTGAGGTGGAAGGATGAATGCTGTGTTCAAAGAATAAGGAAGCTAATGGGATTCAAGTGGGGTGAGTAGGGGAATAGCCAGAGCTGAAGTCAGAGAGGTATCTACAGGGAGTATATTATAAGGTCTTGGCTTCCAAAAGAGCTTTGGTTTTTCTTCTGAGTGAGACAGAAAGCCATTGGAGGGTCTCCAGCAGAAGAATGATGTGACTTGACTTACTCTATAAAAAAGATCTCTCTGGCTGCTATGTTGAGAATAGACGAGTGGGACAAGGACACATCAAGGAGACCTGGCAAGAGATAATGGTGGCTTGGCCCATGAAGTGGTGAGAAGTGGTCAGACGCAGAGTGGTCAGATTTAGAAGTAGAGTCAAGAGGATTTGCTGATGGATTGGATATGAGGGGCTGGAGAGGAGAGGATTCAAGGACAATCCCAACCCCGAGTTTTCTTTCTTTCTTTTCTTTTAATGAGCAGTTAGACTGATGGAAGCCACTATATACTGAGTTAGGGAAGCCTATGGGATAAGTGAGTTTTTTTGAGGGAATATCAGGAGTTCAGTTCTGGACATGAAAAGTTTGTAATGCATGTTTAATATTTCAATGCAGTTACTGGATTGGCAGTTGAACAAATAGTCTGAAGTTCAAGAGGTCTGGGTTGGAGATCATATTCAGAAATCATTTACATAAAGATAGCATTTGAAGCAATGAAACTAAATAAGAATATCAGAGGAGTATATTTAGACAGAGAAAAGATGAGATCCTGGAGCACTCCGATATTTAGAGATTAGGGAGGTGAGAAGATACCAGCAAAGGATATTAACAAATTGTAGTTGGTGAGTTAGGAAAAAAACCAGGAGTGTTTGGTATTCTGGAAGCTGATGATGATAATTTTTCTTTTCAAGGAGGAGGACTCCCAGCTGTGTTAAATGCTATTGATAGGTTGAGAGAGATGAGTTCTGAGAATCAATCATTGGATTTAGCAATAAAAGGGTCATTTGTGACCTGGGCAAGGACACTTTCATTGGTACATGTAGAGTGAGGATGAGGAGGAAAGCCTGATAAAGACATATTCAAGAAGGACAGGCAGGAAAAATGGAAAGTAAGAAATTTTCCAATGTTTTTTTCTATAAAATGGAGCAGAAAAATGGGACAGCACCTGGAGGGGTGTGGGTTCAAGACAAGATTTTAAGATTTTTATTTTACAGAATGTTTGAATGTAGGTAGGAATGATTTAAAAAATAGATAATGCAAGGATAGAGGGGAGAATTGCTCCAGAGATGTTCTTGATTAAAGAAGTGAGGTGAGATTTGGTGTGCAAGTGGAGGACTTGGCTTTTGATCAGAGCAATGACAGCTTATCCATACAACCTACACATTATCAGAGAAAAACTCACAAGCGTAATGACTGGTCTCACTCTACATTTATAATTACCTCAAGCGGGTCCTTAGTAAGGTTGGCAGTCCCACCGTATTTCCTTCAGACACTCACTTTCCTGCTAGACATTTATCTCATACCTTCTCCTCTCTCTTCTCTCTCCTCCTCTCTTGTCATCTCTCAATATCTCTTTCCTCCTTTACTTATTCTCCAATGGTCTTGAACCATGTTTAATCTTCCAGCAGGAGAATAAATTCTTTCTTAGGTGAGAAAGGAAAATGGCTTTCAATTTTGAGTAATGATTTTTTTAGGTATATGGTTTCTATAGTGCTGTGCTTTCTCTAGGACAGTCCATGGAAGAATGCTCTTTTTTTTTTTTTTTTTTTTTCAGATTAGCTTAATAAAAAGAAAATGGTAGGAAATGAGTTTCTGCAGGATACTCTTATACCAGATCATTATTATTAGAGTTTGTCCTAAAGAGTAGCACTAATTTGAAATGTTAGGCTTTCAGTGTATATTTTAAATCTTTAAATTATAACCATTCAGATAATTGTATTGGATTATTTTAGTTTTATCAGACAAAGCAAAATGAATAATGCTTTCAAAACTATTCCTGTTTCAGAGTAACTTTGGATTGTAAGTGACAAAAAACATGAACTGTGTCTGAGTCACTTTGCTTTAACTACATTTTGGGGGTTGCTTGATTTATTTGATTGCCTTGAGCACAACACATTTGTGTCCTAGCAATGGCTCACTCTTCCCCTGCCTTCATGGGGGTGGAGCACTTTGGAGATGCAAAGTGATTATTTTTGGTTTCATCAGTCAAAAGGAATAGAATGAGGTAAAAAGCATTAACTTATTTTTTCTAAACTGAAAATTCCAGCAATCTCAAAAGATGACTGCTTCTTAGCAAAGAACGTTAGTAGAGTTTATTTGATTGCAAAATGATCGGAATAGTTGTTTTGAACGTTATCTTTGCTGAAGGTCCAATTAAATCTTATTTAATGAGTGGGGAATAGTGCTAAGTACTGTGGGGATTATGGAGAAGTATTATTTACAGTTCTTACATTCAATGTTTTACAGTCTAGTTGGGAAGACATGCTGTACTAACATGAAAATGCAACAAACATGCAAAACTGTAAATGTTTGATCTTAGATATGCACGACTGATGGTAAGAGCTATAGAACTTCAAAAGATGGAATCATTGTGACTTACGTAGGTAGAGGCCATATATGTAGCAATGAAGACCGAGAGCCAGAAGGCCTTGGAATCATTTCCTTCCTCTTCATCCTAAAAACTGTGAGAGCTTGTGCAAGCTATTTAACCTCTCTGGGCCTTGCTGCTTCTCTTCTGTAAAAGGGGACAATAGAAATACTTATCCCATAAAGCAATTGTAAGGATTAAATAAATTAATCCAAATATCTCACTATGTGCATTGACTCATTTACCAGTGCCTGACACAGGGAAAGCAGTCAGCAAATCATTGTTAAGGAATACAATTTCTAGACTTGTTTTGAAATATTAACTTCATTTTAAAAGATTGGTAAAATAACTTGCTATAATCCAATAATTTTGAGGAAACCATAGTTCACTGCCCTCTGTGCATTTTCCTCTTTCTTTTTCTACGACATTTCTCAGCCCTTCATCAATTTGCTTCTTTCTCTGGATTTGGTCTCTTTTTGTATATCTTTCTTTGATACTCCTCCTTCTATCTCCATCTAATATTTAATGTTTTATAAAAGCCAAGATTCAATAAGCATCCATTCAGTTGAGTTTTGGCATCTATGGCAGTACTCAAGGTCGGTCAAAGTATTCCTGAGGGATCCATTGGCCAGTCTTCAGGCTGGCTGCCGCTAACCCTGTCCTCTTCTCATTGACTGTAGGCTTCCGGAGGCCTGGAGGCAGGATCAGCCAGCAGAGACAGCTCACTCTAGTGTTCTTTGAGAAATTTATGCTGATATGTATAGATTCAAGTTCATCAAGAAGTACCACAAGGATTTCAAAGGTTTATTGTGTGAATACATTAATGTGACATTGATAATGATGAGATATATTGAAGATGTGGAAGATTCTTCTGGCCATTCTCCAGAGTGATACCAAATTAGGGATTTCTTTGCATATTTTTTCTTCCTATATATATAATTTTCCACATTGCTCTTTTCATTGGTATGATTCCTTATTATTAAAGGTAACCCCTAAATATAGTTTAAATTTGTTGTATGATGCTCCATTGTTTTATTGTTCCACAGTATTTTTTTCCTATTGGTCATTTAAGTGGCTTTTTGAAAAATTTCACTCTAAACAAGACTGTAATTACATTTTTGTGAATATATCTTTGGCCAAATATCAGATTTTTGCTTTCGGATAGATTCCTAGAAGCTGAATTATTGGGTTAAAGAGTGAGAACGTTTTTAAAACTTTTGATATATATTACCCAATTACCTTCTGGAAAGTTGAACCAATTTGTAGTTCCTTATCGAGCTCTGAGTATTATACACCTCCCTGCAAATTTCATCAACTGTTGCTAATTCGGTAAGTTAAAATGGTATCTCATTGTTATTGTAAATTATAAAAATTATCTTTGGTTACTAGTGAGACTGAACAGTGAACATTTTTTCAGTAAAATAAATCCTTGGAATCCTTACTGTTAGGTTGATACAAAAGTAATTGTGTTTTTTGCCACTAAAAGTAATGGGAAAAACTGCAATTACTTTTGCACCAACCTAATAAATGGTTGTATCTCAGTCTTATAAAATATTAAATATTAGATGGAGATAGGAGGAGAAGTATCAAAGAAAGATATGCAAAAACAGACCAAATCCAGCGAAAGAAGCAAATTGATAAAGGGCTGAGAAATGTCATTGCAAAGAAAGAGGAAAATGCACGGAGGGCAGTGAACTATGGTTTCCTCAAAAATAGTTTAAAAATTCCAGTGTGTGGTACTCCCCTCCCTGTGTCCCTGTGTTCTCATTGCTCAACACCCGCCTGTGAGTGAGAACATTTGGTGTTTGATTTTCTGCTCTTGCGTCAGTTTGTTGAGAATAATGGTTTCCAGATTCATAAAGTACAATTGAAAAATCCCTTAAAAAGTTTAATTTTAATTTTTTTCCAGTTTTCTTGAGATATAATTGACAAATAAAATAATATAAATTTAAAGTATATGATGTGATGGCTTTATAAGTATCATTTCACAAAAATACTTTTTTTTGGTGCTTTGACTAACTTATTTTAGAAACATACAAAAATCCAATAAGCTTTGTATTTATGGTTTCCTCCATCTCCTGATGTTTATAATGCCTAAACATTGACATGTGTCTATTGCTCCTACACTTAAACATCTAATCATGTGCAAATTGATCATTTATGAAACTGGCTTTAACAAAGGCTGTAGGATGGAGAACCTTATTCTTCCTATGAAGGAATAGATGGAGGCTCTTGCTAAGCCTTTTCCCTATCTAATACATTCTAGTAATGAGTGAAGGACCTTAAAAAGTTGGATTCCTGAATCCTGAAGGGATGATTCACCTTTTAGGCTCAGCCACATTTTTCCAACCTTTGTATCCTCAGGCAGAAAACTGTGGTTTAAACATGGCATCCCAATGAGTCAGGAAATGACTTCATTTCTTACTGAACTGCTTTTCTCTCTAATGGGAAGCCCTGAAATAGATGTGCCTTGCATCCCTGCTGCAAGCCTTTGCTGTCATTTAGAGGAGCTATTGCACCATCAGAACTCACACTGAAGCCTATTATTCCAGGGGGACAATTTTGTTATAAAGAAGTGATTTGTTATTTTAGGACTTGGCAAACAAGCATATGAGGGGGGAAAGTTCATTTGGAGAGATGGCAATAACTCTTGGTGAGGTGTGCTTCTACCTTACTTTGTTTTGTTTTACAAAAAGGGCCAGGATTTGGCACAAGCTAAAATTCTGTAAAATGAATTTATCAGGCTCAGCCAGCTTCTGCTTATTGCCCTTGAAAATAAACTGCCATGCCTTTTGCCTTTTATACACCTACACGTGATACTCCTCCTGTTGCTTAAGTGGGACACAGTTGGAAAAAATACCCAATAAAGCGGTACAAATGCCTTGTGATCATAATCAGGAATTGGTGGAAATTGACACATGACAAAATAATTTGTACTAAGTTTTCCACAGCCATGCTATGCCTCCACCAGTGATTGCCTGTGCTGACTTATCATTTATTCCAAGTCTCATTGGAAGCAATTATAGACATTTTAGAATAGGCAGTCAAAATAACAAGTCATTCAGACCGGCAATTATGCATTATATGTAGTTGTCCTTTCTATTAGAAGATGACACTATTGATGCCACAACCTCCCCATGTAAAAAACAAATGTGTCTGAAAGACTGAAGTGTGACTGTCAGATTCTTCCCCTTGGATCACGCAGGCTGCCTGTCATTTTGCTGTGAACTCAAGTGGCAGCCTGCAGGCGTCCTGGCTTTTCTTCTCCACCTCTTAGCCTCATGGTCAGGGCCTAATTAGGCATTATAAGCAGGCAAAGAACATTTTTACAAAGTCCTTTCATGTGGGAAATGGTTTAGAGGCCTCAGTGAGGGTTATAGGCTCCTGGATGATTCTTGAGCTTTGACCCCTCTGGATGCAGTTGACTTGGCTGCATTTCCTTTAGAGTGACAAGACAGGGATGCTTTTTTTTTTTTTTTTTGCCAAGCCTGGTGTCCTTCAGAACTTCAGATTGATCCATGTCTCAGCAGAGGCTGTGAAAACACAGGATTTATCTGTCAAATTTATATTTATGGAATGTGGCGGTCTAACTGTGCTTAATGTGTTTGGTTGATTTGCAAAATGGGCTGTCTCCTTAAAAAAGTCAAATTGTAAAAGGCTGTATCTTTCACTGAGAGGCTGAGTTAATAAGGAACAGCTGGGGCCGAGTGATGTCATGTGCCACCTGCATGAAAGGCCGCCCAGAGGCTCACACCAAAAGAGAGTGCTCCAGAGAAGTGGGTTTCAAACCTATTATTATTATTTTTTTTGTAATTTTTTTTTGCGGAGGAACATTTTTCCCATTGAAGTCATTTTCAGAATCCCAAAATATATCACAAAGATGCAAGATGACTTGCTGTGTATAAAGCTACAATGGGGAGTCCAGAACTCATTCAGCTTTCCTATCATAAGCAACAGTCCTTGAAGCTCTTTCTTGGAATTTTGGGGAACAAGGATATATAATAAGAGTGTTTTGGGTAGTAGGATGTGTGTACCCCAGAGAGCTGACAAGATCATTCATTTGTGTGTTGGAAGAAAGTGTTAGTAATTGTATTTATATTTATTTTTCTTTCATCTTAAAAATTTCTGTTTTTATATGCATAATAACATAATAGTCCAGTGATATATTGGCACACATAATTAATAAACAACATATATTGGGAGAGCATGCTTAATTTATTTTTTTTTATTTTGTTCGGTGCATTTTGAATTTTAATAGTTATTTCCAAACTTAATTTATTTTCATACTATCAAGAGTATTTGGATACTACTGGTCTAGGATGATTCATGGTGCAGCACTATTCATAGTAGCAAAGACATTGAATCAACCCAGGTGCCATTAATTAATGGTGGATTGGATAAAGAAAATGTGGTACATATACACCATGGAATACTATGAAGCCATCACAAAGAATGAAATCATGTCCTTTGCAGCAACATGGATGCAGCAGGAGATCATTATCCTAAGAAAATTAATGCAGAAACAGAAAACTTAATACTGCAGGTTCTCGCTTATAAGTGTGTGCTAAGTATTGGGTATTCATGAACGTAAAGATGGGAACAGTAGACACTGCAGACTAATAGTGGAAGGAGAGAGGAGGAAGGGATTGAAAAACTGTTGGGTACTATGCTCAGTACCTGGGTGATGGGATCAGTCATACCCCAAACCTCAGCATCATGCAATATACCCATGTAACCTGCACGTATACCCCTTGAATCTAAAGTAAAAGTTGAAATTATTTTAAAAAATGATTCATGGGCACAGTGTAGATGATTCATGGGTAGACTGTAAGAAGACTGTCTGAGTTGTTCTTGGCAGAGTAGATGGCAAGGATGTACCACCATGGGGTGGGGCGGAATTTAACATTTGGACCTTGAAGTGGGCTGAATGGTGGCTCCAAAGCTATCAGGTCCTAATTTCTGGAACCCATTGGAAAAAGGATCTTTGCAGATGTGTTTGCATTAAGGATCTTAAGATGAGAAAATCATGGATCATCTGGGTTGTCCCAAAATGCCATCTCAAGTGTCCTCATAAGAGAAAATCAGGGAGATTTGACATACACATAGAGGAGAAGGTCATGTGAAGACAGAGGCAGAGATTGGAGTGATCCAGCCACAAGCCAACGAATGCTGGCAGCCACTAGAACCTGGAAGAAGCAAGGAACAGACTCTCCCTTAAAGCCCCTGGAGGAAGGGCAGTCCTGCTGACACCATGATTTTAGTACATGATGCTAGTTTCAGACTTCTGGCCTCCAGAACTGTCAGTGAATGAGCAGATTTCTGTTGCATAAAGCCACTAAGTTTGTGACAATATGTTACAGCAGGTACAGGAAACTAATAAGCCCCCATCCCTTTCTTTTTCTCAGTAGAAGATAAGCTAGATCAACAGCCTCTAAAGGGGCCGAGAAGACACATGCTGTTGATTCATATTATAGAGGAGGGTGGTTCAAATGGGCAATTCAAGAGGGTGAGCTTTGGTTAAAGGCAATAAAATTCAATTGCTTGTAATATTCTATGCTGACAAAACTAAATTGGTCCACAGACTGCTTGGTTAGTTTCTGCAACTTTTGAGTCTTAGTAGAAAAGATTTGGGGAAGTTTATTGCTAGGGTCAAGCAAGTAGAATCTAGCCAGTCTATTGGATGGGGCCCTTTAAGCTAAAGGCTAATATGAAGAGACAGAGGTAGTTTGACACAAAAATTTTAGGAGATTCTATGAGTCACATTTCATGGCCACAACTTGGAAAAAATTTAAACAAAATTTTTATCAACCCCCAACTTTATTATATATATATATATATATATATATATATATATATGTATACACACATGCACACACACACACACAATCCCAGCTTTACTGTATGTGTGTGTATATATATATGTGTGTGTATATATATATGTGTGTGTGTGTGTGTATATATACACAATCCCAGTTTTATAATATTATAAATAAATCTCCAAATGTCTTACTCCCCATCACTATGGCCACTCACATAATACAAAAGGGACTGGGCCTTGTCATGCCTGTGATATTCCAAATAGCTTATGACTAGATTTTCTGGCACCTCAGGCAATAGGTAAAAGATTCTAAAATTGGAAATTTAATCTATTAGGGTCTTATTGCTTATTGCACCCAGGAAACTAGGACTAAGCAAAGGTGAGTTCAGACTTTAGCTGAAATGTTCTAAAGCAAGAAATTAGCAATTGCAAGAACAATGACAAAGGCTTCTTTGAGGAGATAAAGGTTAAAGAGAAGTAGTGGGGGAGAGGTGCTGAGTACCGTTTTCAGCCCACTGAGGTTCATATAACTTGTGTTTGGATTAATTTTATATTTAACATAAGGCCCCTGGGACATCAGGACCCTAAATTTAAATGGTTATTTTTTGCCAGCATGTAAGACCTCTGGTAGTTTGAAAAAAACATTTTAGATAAATTATGTACAATTTATACTTTTCTAGTTATATATATATATTTTTCTTTTTTTTCCCTTTTTTATTGCATTTTAGGTTTAGGGGTACATGTGAAGAACATGCAAGATTGTTGCATAGGTACACACATGGCAGTGTGATTTGCTGCCTTCCTCCCCATCACCTATATCTGGCATTTCTCCTCATGCTATCTCTCCCCAACTCCCCACACCCCGCTGTCCCTCCTCTAGTTATATTTTTATATTTATACTTTAAAAAAGCAAACACCCCATGTTAATTGCTACCTACACAAAGAAATAAAACATTACCAGTACCCTGGAAACGTCCCAAATGTCCTTTCCATCAATCACTTCATCCCTCTCCCTACCAGATATAATCACCATCCTGCTTTTTTATAGGAATAATTTTATTGATTTTCTTTATAATTTTATCTGTGTACATGTCCCTAAACCATATTTTACCTGTTTTTGAACTTTATTTTAATGAAATCATACTCTATGTATTTTTTTCTGTCTTGCTCTCTCTGCTCAGCATTGTGTTTCTAAGCTTCATGTTCTTGTGTATAACTCTAATTTGTAAACTGTTACTGCTGTGTGTAACATTCCATTGTATGACTACACCACAAGTTATCCATTCTATTGTTGGTGGACAGGTATTTCTAGTTTGGGGCAGTTAGGAACAATGAGCATTCTTGTGTATATATCCTGATTAAAGAAGCATACATTTCTTCATGTTACTATTAATAGATGATGCTAAACTGTTTTGCAAAGTGGTTGAACCAATTTATACTTTCACCAGTGTGTAAGTGTTCTTGTTACTCTACATTCTTGCAACGCTTGGTATTGTAGTGCTTAAAATTTTTTGTCAAACTGATGTGATATCTCACTATGGTTTTAATTTATATTTTCTTGAATTACTGGTGACTTTAACCACATTTTCATTTAAATCTATAAGTATGTGCATATATGTATATGTAAAAATATATTACACATGTATACATACATATGCGTATACATACATTCTTTGGCCATTTCAGTTCCTCTTCTTTGAAGTGGTTGTTTAAGCCCATTTAAAACGTTTTTAATTTTAGATTCAGGAGGTATGTGTATGCACATGTTTGTTACATGAATATATTGTATACTGGTGGGGACTGGGCTTCAAGTGTACCCATTACCCAAAGAGTGAACATTGTGCCTGATAGATAAATTTTTAACCCTTGTCCCACCTATCTGCCCTGCTTTTGGAGTTCCCAGTATCTATTATTTCCATCTTTACGGCCACGTATACCCATAGTTTAGCTCCTGCTTGTAAGTGAGAATATGCAGTATTGATTTTGTTTTTAATTTTGTTCACTTAGGATAATGGCCTCCAGATCCATCCATGTTGCAGCAAAGGACTTGATTTCATTTTTTAAAAATCAGAGCTCATTTTTTCTATTGTTTGTTTGCCTTTTCCTTATTGTTTCATGGAAATTCCTATTATGTGTGCTGCAAAAATATTGTCTTCCATTTTGTGGCTAGCCTTGTAACTGTTTTAATTTTATTCTCTGATGAACAGACATTCTTATTTTTAATGTCGTCAGGTTTATTGATCTTTTGCTTTATAGTCAGCTTTTTTGGTCTTCTTGTTTCCAAAGTTATATGTGTTTATCATAGAAACTTTAGAAATACAGAAAGAATGAATATCACATAATTGTATCACCCAAAGACAACCATGGTTAGCACATCGTTTGATCATTTTTAAATAGCATATATATGTGGCATGACATTTCCTTTATGAATAAAGGATCATAGTTGCACATACACAAATATTTAGTGATGCAGGGATAAACACATGTTCTCTACTGTTAGGGAGCTTGTAGCTTCTTAAGTCAGAAACATGCAAGTTTATAAATATGTGCAATAAAGTGTTATAGGTCTATTGACAGAAGAGTGCACAGGATACAGTAGAGGCCAAAGGAGGAGTGGTCGTTTTTTACCTGGGTGGGCCAGGAAATGCATCATCAAGGAGATGCCATGAGCTAAGCAGGCGGGAAGGAGAGAATGAGCTCGTCCAAAGGCTCCAGAGGCACAATTTGTGGTGGTCAGAGAACTGAAAATTGTTTAATGCAGCTAGAAATGTGGGGTGCTGGCAAGGGGAAGGGAAGGTACAAAGAGAGGAAAGCCATGAAGCTGAGAGATAAACTATCAGACAGTTTGAGACTGGCCTCTTTTCCTAAATTGTTGTCTCTGCCTTCCTCCAGCCATTTCTGTCTTGACAGTGTGGTCTTGTAGCAATACTATCTGCCAGGGCAGATGGAACTCTGCAGACAAAACCTAACACTCTGACAGTCTTCTTCATTATGGGATAATGAGTTATTTTGTTTCCTTAACATTTGGCTGAAAATGAAAAACATTTGGCAGTTTCTCCTGCTAAACTTTCAACTTCCACCAGGAAGAAATTTTAGGATTTAGTAAGAAAAATGGATCCAAATGAGTTGCTAGATGATATGGAAGAGGTGGAGTTGTTCCCCCTGAGAGCCAGGATAGCATGGTGGTTAAGGGCACCGATTTTAGAGACAGACAGATGTGAATTTCAATCTTGGCTCTACCATTTCCCAGTTTCACAGCCATGGACAAGTCACTTAATCTGAGTCTCACTTTCCTCCTATGTTGGTAGGAAATGATAATATTTACCTATAGGGTTATTGTGAGGATTCTAAGTAATAATTTATTCAAATCACCTAGGAGAATGGGAAATACATTATACCTCAAAACTACTCTGCTACTATTGCCTGTCCGAAACAAAACCAAAAAAACAAACCCCCAAAACCCTGGAAGTTAATCTGTTCTGGGGGCATATTGAGTATCATTTTTTCTTCTTAAGGAACTAAATTGAAATGAAGCATGGTTTTCTTTTCCCCCTCTGTTACAATTATTTTAAAATTAAATTTCTGTTTGTATCAGTGTACATAGTTTAAAAAGCAAAATATATTAAAAGATTCACAATAAAAAAGCACTAGCCTACTTTACCCTTTCTCTCCTCACAGGTGTGATACTCAGACAATCACTTTCAACAATTACAGCTGTTACTGATATTCCTTCATATTTCTAAATGATATAGAGATATTTTTGATTTTTTAATTTTATAAGTTTGTTGACTTCCTGCTATGGTAGATGAGAATTTTGTTATATTATCCATACACATATACATGCTGCATACACTTCCCCTCCTTCATTTATCATATAATTTTGTCACTATTTTTTTTTATAACTTGAGTCAACATTTACAATATCATGGTTATATAAATATTATTTACCACTGAGCCAAATTTTTATCCATGATTACCTTTCTTTTGTTATGTAACTTGTTTATCTTGAGGTCAATAATTTACTCATTTTTATTACCTTACCTTTAAACATAATTGTTTTCTATATGCTCCATCGGATCTGTTATATACCTATCAAAATTGTATTCCAAATAAACTGAACTATTGAATTTTTTCTTCTGGGGATCTCATTCTTGGAGGCCTCCATCTTCTTCTAGTTTGTGAAATTTCAGGCCACTGGCACAGCTGTCCTCTTGAGTCATCCTTTGCTCTGTCCCTGTGTTGCAGCTTTTGTTTCACGGATCCCATGTCATCTTCTTAGTTTACTCCCTTTTTTGTTGGAACTCATTTTTCCCCTGTAACTATCTAAGAAAGATGCATGGGAGATAAATATCTGAAAATATCTATAATTCTAACCACACACTTAATTTTTAATTTGTCTGGGCTTAGAATTCTACTTTAGAAGTCATTTTTCCTAATTGTGAAGACATCACTCCATTGTCTGCTAGAATCTCTCATTAAGAAGTATTGTGCTATTCTAATTCTAATCCTGTTAGAATCTTGTCTTTTTCCTGTTGTTCTGAATTTTTATATAATAAGCCTTAGTATATGTCTTTTTGGTCACGGCGCCCTCAGGTTGCTATGACCCGCGGGTCCTTCCAGTATATGTCTTTTTAAAAATTGTTGTGCTGAATTCTTGGAGGCATTTTTTATTCTAGAGACTTATGTGCCCTTTCTGGGATGATTGCTTATATGAGTACTTTGATAATTTCTCCCCCTCCAATTTTGTTCCCCTTTTCTCAAATCACAGTTGATTGAATAGTGAGTCTTCTGGTTTCTTGGTCTTTTCCCTCCTATTTTCCATCTCTTTGTAACTTCTACTTTCTGGGGGAGATTTTCCTAAATTTATCTTCTAAACATTTAACTTTTAAAATTGTGGATGTATAATTTTAATTTCTGAGAGGTTTATTCTTGCTGGCTGTTCTTTTAAAATGCCATTCTCTTCTTGTTTTGTGGTTATATAGTTTCTCTTATCTCTCTGAGGATATTAATTATATCTGTTTGAGATTTTCTTCTGTTCTTTGCATTGTCTTTATTTCCTCTGGATTCCATTTTTCCCTTTGGCTGACTGGCTTTCTCTTTCTTCCTTCTTTCCTTTTCTTCCCTTCCCTCCATTTCTCCCTTCTTTCCTTCTCTTTTCTTTCCTCCCTTCCCTTTTTCTTCCCTTCCTCCTTCTCCCCACTTTCTCCTTCCAGTCTTGGGAGCCAGGGATTTTGGATTTGAGCATGTAACCCTTTGTGATCACAGCTTAATATGTGGAGACTGTACTGTAGAGCTTCTCACTCTTGGCTGACCCTGGTTTTTATTCCTTCTCAACCAATATCCAAGTGTGGTATAAGCAAATGCCCTCTGGGCATAAGTGGCTTTGGTGCTCTGGCTCTGGGGTAGTACTCTTTTTTGTTTTGTTTCGTTTTTTTTTTTTTTTTTTTGAGAGGCAGTTTTGCTCTGTTGCCCAGGTTGGAGTGCAGTGGTGCAATCTCGGCTCACTGCAACCTCCACCTCCCAGGTTCAGGTGATTCTCCTGACTCAGCCTCCTGAGTAGCTGGAACTACAGGTATGTGCCACCATGCCTGGCTAATTTTTCTAGTTTTAGTAGAGACAGGGCTTCCACTTGTTGGCCAGGATGGTCCCAAACTCCTGACCTCAAGTGATCTGCCCACCTTGGCCTCCCAAAGTGCTGGGTTTACAGGTGTGAGCCATTGTGCCCGGGCTCGTAGTACTCTTATCTCTTTGGATCTTTCACCTAAAATTTAGTCTTCGAGTTTAGCTATTTTGATGCGTTTAAGGTGATTAAAATAATTTTATCCAGGGTTTTTATTTCTGTTTTCAAAAGATAGTTTTATCTGAGTAACCTTATACACCATTATTGAAAACATGAAGTCCTACTTTGATAGTTATATTCTCTTTGAGTATAAAGTATTGGTGATATACCAAGGAATATATATTTAATTTCTAAGATATTATTATGCATAATTCTTTAACCCTTGGTGCGTTCAGTTAACCCAAGTTCTTTTCAGTTCTCCTTTCCCCCTATTCAACGCAACTCTTACCTACTAGGCATGTTATCCCCTCATTAAGAGGTACTAACACCCTGTCTACCTGCTTCTAGGATTTCACTATTTTCATCTTAATACAGATAATTTATATGATGGATAATTTTAATGTGTCAACTTGACTGGGCTAAGGGATGCCTGGATAGCTGGTAAAACATGATTTCTCTGTGTGTCTGTGAGGGTGTTTCTGGAAGAGATTAGCATTTGAATCAGTAGACTAAGTAAAGAGGATCCATCCTCAACAATGTGAGTGGGCATCATCCAGTCCACTGAGGGCTCAGATAAGTGAAAAAGACAGAGAAAAGTCAAATTATCTCTTTTTGTGAGCTGAAATATCCATTTTTTCTTGCCTTTGGACATTAGAACTCCTGATTCTCAGGCCTTCAGCCTCAGACTGGAAGTCCCCCTGGTTCTCAGGTCTTCAGACTTGGACTGAATTACACCATGATATGGTTTGGATCTGTGTACTCACCCAAATCTTAAGTTGAATTGTAATCCCCAGTGTTGGAGGTGGGGCCTGGTGGGAGGTGATTGGATCATGGCAGCAGATTTCCCCCTTGGTGTTGTTTTCGTGATAGTGAGTGAGATCTCCTGAGATCTAGTCATTTGAAAGTGTGTGGCACCTCTTCCTTCTGCTCTGGCCTTGTGAAGTGCTGGCTCTCCCTTCACCCTCTGACATGATTGTAAATTTCCTGAGGCCTCCCCCAAAGCCAAGCAAATGCCAGCGTCATGCTGCCTGTGCAGCTTGTGGAATCACGAACCAATTAAACCTCTTTTCTTTATAAACTACCCACTCTCAGGTATTTCTTTATAGTAATGTGAGAATGGACCAATATACACCACTAGCTTTTCTTTGTCTTCAGCTTGCAGATGGCATATCATGGAACTTCTCGGCTTCCATAATTGCAGGAGCCAATTCCCATAATAAATCTTCTCTTACATATTTACACAGTTCACTCTCCATATCCGAAGGTTCTACATTCATGGATTCAACCAATTGTAGGTCAAAAATATTTGCAGAAAAACAATAAAATAGCAATATGACAATAAAAAATAATACAAATTTTAAAACAGTATAAAAACCATTTACATAGCATTTACATTGTACTAGATATTATACTTAACCCAGAGATGACTTAAAGTATACGGGAGAATATGCTTGGATTATATGCAAATACCATGTCATTTTATATAAGGGACTTGAGCATTTGTAGATTTTGGTATATGTAGGGGGTGGAGAGTATATACTGTTGGTACGGTTTCTCTGGATAACCGTAATACAATTCATCAGATTAACTTGTTGGTACTTTAGAAAGCAAAGACCCTGCTCTCAATAAATGGTATATAAGCTAGGTAAGTTTCAGTAGGATTGGAAATGAGAAAGTAGTTGTCCCAGTATTAGGCCCTTCTAGATGTTCTAGCGATAAGGACAGTTATTGGAAGAGATAGATGTGGAGAACAAAGTAAGATGATAGGTTTGGGGGAGGGAAACATAAAATGTGCTTGGGAATGTGAACTAATACTCATTTAGTACTTGCTAGGTGCCACACCAATGCTAGAGACTTTGCGTAGGCTGTTTCTTTTAAGGAGGTAGAGGGAAAGAATACAAAAGGCACTTGTTTTAAGATACTTAATAATTTTATCTTGCTGGTGATAGCTCATACTTTAATGCTTGGCTCTAAATCCATTTCCAAAAGCTCAGGGTCAAGGGAAAGTCAAATGTAAAATTGCTGCATCTGACTTTTGGGGATAACAGTCATGTCTCCATTCATAAATGGAGCAAAGAAGAACTCAAGAAATGACCTCTATTAAAAACCTCTTTGGAGCTGCTGATAAATGGCAGAGTGTATTCATTTGAATTTCATATTTTTTGGCTAATGCATAACCTCTGTGAAGCCTTGCTAAACTATTAAAGGGCCAAAAGTGAGCAGTGGGGGATGCTTGGATCATCTTCAGATTTGATAATCAAGTTATTGTTAGTTTATAGAATTTATTTTCATGGTGGCAAAAGTGGGAGCTGTGGTTTATAGACCTTTTTCCTCTTGGAGCCTCTTATGGCAGTAAATACCACATCTACAAATGTAGCTTTTTGTAATCCCTGGTTCTGGCATTAGGCAGGGTTTGCACCATAGAGTCTGAGTGGAAGAAATGACAAGTGCAGCATTAAATGTTAGTTAGTTCAGCCTTCTTCATAGCAATTGCTTTAGCTTTCAAAGGCTAAAACCTTTAGCTGTTACAGCACTGATTGGAGGTAAAGAGCTGGCTCTCAGGAGAATACTTGTTGAAAAGAACAGGACTGTGTGGCTTTGCCTCTTTAAAAATTCTACTGCTAAACCCTAGGCTGCCCTGCCTCGTTGCTATTTTTGTCCATTGGCAGTTTCCTCTTGAAATGCTATCATCTAATTCTCCCCCAGGCTTTACTCAACCATGTGTTGAACTGCTAAATGCTGCTTCAGCTAATGTCACCATTCAACATAGAGCAATCTCTATGCAGTCTCTAGAAACTGCAGGAAAAAACCCCTAATCCCCCCTCCAACCTCTGAGGCAAATAGCCCTCACTGTGAAGACTACAAAGATTTTACGTACAACAGTTTTAAGTAAAGCCAGAAATCACACAGTAAACTTTTAGGAATTAATTGATGGTCTATATTTTCTCTTGACAGAACTGGCTTCCCTTCAACTGGCTATAATAGCATCACTCCTTAGATTTGTGCCTGGATTTTTCATCTTACCAGACATAATGGCAAGGGCTTTATATACATCCTGTTTAACAGTACAACAACTTATGAAGGAAGCATTATTCCCTTCATTTTATGGGAGGAACCTGTGACTCAGAGATTTTTAGGGCTATCAGTGAGTTCGTAACCAAGTTCAGTCTGGCTTCAAGGCCTGTGCACTTCCAGCTCTACCTTGCAGCTTGTGCTGTCCATCTGAAAGAATTTCTCATCCAGGAATATTGCAGGCTGAGAACAGTATTGAAATAATTGACTCTCCCAGGAGCTTCCGTATGGTGGACCTGGTGCTGCAGTTTATGGTTGGGGGAATTGGCAAATGAATGAGTGTTTTTGTTATAGGGTTTCCCTATTTCCTCTGAAAAGGACAAAAACCATGTCCATGTATATCAAAGGGAAGAAATGAAGACACGACAAAAAATAGCTAGAGTGTAATTAAAAGGATTTTCAGTTTTTAGACTCCTGCTTGGAGATTTATTTGATTCTTTGATCAAATAATTATTAAATACTGTATTTAGTCAGGGTTCTTCAGAGAGACAGAACTAATAGGATATATATATATATCCCTAATATATATATATATATATCCCTAATATATATATATATATCCCTAATATATATATATATATCCCTAATATATATATATATCCCTAATATATATATATATCCCTAATATATATATATATATCCCTAATATATATATATATATCCCTAATATATATATATATATATATATATATATATATATATTTTAGGGAGAATTGGCTCACATGATTACAAGGTGAAGTCCTATGATATGCTGTCTGCAAGCAGGGGAAAGAAAGAAGCTGGCAGTGTGGCTCGGTCCAAGTCTACAAGCCTCAAAACCAGGGAGGCTGACAGTGCAGCCCTTGTCTGAGGCTGAAGGCCCAAGAGCCCCTGGGAAGCTGCTGGTACAAGTCCCAGAGTCCAAAGGCTGGAGAACCTGCAGTCTGATGTCCAAGGGCAAGAGGAGTGGAAGCTAAGTGTCAGGCATGGCATGGGGAAGAGAGAGCGAGAAGACTCAGCAAACTGCTTATCCCCTCTTCTTGCTTTGTTCTAGCCACACTGGCAGCTGATGGAATGGTACCCGCGGACATTGAGAATGGGTCTTCCTCACCCAGTCCACTGACTCAAGTGTCAGTCTCCTCTGGCAACACCCTCACAGACACACCCAGAACTATACTTTATCAGCCATTTATGCATCCCTTGATCCAGTCAAGTTGACACATAATATTAACCATCACAAATGCCTATTATGTATCAGGCATAGTTCTAGCACTGTGAATACAGTGGTGAGCAAAACAGACGAAAAAATTCCTGCCCTCTGGGTACCTGTAATCCTAGCTACTCAGGAGACTGAGGCAGGACTGTGGTGCTTACATTCTAATAGGAATAGCAGGAAGACAGATTATCCACAAGGTAAAACTGTGTAGTATATTAGATGGTGATAAATAGGGATGTGCCAGCATTTGGCTTTTGCTTCACTACTTGTTCCAAATTGGCTTTTTCTTTGGCATTTTGAAATCCAAATAGCCAAATGCTTGCTTCAGTGTCGTTCTGGCACCTCTGAACGTATGTGAGACTACTGGTCATGTGATCATATAGGTTATCATTAAATAGAATGAACATAAATAACATCAATAAAATCAAAAATGTGTATCATTTGGACTTATTAATATAGAGTGTTCCAGGAGACTTAGAGTATAAAAACTTTTTATATTTGATATTGTTTTAGAGCCCCGAGGCTGCTGTCACAAAGTATCTCATACTGGTGGCTAAGACAAACAGAAATCTATTTTCTCACAGTTCTGGGGTCTAGAAGTTCAAAATCAAGGTGTTTTTAGGGTCAGTTTCTTCTAAAGGCTGTGAGGAAATATCTGTCCCATTTCTAGCTTCACTCCTAGCTTTCAGTAGCATCAGGCGTTCCTTGGCTTGGAAATGTCATTTTCCCGATGTCTTTACATCATCTTCCTTCTGTAGGTGTCTGTCCTTGTGTCCAGATATTCCCTTTTTATGAGAATATGAATTAGGACTTACCCTAATGGCCTCACCTTTTTTTTTTTTGAAACTGAGTCTCGTTCTCTACCCAGTCTGGAGTTCAGTCTTTTTATGAGAATACAAATTGTATTTAATTAGGACTTACCCTAATGTCCTCACCTTTTTTTTTTTTTTTTTTTTTTTTGAAACTGAGTCTCATTCTGTCACCCAGGCTGCAGTGCAGTGGCACAATCTCGGCTCACTGCAACTTTTGCCTCCCGGTTTCAAGTGATTCTCCTGCCTCAGTGTCCCGAGTAGCTGGGATTACAGGCGTGCACCACCACACCCGGCTAATTTTTTATGTTTTTTGTAGAGACGGGGTTTTACCACGTTGGCCAGGCTGGTCTTGAACTTCTGACTTCATGTGATCCGCCTGCCTCGGCCTCCCAAAGTGCTGGGGTTACAGGGGTGAGTCATCGTGCCTGGCCCCTAATGGCCTCATCTTAACATGATCATATGGAAAGACCGTCTTTCCAAATATTCTCATATTCATAGGTCTTGGAGGTTAGGACCTTAATATATTTTTTAGAGGGTCTAATTCAACCTATAACAGATATATTGATATATTTAAATTATGTCATCAGTTGACGTTTAAATGTATATTTGGTATTGCAAGAGTAAGGTGCTATAATAATTACTGATGGATGTAAATGATTAATTTTTATACAAACCAATTAAGATCTTTCAAATATTTAAATAGGGATATTAACAGATAATATGAATAGTAAGAGTGTGCCAGCCAGATAACTTTAGAAAGATCATTAAATACTTTTTGGACCAACAGAATTTATTTTTTTCAAACTTTTATTTTAGGTTTGAGGGTACATGTGAAGGTTTGTCACATAGGTAAACATGTGTCATGGGGGTTTGTTGTACATATTATTTCATCTCCCAGGTATTAAGCTCAGTACCCGATAGCTATCTTTTCTGCTTCTCTCCCTCCTTCCATCATCCCCCTCAAGTAGACCCCAGTGTCTGTTGTTTCCTTCTCTTTGTGTTCATAAGTTCTTATCATTTAGCTCCCCCTTATAAGTGACAACATGCATATTTGGTTTTCTGTTCCTGTATTAGTCTGTTAAGGATAATACCTCCTGCTCCATCCATATTCCTGCAAAAGACATAATTTTGTTCTTTTTAATGGCTGTATATTCCATTTTATGGCTGCATGTTCTTTTTTATGGCTGCATAGTATTCCACGGTGTATATATATCACATTTTCTTTACCCAGTCTGCCATTCATGGGTATTTATGTTTTTCCATGTCTTTGCTATTGCAGATAGTGCTGCAATGAACATTCGCATGCATGTGTCTTTATGGTACAATGATTTATATTCCTCTGGGTATATACCGAGTAATGGGATTGCTGGGTTGAATGGTAGTTCTGCTTTTAGCTCTTTAGGAATTGCCATTCTGCTTTCCACAATGGCTGCACTCATTTACACTCCCACCAACAATGTATAAGTGTTCCCTTTTCTCTGCAACCTCACCAGCATCTGTTATTTTTTGGCTTTTTAGTAATAGGCATTCTGACTGGTGTGAGATGGTATCTCATTGCGGTTTTGATTTGCATTTCTTTAATGATCAGTGATGTTGAGCTTTTTTTTCATATGCTTGTTGGCTGCATATACATCTTCTTTGAGAAGTGTTTGTCCACGTCCTTCACCCACTTTTTAATTTTTTTTTTTAATTTTTATTTTTGTAAATTTAAGTTCCTTATAGATGCTGGATATTAGACCTTTCTTAGATGCATAGTTTGCAGATATTTTCTCCTATTCTGTAGGTTGTCTGCTTACTCTGTAGATAGTTACTTTTGCTGTGCAGAAGGTCTTAAGTTTAATTAGATTCCACTTGTCAATTTTTGCTTTTGTTGTGATTGCTTCTTGGTATCTTTGTCATGCAAATCTTTGCCCATTCCTCTATCCAGGATGGTATTGCCTAGATTGTCTTCCAGGATTTTTATAGTGTTGGGTTTTACATTTATGTCTCTAATCCATCTTGAGTTGATTTGTGTGTATGGTGTAAGGAAGGGGTCCAGCTTCAATCTTCTGCATATGGCTAACCAGTTATCCCAGCAACATTTATTGAATAGGGACTCTTTTCTCATTTTTTTTTTTTTGTCAGCTTTGTCAAAGATCAGATGGTCATAGATGTGCAGCCTTACTTTTGGGCTCTCTATTCTGGACCAACAGAATTTCTAAACATGTAAATAAAGATACAAAGCAAATAATAGAGATAATCTTTATTGAATTTTTGGGGATGCTAACATTTATAGCACCAAACAAAATAAGCTTTAATTGTCTAATTACTTCTCTGTAATTTCTTTGCCCTTTCTTATAGTGATATATATGCTGTCAAGTCTAAACACTTCTTTGGGTTATCACTTCTTTTCTATGAAGTCCCTGTGCACCTAAAATTAAACATATTCATAAAACATGTATTCCTTTTTTGTTCTTAATCTGTATATTGTCAGTTTAACTGGCAGGCTCTAGCCACTAAACATGAGAGGGTAAAATAAAAGTTATTTTCTCTCCTCTACAGATGTTAGTGGATGTGATGCAAGCAAAGATTTGAAATGTGCTTGTGTAATTAACTTGGCTCCCTCGAACTGCTGCCTTTCACCATGACAAGAATATGTTTTGGATAGCTCCTGTCCAACAAGGAAGGAGGGACATGTGGAGCAGACCTGGACCTAATTCATAGCCTTGAGTAAAGCGCATCTGAACCCATTCTCTATTAGTAAAATGCAGTTGCCCTATAGTTGCATGAGCAAGAAATATGTGCTTATTGCTGAATGCCATTGAGATTTGTGCAGGTGTTTGTTATATAGCATTATTGTGACAGTGGCTAAGTGATACGCTATTACTGCAGAGTACTTAAGCCTTCAGCGATTGTATTTCTCATTGAAATAATCTGACAAGTTCAAGTCTTACGAATTAGACCTGCTATATAATTGAACATCTCAACAACTTGACATCATTTATAAGTCGCCATGGTGATCATGAGATAACTTTCTCTTTGGGGTAAAGGGAATGGTAACTTCACTTTTTGAAACAATACTATGATTTTTAAAAATTCTGGTTTGTATACTTTTTCCAATGGTGTCTCTTTAATAGGGGTTTCACTTTTTCCAAGAGTTACCATCATCGGATGTACACGAAAAGCTATGTTTTCAAAAGATTGCTTGAATATACTTGAGAGTTGTTCACAGTATGGTAGATCCACTGCTTTTTAGACTGCAGTAGCTTTTTGTTCTTCAAGAGCTCATCTTGATTACTTAAGAGTTGTGGTTCTATCCTTTCTCTTTGCAAGAAACTGTTTCTGAGTAGGGAATAAAATGAAGGAAAAATGGGTCTTATTTCCTGTGATCCTTTAGTATGAATTTGAAAAACAAATTTTAATCTTGGTAAAAGAAGAAAAATATTTTGTTAATCTATTTCAAATTCACAAGGAGTTGCATTATGAAATGTACATTCTTTCAAGTGAGAGAAGAGCTGTATCCGTTCCTGGCAGGGCATTGATACATGGTTAAAATACATGGCGTTTTTAGTTTTCAAACTCATTCTGTATAGATGATAATTTTCTATGTATTATGTAGAAATGATGAATTACACTGTTATAACAACACTTCTGGAATAATGTTCTAAGTAATTTAAACTTATTCAAATGGTATTACATTTACTATATCAATTTTTGAAAACAAGACCTATAAAGAACTAATGGCATAATTTATTTAATATGTGTAAGCTTTAAAGTAAAAATGAAAGACAGGAGGGCGGAGCAAGATAGCAGAATAAGAAGCCTACACTCTTCATACCCCTGCAGGAACACCAAATTTTAACAACCATCTGCATACAGAAAACCATCATCACAAGGACCAAAAATCAGGTGAGCAATCACAGTAGCTCATTTTAACTTCCTATTGTTGAAAGAGGCATTGAGGAGGGTCAGGGAGACAGTCTTGAGTCTCCTGTGTACCCGCAACCTCTCTCCTGCAGCAACTGTGTGGCACCGAGAGAAAGGAGTCTGTGTACTTGAAGGAGAGACCACAGTGACTGGGGGACATCACATTGTACTCAGTGCTGCCCTGTCATAGCGGACAGCAAAGCCATGCTGCTCAACCAGTGTCCACACATGAATGAATGTTTGGTTTAGGCCTAGCCAGAGGGGAATTGCCCATTCCATTGCTTGGACTCAAGTTCTCAGCAAGCCTTGCCATTGCAGACTAAAGTGCCCTGGGGTCCTAGGTAAACTCCAAGGCAAGCTACAACACAAGGACTGAAATTACTAGGCAACTCTTAGTGCTGGGCTGTGCTCAGAGCCAGAGGACTAGGGTGGTACATGACCTGGAAGACACCAACCAGGGAGGCTCAAGGAGTCTTTGTATCATCCTTCCCCAACCCCCAGCAGTGCCGTTCACAGCAAAAAGTGTCTCCTTCCTTCTATTTAAGGGAGGAGAGTGAAGAGTAAAGAGGTCTTTGTTTTGCCTCTTGGATACCAGCTCAGCCACAATAGAACAGGGCACTGGACAGAGTTATAGCTCCCCATCCAGGCCCCAACTCCCATACTACATATCTAGATAAACTCTGCTAGGGAACCTATTGCCATGAAGAGAAGGACCTGGTCCTGGCAGGATTCATCACCTGTGACTAAAGAGCTCTTGGGACATGGATAACCAGCAGTGATAACCAGGTAGTACATCATGGGCCTTGGGCTCTGAGATATGCTGACTAAAGGTGTGACCCAGCACATTCCCCAGGTATGGTGGCTATGGTGAAAGACTCCTGTTTGAGAACAGCAGAGGGAAATGTAAAGAGGACTTTGTCTTGCACATTAGGTGCCATACAAAAATCAGTAGCATTTCTATATGTCAACAGTCAAAGATCTGAAAAATAAGAGAAATAAAAAAGTAGGAATTAACCAAAGAAGTGAAAGCTCTCTGCAGTGAAAACTGTAAAACACTGATAAAAGAAATTGAAGAAGAAACCAAAGAGAAAAAAAAAGGAAAAATTCCATGTTCATGGGTTGGAAAAATCAATATTGTTAAAATGTCCATACACCCAAAGTAATGTACAGATTCAATGCAAACCCTATCAAAGTACCAGTGATATCCTTCACAGAAATAGAAAAAACAACTTTAAAATTTATGTGGACTATAAAGACCCAGAATAGCTAAAGCTATCCTAAGGAAAAGAATGAAACTTGAGGGATTACATTACCTGACTTCAAATTATACTGCAGAGCTATAGTAACCCAAACAGCATAGTACTGGCATAAAACAGACACATAGATAAAAGGAACAGAATAGAGACCCAGAAAGAAATCCACACACCTGCAGTGAACTTATTTTTGACAAAGGTGCAGGAAGTTACACTGGGGAAAAGACAATCTCTTCAATAAATGGTGCTGGGAAAACTGGATATTCATATGCAAAAGAATGAAACTAGACCCCTGTCTCTCACCATATACAAAAATCAGATCAAACTGATTTAAAGAATTAAATCTAAGACCCAAAACTATGAAATACCTACAAGAAAACCTTGAGGAAATCTCAGGACGTTGGTCTGGGCAAAAATTTCTTGAGCAATAACCCACAAGCACAGGCAACCAAAGCAAAAATGGACAAATGGGATCACATCAAGTTAAAAAGCTTCTGCACAGCAAAGGATACAGTCAACAAAGTAAAGAGACAACCCACAGAATGGAAGAAAATATTTGCAAACTACCCATGTGACAAGGGACTAATAACCAGAATATGTAAGGACCTTAAACAACTCTATAGTGAAAAAAAAAACCCTAATAAGCCGATCTAAAAATGGGCAAAAGATCTAAATAGACATTTTTCAAAAGAAGACGTGCAAATGGCAAACAGACATATGAAAAGGTGCTCAATATAACTGATCATCAAAAAAAGCAAATTGAAACTACAATGAGATATAATCTCACCCCCAGTTAAAGTGGCTTCTATCCAAAAGACAGGCAATAACAAATGCTGGAGAGGATGTGGAGAAAAAGGAAATCCTGGTACACTGTTGGTGGGAATGTAAATTGGTACAACCACTATGGAGAACAGTTTGGAGGTTTTCTCGAAAAGCTAAAAATAAAGCTACCATATGATCCAGCAACCCCACTGCTGGGTATAAACCCAAAAGAAGGGGAATCAGTATATGGAAGCAATATCTGCACTCTCGTATTTGTTGCAGCACTATTCACAATAGCCAAGATTTGGAAACAACCTAAGTGTCCATCAGGAAATGAATGATTGAAGAAAGTGTGGTACGAATATGCAATGGAGCAATATTCAGCCATAAAAAAGAATGAGATCCTGTCATTTGCAAAAACATGGATGGAATAAGTGAAATAAGCCAGGCACAGAAAGACAAACATCACATGTTCTCACCTATTTGTGGGATATAAACAATTGAACACATGGAGATAGAGTAGAAGGATGGTTACCAGAGGCTGGAAAGGGTAGTGGGGTTGGGGGAAAGGTAGGGATGGTGAAAGGGTGCAAAAAATATTTAGAAAGAATGAATACTGCCTAGTATTTGATAGTCCAGCAGGGTGACTATAGTCAAAATAATTTAATTGTCTATTTAAAAATTACTAAAGAGTATAACTGGATTGTTTGTAACACAAAGGATAAATGCTTGAGGGAATTGATACCCATTTTCCATAATGTGATTATTACACATTGCATGCCTGTATCAAAATATCTCAGATACCCCATAAATATATACACCTACTATGTACCCACAAAATTAAAAAATTTTAAAAAATGAGGAACAAACTTCTTTGATTTGTATTTTGTGTTGAATTGTGTCCCTCAAAAAGATATGTTGAAATCCTAATTTCTGGTAGCTCAGAATGTGACTTCATTTGGAAATAGGGGCTGATGTAATCAGTTAAGATAAGATCATGCTGGAGTAGGGTGAGTCCTTACTCCAGTATAATCAGCATACTTATAAGAAGACAATGTAAAGACATAGAGGAAGAGTACCATTTAATAAAGAGGCAGAGATCGGATTTTTGCTGCTCCCAAGTCAAGGAATGCCAAGGACTGCTGATGACATCAGAAGCTCAAGAGAAAAAACATGGAACAGATTCTCCCTTAGAGCATTTGAGAGGGCATGGTCTTGCTGACACCCTGATTTTTGGACTCTTGCCTCCAGAACTGTGAGGCAATAAATATCTATTGTTTTGAGTAACCCAGTTTGTGGTAATTTTTTATGGCAGGCCTGGGAAGCTCATACCATCAGTATTTAATATTTAAGGGTATAAGAGCAAAGATAAGGAAATTAATACCTGGAGTTATAAAACAGCAGCATCACAAAAATCATATTTAGACAATATTTCAAAATAGTCTTTTTACACAGATAATACATAGCTGTTATTGGTAGAATTGAAGATAAGCAAAGCAAAAAAGAAAGAGGAATAAAGAAGAAACTAAAGATCACCCACATTTTCTAAACTCAGGGATAATTACTGTTAAATTTTGTGGAATAGCCTCATAGCATTTCTATGCAAAATGGATAATTTTTTCCCCCCAAGATAGGATTATACTATACACATTGGCTTTGTAACAAGTTCTTATTCTTAACACTTCATCTTAAACATGCCATTATTTTAACTCAGAAAGTCAATTATTTATGCTTCTAATTGAAGATTCATTAAGTACTTTACAAAGTGCTTCCATAGCCATTATCTTATTTGATAATGAAGGGACGTGAATGAAGATAGCTAGAGAAGAGTGGCATGTAGCTTGTTTGCGCTTAGTTGGGGAATATTTATTTTATTTATTTTTGTGATGCTGCTGGTTTTATAACTCTGGGTTCACTACTTGGGTTAAACTGAAGACTAGGGGATAGAATTTAATCTTTATTTACTATTATTCTACTCCCCTCCTTTATCCTAAAGCTTGAGAAATTAGCTGGTGGGGGAGCCCAACATGATAGAAACGTAGAAGATTGTGGAGTAAAAATAATCCTGGCCAGGCATGGTGACTCACACCTGTAATTCCAGCACTTTGGGAGGCCAAGGCAGGCAGATCATGAGGTCAGGAGATCGAGACCATCCTGGCCAACATGGTGAAACCCCCATCTCTACTAAAAATAGAGAAATTAGCTGGGGCTGGGGGTGCGTGCCTGTAATCCCCAGCTACTCAGGAGGCTGAGGCAGGAGAATTGCTTGAACCAGGGAGTCTGAGGTTGTAGTGAGCTGAGTTTGCACCACTGCACTCCAGCCTGGTGACAGTGCAACTCTATCTCAAAAAAAAAAAAAAATCCTGATGCTCATTTATTACTTTACATTCATATTATATGGCCATGAAAAATTGTGTAGAATGTTTGTAGATCCTCAACAAAATACTAGCCGATCAAATTCAACAGTACATTAAGAGACTCACATACTAGTAAATCAAATTAACAGTACATCATGAGTGTCAATGTTGCAAGGATGGTTTAATTTACACAAATCAATAAATGTGACACACCACATTAATAGAACAAAGGATTAAAATCATGTGAACACTCAACAGATGCAGAGAGAGCATTGACAAGAATTCCACATCCTTCATAATACAAACTCTTAACAAATTAAATACAGAAGAAATGCACCTGGACATAATAAAAGTGATATATGCAGAAGACCACAGCTAACATCATACTCAGGTAAACCCCTAAAATTTGTATGAAACCAGTAAAGTTCCTAATAGTCAAAGCAATCTTGAGAAGAACAAATGTGGAGAGACCATTCTTCCTGATTTCTATTTTATAAAGCCATAGTAATGAAAACAGTATGGTCCCTGCAAAAAAAAAACAGAGCAGTGGAAGAAAATAGACATCCCAGAAATAAACCACCTGTATTCAAGTGACTGATCTTTGACAAGAGTGCCAAGAACACACAATGAAAAAAGGTTAGTTTTTCAATAAATGGTGTTGGGACAACTGGATATCCACATGCAGAAGAATCAAATTAGACTCTTATGCCATATGTAAAAATCAACTCAAAATGGATTAAAGACTTAGTTATAAGACATGAAACTGTAAAATTACTAGAAAAAAACGGAGGAAAAGCTCCATGACATTGATCTGGGCAGTTATTTTTTGGATGTGATCCCATAAGTACAGGCAACAAAATAAAAAATAGATAAATGGGACATTACATAAAAACTAAACAGCTTCTACACAGCCAAGGAAACAATATCCCAGAGTGAGGAGACAACTAACAGAGTGGGAGAAAATATTTGCAAATCATTATATCTGATAAGGGGTTAATAACTAAAATATATAAGGAATTCACATGACTCAATAGCAAGAAAAACGACCCAATTAAAAAATGGGCAAAAGATTTGAATAGACATTTTCCAAAAGAAGACATCCAAATGACCAAGAGGTATATGAAAAAATACTCAACATCACTAATCAACAAGGAAATGCAAATTAAATCACAGTGACATATCACCTCACACCTGTTAGAATGGGTAGTATCAAAAAGCCAAAACAAGTGTTGGTGAAGATGTGGAGAAAAGGGAACCTTTGTAAACTGTTGGAGGGGATGTGAATTGGTACAGTCAAATTATATGGAAAACAGTATGGAGAGTCTCTCATTAAAAATAGAGATACCAGATCCCATAGTATCAGGTGTCCCACCTTCTTGGTATATCTCTGAAGGAAACAAAATTAGTATCTCAGAGACATCTGCATTTGTATGTTCATTGCAGTATTATACATAATAGCCAAGAAGTAGCAAAAACCTAAGTGCCTGTCAGTATATGAATGGATAAAGAAATTGTGATACACGCACACGAAAAGGAATTTCAAAAAAAAGTTCATGGAAAATGCATATTATGAAAACACTATGCATATATTTCAATTTTTTTGCACCCAAATAAACTCATAATAACTTGTTGTAACATAGCTGAACAGGATTTAGTTTGAAGCACTAAGAAGGATAAGACATCAGTTTGAAAAGAACCCTTATCAGAGTAACACAAATCCTGCTAAAATTGAAGCAGGAAGAAGCATCAAATTTGTGGTAAAGCTTGAGTGGAAGAATGGTGAAATCACTGATGTTTTACAAAAAATTTATGAGGACAATGCCCCAAAGAATTCAGCAGTTTACAAATGGATAACTTGCTTTCAGAATGAGACAATGTTGAAGACTACCACAGCTGACTATCCACATTAATTTATGAGGAAAAAGTTAATCTTGTTCATGCACTTATTGATGTGGCTGATGATTAATAGCAGAAACAATAGCCAACAGTACAGTGCAATTGTTTCAGCTTACACAATTTGACTGAAAAATTAAAGTTGAGCAAATGGCACCCATTTGATGGGTGCCAAAACCATTGCACCCCAGATTGGCTGGCTACAAAGAAGAAAAGAGCTTTCAATGGAAATTTTAACTAAGTGGGATCAAGATACTGAAGCATTTCTTAGAATCGTAACAGTAGATGAAACATGGCTTTACCAAAATGATCCTGGAAGTGCATTCAGAACAATGGCTACTGAAAGGGGGAAGTGGTCCAGTTAAAGCAAAAGCAGACTAGTCAAAAGCAAAGGTCATGGGAATAGTTTTTTTGGGAATGCTCCATGCATTTCCCTTGTTGACTTTCTGGAGGGCTAAAGAATGATAACATCTGCTTATTATGAGGGTGTTTTGAGAAAGTTAGCCATAGCATGAACAGACAGGAAAACTTCATCAGAGAGTTTTCCACCATGACAATGCTCCTGCTCATTCCTCTCATCAAACAAGGGCAATTTTTTTTGTTTGTTTTTTTTTTTTGAGACGGAGTTTCACTCTGTTGCCCAGACTGGAGTGCAATGGCACGATTTCAGCTCACTGCAACCTCCACCTCCCGGGTTTAAGTGATTCTCCTGCCTCAGCCTACGGAGTAGCTGGGATTACAGGCATGTGCCACCACGCCCAGCTAATTTTGCATTTTTAGTAGAGATGGGGTTTCTCCATGTTGGTCAGGCTGATGCTGAACTCCTGATCTCAGGTGATCTGCCCACTTCGGCCTCCCAAAGTGCTGGGATTATAGGCATGAGCCACTGTAGCGGCCTGGTGCAAGTTTTGATGGGAAATCATTAGGCGTTCATTTTACAGTCATGATTTGGCTGACTTTCCTTGTGACTTCTTTTTGTTTCCTAATCTTAAAAAATCTGTAAAGGGCCACCATTTTTCTTCAGTTAAAAATGTAAATAAGACTGTGTTGACCTGGTTAAGTCCCCAGGATAATCAGTTTCTAAGGGATGGACTAAATGACTGGTATCAACACTTACAAAAGTGTCTTTAACTTGATGGAGCTTATGTTGAGAAATAAAGTTTATATTTTTAGTTATTATCTTTAAAATTCTATTTCCATGAACTTTTTGAAGTCCCCCTTATATACATATATACATACGTTTATAATGTAATATTCAGCCACATAAAAAAGGAAATCCTGTCATTTGTGCCAACACAGAATGAACCTGGAGGGCATTATCCTAAGAGAAATAAGCCAGGTAGAGAAAGACAAATACTGTATGGTATCAGTTATATGTGAACTCTAAAAAATAAGAGTTGAACTCATAGAAACAGAAAGCAGAATGGTGGTTGCCAGGGTCTGGGGTGGGAGAAATAGAGCTATGTTGGCCAAGAATACACAATTTCAGTTATAAGATGAGTAACTTCTGGGTATCTAAAGTACAGATATTTATATTAATAGTTAATAGCACTATTGTATACTTGAAATTTTGTAAGTGAGTAGAGAGTAAGCATTCTCATAAAAAAGGCAACCATATGAGGTGATGGATATATTAAGTTGATCATGGTACTCACAACAAATCATCATGTTGTATACTTTGAATGTATAGAATTTTATTTGCAATTCTACCTCAGTAGAGTTGAAAACAAGCAAACAAATAAAGCAAAAACCAAAAGATTTGCACCTCAGTTCCGCCACTTGCTTACCATGTGACCTTGTGTAAGTCACTTCTCCTCCTGGCCCTTGATCTTTGATCTGTAGAATAAAGATGATGGTACTTTAAAAAAGTCATTGTATAGATTAAGAATCAATGGTATGGGAAAACATTTCATTGTATATTAAACAAAAATCAGATTATAAGAATGTATCTACCATAGGACCCCAATTTTAGAAAGCAAAATATATGTATGTATGTACATGGAGAAAAGATTGGAAAAAGTCTACCCTAAAAAATGTCAACAGTGCTTATATTTGCGTTTTTGAATTGCAGTTACTTTTCGTTTTAACTAGGCAAACAACTTTATTAACCTTTTTTTCAAACTTGATTTCCAGGCTTCTTTGGCTTAATTAGCTGCAAAGAATGAATTGTGTATAAGCAAAAACTGAAAAGAGCTGCAGTGTCCAAGGGGCTTAGGCTTAAAAATATTAGAGATCTAGATTTTATCAGATCCATAAACAAAAATGCTTAAAAAGTGGTAATAGTAGTGCTTTTCCATCCACAGATTGTTTGGGAAGAGCCTCGGCCAGTCTTCTGAAACTAGTCAGACTGTTGGCACCAAGCTGGTGTAAGATGCTGGGTAGCACTTCTGTCAGCTGCTTTGTCTCAGCATGGCCTGTAATGGTGAAAGTGTTCACTGCCAGAGATGCCTGAACTTTAGGGTTGTGAAAGTGGAACACTGTTCCCTGGTTTGTAAACATATTCACCTCTTCAATACCAGGGATATTGCTTACCCCTAACTTCTTTAAGGAGAACTGAAGTGTTTTTATCATCTGCGGTGATCTGTTCTATGAACCACTTTCTTCTTTCTGTGAGCAGTTCCTTTCCCACTGATGCGCACTTGTGCCTGCAGTTTGGCGAGTTTTTCCTGGTTCATGATTGTTTCTTTCATCTTTTTTGGACCCTGATAGGGGTCCGCTCGGGGGACTAGGGTTGGTGCTCAGGGGGTCTCAGGTGGACCAGCTGAGATTAGGTGCACACACACAGGGTGCAAGATGGCAGCTGAATTGCAGTTACTTTTTAAAAGCTATGTAAAATAAGGACTTAGGAGATAGTTGCTGAATTCTAAAGAGGTGAAGATGTTTCAGGAATGGACCAAAAGCACCAGTGTTCTATATTTGCACAACACTTTGGCTAACAGATTAAATATACAGTTGGTGGGTTTGGGAGCGACAGTCTAGCTTAAGTCATCTGAGTAAGTGATCTTCTTCTATGCCATGCAATAATGAAGAGTAAAAGTCAAACCGTAGTGGGCAAAAAATCACCGGTAATGTGAAAGAAAGAAATGGGGTCTAAATAAAAATATATTGTTTATATTTGTCTGTTCAAGCAATATTTATACCCCCACTGTGTGCCTAGTATTGTGCTGGATGCCGGAGTGGTTATGAAGGAAATAAAAGACATACGTAGTAGTTTGCAGGCTAAATAAGGAAGCAAAGCATGGGCATGTGAGTAAATTAGACTCCTAGCTATCTGGCTTACATCTCATGACACTCATCTATCTTGTGACGACTTATTTGATGTGTGTCTTCCCATGAAGACTGTAATTCCCTGAGAATGGGATATATGTGTATCTCATTTTTAAATGTATTTATTTATTTTTTAGAGACAGGGTTTCATGATAATGGCCAGGCTGGTCATCAAGTGATCCGCCCGCCTCGGCCTTCCAAAGTGCTGAGATTACAGGCATGAGCCACTGTGCCCGGTCATGTATCTCATTTTTCTTGGTATCTTCTGAGCGTGCCTCTCTGACGTTGGCAGGCAATAAATAGTTGAATAAACAGACAACAATGTGAGAGTTTAGGGAGGAGAACAGTGCAGGCTGAAGTGGATAGAGAAGACCTGAAGGAGAGATGGAACTTGGACAAGGTCTGAAAGATGGCTAATGTGCTTAGGAAGGAGGGATTTTGAAGAGTGGAATAGAAGGAATGGGAAGAAACCACTTGCTAGACTTAGATGAAGAGTCCAAATGAGTGAGCTTTGAGTTCTGGGTAATGAGAAGGGAAAACATGGTTATATAAGATTAACCAAAGGAAAGGGAAAGCAGGATTTAATAGAAAAAATATTAGTGTGCCTGAAGAAAATATATTATGGCTTTTTTTAGAAAGGAAAATGAAGAAATAGTCAACACTGTGACTAATTTCTTTAGGAAAGTTTATTGTATGAATCATATTGTTTGAAGAGTGAAATTATAAATGCATGTATACTCGTTGCTTTTTAAGTTCCAGAATATTTTAAGGTATCAGATGTTTATTGTTTTCTTTTTTAGCTGTCAATAATAAAGAGTAAATCAACTGCGTATTTAATAATGTTTTCTAATTGCCAGGGATTGTTGCGAGTGATTTAATAACTGATTTTTATCCCCTCAATAATTCTATTGTTATTCTCATTTTACATTTGAGGAAACTGTCACATATATTTGAATAACTTGCCTATGGTTGCACATCTAGTAGGAGCAGACCTAGGATTTGAATTTAGCCAGTATGGCTTCAGAACCTGCAAGTGTAACCTCTGAATTACACTTCTATTTATTTTGTGCCTAATGATGAATGGGTAGTCGCAGAAACTGTGATCACTAATTTTAATTCAAAATATATTTAAATCATGTATGTGAATTTGAAAGGCATGAAGGACAGTTGAAGAGTAGATAAATATATTAAGACAGGATGGTATACAAAACAATCGTAGAGGTGTTTATGTGAAGCACCTTGTGTTCATCCTTGTGTATTGCTTAAGCAGCACTGTCTAATAGAAATATAATGCAAAGCACATATGTAATTAAAATTTTGTAGTAACCACATTAAAAAGAAATAGGTGAAATAATTTGATAATATATCTTATTTAACCACACGCATCAAAAATGTTATTGTAACATGTAATCAATGCACAAATTATTAATGAGTTATTTTATATTCTTCATACTGAGTCTTCAAAATCTGGTGTGTATTTTATGCTTAAAGTACATCTCAATTCAGACTGGCCACATTTCATGTGCTTCATAGCCACATATTGGTGGCCATAGCTGGTGGCTGTCATATTGGACAGCATGGGCTTAGCAGACTAAACGTCTTAGGAGTGACCTTATTTTTTATGATTCCATGTATTTTTAGAGTTTCTTTGCCTTTTTTTGCATGTACATCATATACTGTCATTTAGTTTGGCTAAAAGATTTGATGGGCCTATACCAATGCCTTATGAAGCCTGTTGTGTTAATAGCAGAGTCCAGGACTTCTGGGCTTCCTGCTGGTTTTGAAATTATATAAATTTTGATTTTTCTATACAGTGAATCTGATCTTGTTGTTGTTGTTGTTTTTTAAAAATGGATCATACTTTTAGAGTGTAGGCAGATGAATCGCTGAGTATTCTTTATTTTGTTTTAGAGCCTCTGCTTTCTTTCTTGCAGAAGGAGCCCATTTGGGCTAATGAGCTGAATTCACTAGTTGCTTTCTTTCCTTCTACAAAACACCTTAAAATCTAATTCTACTTTTAGAGGAATTTCAGCAATATCCGTGTGCTCTCTTGATAGGTTCTCAGGGTCTACATAATTAACCTTTTTTCACTAAGTTTTAGGGATTCTTATCTGTGGAGCAATTATTTTCTCCAAAGCTGTTACATTTCTGTGGTATCTATTTGCCAGAAGTTAGACTGAAGCACACTTAATGACTTAAAACTGAAATGAGAGCAATGGCATGCAGTAGTAATAGAAATGGATTATTGAAGTAAAGTGGAAATCCATGAACATTGTATTTATGTCTTATGATTCTATTAGCCACTCAACATGAAATGCAGATTTATTCTAAAGACATTTTAAATATACATGTATTTATAAATATTCACAAAGATCTACATAAAGAAGTATATATAAAGAAAACCTAATATTTCTTCACTTGAACTTTAGAAAGTTTTTGGTGATTTGCAGCATTTAAGGGGATCAACCAGGTTAAACAACTTAATGAGAAGCTAGGCAAATGTTGGAAGAATGTTATTTGTAAAATTAATAAGACTTTTCTT